>JARHVA010007424.1:162500-685054 GCA_037957365.1 Torreya grandis
CAATCTCCATATCCATCATGAATGCTTAGGAGTGGTAAATATTATTGTATAAAATATTGTAAATGAAGCTACAAAGCTAGCTGTGTAGCCTACTATACCTAAACCTAAACAATCTATAAAGGGATGGATTGTGGTATAACCTACTAAATGAGAACCTATCCACGTACTTATGTTACATCCCCATCCTTCCTATATCTAACCCTCTTATCTTACCCTAGATACTAGGGATGAGGTCTGGTCAATCTAAGAAGATGAAAACCTGTCCACCATGATGCATAGGCATATATAACACAAACATCCATATCCCCACCTATATAGTCCCATATTATAGGTTATATCATGTCAAAATATATAACGGCCTGGACCATAGGTATTTTTAGCCCCCAATCTTGAATCTTGCATGTAACATGTGAAATAAATGGGTCCATTTGGCATGTCCTATTATAAGTTGAACTATGAATTGATGTGATCTAGCCTATATATCTCCATGATAAATTCATGGTGACCCATGATGTAGCAAGATGTCAACATATACTAAAAAACAAATCCATCCTCTATCCACACAAACTATATCACTAGGTACAACTTGTAAATAAAGTCTACATCCATCATCTTATGGATAACACACCTATAAAATTATAAATCCCTATGGTGGCCTCATATACCCGTACCTATATAAACTGACCTGTAGGCCACTAGATCCTCTAGTATCCACTAAAATATATATCTAATAGGCTACTCTATAATACTACGTTACCAAACCTAGACCTATAAGAAAGTACTATGCTTAATGTTGCACTTCATCTGATATGATATAATGTGTAGGTCTATGTACAACTTCACTAATATAACCAAGCCCCATGTAAAGCATGTAGTGTGATCCATCATGTCCCACACTATGCCTATTAATCCAATCTAAAAAATTTAGTTGCTCTTGGTAGAAAACAAGATTCCATTGACAAAAACCATTAAAATCAGTTCCCCTTGGATCATGGTGCCTTATGGTGGAGGTGGTTGTACTATTGGAACAACCATTATAGGCCAATCTAGGTTTTGCAACATGTCAATATAAATAGACCCCATAGAAAAACTTAGGTTTATGACTCCAATCAAATCCTCCAAAATGGAAATTCAATTTTCCAACATCTAATAGATCTATCAAAACTAAAATAACACCCATATAATTTAATAAACATCCTAAAGGGTCATAATAACCTCTCTAGTTAGCATATGGAACATATATGTCTCTAAATTCCAATGCTCTACTAGCACTGATAGGTAGGTGTAATCCATTTAACTAGAATACATGATATATGTCATAAAGATATCACCTTTAGAAAACCCATGACCTCATCTATGATGATAATGGGTTAATGTAGGACCTACGATCACTATTCACATGCTGTAACAACTCCTAAGCACTCCTACATAGCACAAGCCAAATAGAATCAAGTTAGTCACTTGTATATTTTTCTTCTAGTTGATCAAACTACTATTTTATTCTCCTTTTGGACTTAGAAAAATATTCTTCTATCCTAATTTTTACTTTCTCTTATATCGTTTACCACTTCTATAAACCTAACTATTTTCCTTGGAGTATTTTTCATTTTATATGTTGACTTCTTTATTTTCATCCTTATGTCCATGATTTCACTATTACGTAGGTTAATCCAAACACTTGGGAGGATGACCTTACTATTTCTAGCTACTTCACTATTTTTCATAACTGATTTTTCTATTTGACTAGTGATACCACTATTTGACTACTGATATTTCTATTTAACTCATGTTTTTTCCATTTACATGATTTTCAATAATAAAAGCAATTTATCCATTTCAGTGATTTTAATCTATTTTGGAAATCTCATTGATTTCCTCATGAGACATTATTTTCATGGCATTCCCATCATTTGTGTAGTCAAGTTCACCATTTTTATCCCTTTTATATCGATGAAGTGGCTTTTTCACCTACTTATAAGGCCTAATAAATGTGATTAATGGCCAAATTAAAAACAAAAAAATGTACCTATTAATTCCCCATTCCATGGTGGTCATTGGTAATCTTAAATGTGTTTTCTAAGGTGTTAGTGGTAAAGTATAATGATCATTTTATAAGTCTCTCAGATACAAGGGTTAGATCTTAGGGTTGTAATACTAAAGGAAAAAATGAATAGTTTTTACCCCTTGGGGGTGAATATATAGTTATATTTTTTACCCCTAGATCTATTTTGATCATTTTTTCTTCTCTAGAGGCTTAGTTTTGGTTAGTTGCTAGTTTTTTGAGCCATTTTATTCTAATTACCCCATTTTTAGCCTTATTTACTAAAACTTGTGTTTATTTTTTTGCCCATTGGCCAACCCATCAAAAAAAATATTCCACTCCTCCCATGTTACAATCTCTTATATCTCTTAGGGAATGTTTGGCACATTTTTTATTGGTCCCAGTGAATTTGATGAATCAATTGGACATTGACTATTGATTTTTCAATCTGTGTTTATGTTTTTCATTAAAATTTTGTTTGTTTACATTTTTTTATCACCTTGAATCTTTTCACAATATTGATAGGGGAATCATCATGTTTATTTTTGTTTTGCCATTGCAATTGAGTCTATACACTGGCATGTGCCATCATTCCCATCATGGCTTTTATCACTAGTGTGATGTTGGAACTTGTTTAGTGGATCAAGGGCCAATCCTTATGCATGTTATGGGTTGGTTATCATGTTATTTTCTATCATGGTGAATATCATGTTGGTTGTATATCAAAAGTTTAGATGTGATAAGTCTAAATCATTAATGTTGCAACAATAGATCTCCTTGTCTACTATCCCCCAACCATTTATTCAAATAACTAATCATAATTTTTACAAATGAAAATACACCTACTAGTGAAAACCTTCTAGACTAATCAGTAATCAAATTTTCCCTACTAGGGTAATTTTTTGACTCAAGTGATCAAATCTACCCTACTAGGATATATTATTCTCTATCAACCAAGACCACCCTTTTTCGGTCTAATTTATTTCTATTTCTTTCATTTCATTTTGAGATCCCATGATGGTATTTCATCCCTGCCTACCCTCTTGAGGGGGAATCATGTGTAAATGATTAATTATTCAACCAACAACTTCAAATTATTCTTAAAATAACTTTTTCATTCTTTAAAAATATGTTACTATGCTTAATGTCTCATAATGCCTTCTCAAATAGAGGAAAAATGTAAACATCTAATGCACAAATTGGACGATGAAAACCACTAAAATGCTCTGATTCATCTAAACATAACACATGTAATTCTTTATCCATGTTAATATATCCCTAATCAGGGAATTATACTATATGCAATTTTTAACGTCTTTTAATTTATCTCCAATCAAATTATGACCTAGAAAATTAATGTTTTAAACCAATAGTGCATGATAATTAATCAAATTATAATAATTATAAAGAGCCTAATCAAATACACTTATCTAAATAAATCCAATTTAATGCTTAATTGAACAATCCATATCAAATTAGCTAATATCTAATTTTGGAAAATGTAAATTCAAAAAAAAGTGACATCATCATGACATAATAAGTCATAAAGTTAAAATGCAAGCCATACCTGATCAATGTAATAAATATCTAATTTGTGCAAACCATGCCTATTAATTATTGCATTCTTTCAAATATTACTTACAACATTTATTGTAATTAGTCTCCAAAATTAAATTGATTTTGGACCACATGTTTTGATCTTAAGATGGATGGTCCATATCATTCTAGTCAAAATATAAATACAAGGGCTATGTCCATTTTAAATTGAGATTTTATGTGAAAATAATTAATTTCTATATATTGTTAAGAATATTCACCATTATTCATCCAAAGTGAACAAAACCATAGTGGAAAAGGGGAGATGTTGTCAGATTAAATACATGCATTGATAAAGACTCCTATATCCACAAACCAAGCAAGCATTTTCAAAACAATTGCTATTAGGAGTCTTCAAGGAAGGTGAATGTATTGTTTATCTTAATGTATTTTTATATTTTTTATTTAGTGATCTTAGCTCACCCTAGGGAGCAAGCTTGAAGTGTTATGTTTCATGATTTTGGTTGTCTTTGCATACTAACATATAAAATAACCTATCTTATAATATTTTTTTACATATTCCATGCATATGCACTCACTTTATATACACTTGAGCACATATTCATACACACTTGAGTGCATATGTACATAGTTTATAGGAATGAAAATTATAGGTTTTATCATATACATTTGAGATATATGTTCTTAAATTCAACATATAAATGCATAACATTCTATGCCATTTGATACATATTTAGGTGGCATTATACTAGTTCATATAAAAATACATCATTTTTAGATTCACGAGTCATGATTTTGGTTCATGCACATACATAAAAATAGAATTTATAAATTAATGTCAAATGAATATCAATCCCCTTCATAATTATCATATAAGTGGTAATTATGGGGGAATGAAAATTGTTAATTCTCTTTCAATCATGCATTTTATATTCTACATTGAGTGAAATTGATTGAATCTATACAATTAAATTTTAATCACCTAAAAGTGGTATTTATATGCTAAGAGTGTTTCTTGAGTTGTCCTATTCATAGATTCACTCTAGACCTATCCTAAATGTTGGGGATCAACCAACAATTTGATTACACTTATGAAAGCAATAAACCACGGAATTAAATTAGATAGATAAGTAACTAGAATGATAAATAGAAAAGAACAAGAGATACAAGAAACCACCCTAAAAACTTTTATTAAACTCTTTACAGAAGGGATACAATTGAAGAAACTTCTTTCTTCCACACCTCTCTCAGATGTACAAGATCTCTCTCTAGATCTCTTTCCCTCAAGAGCTCTCTCTCTCAAGTATAATCAACTCCAACAACCTAGATTGATACAACTCTGTACTATTCTTCCAACATTCACAATGTTCTACTACCATAAGCTAAGAAGATCTTTCCTACATATATAATTAGGAAACTTGAGCATGCACTTACAACCAACAGCTAAGCCTCTTGAACAAGGGCTCTAAAAACAATCTTACTAATAATAGAAACATGAACTTAAGACTAAGACTTAAACTCATCATGCAAACACTTGGTTATATCCTCAGAAATAGCATTCTGGATGTACAGGTAACCGACGTCAGTTCCTGCCTGCTTGCCTGTGACTGACATCGATCGATCCTCTACCAACGTTGGCTTCTCTTCAACTGTTCTTGACCAACGTCGGTCACTCCTGACTGACACCAGTGACTATGTAAACCTACAACTTTGGTAATGTGCTCCTTGGTGAAGCTTTTAGACTCCACACCTTAACAATCTCCCACTTGGAGATAAACAGCTGCACCAGTACCTGTACAACAACATCTTCTAGCTCCTCCATCTTCAACTTAATCATGAAGACCAACATAAGTTGAATGAAGATTCAACTTCTCCTTTGTAACTGGCTTGGTTAACATATCAGCAGGATTCCTATCTATATGGATCTTCTCTAGCTTCAACTTACCATCTTCCAATACCTGTCTTATGAAGTGGTATGTAAGCTATATATGCTTGGTTCTTGAATGAAAGGCTAAATTCTTAGCCAAATGGATTACACTCTGACTGTCACTGTACAATTTGCAACTCCCTTGCTCCCTTCCAAGCTCTTCCATGAACCGTGTCATCCATATCATCTCTTTGCTAGCTTCTGTGGCTGTAATATACTCTGCTTCTGTAGTTGACAAGGCAACAACCTTTTGCAACTTTGATATCCAGCTATCCGCCATTCCACCAATAGTGAAAACATATCCTGTGGTGCTCCTCCTGCCATCCAAATCACCTACCATATCTAAATCTACATAGCCATGTAGAGAAGTATCTGAACCTCCATAGCACAAGTGCCTACTGTTGGTTCCTCTCAGATATCTAAGGATCCACTGAACTGCTTTCCAGTGTTCCTTTCCTGGATTGGCCATGAACTTACTTACAACTCCCACTACTTGGGCAATATCTGGTCTAGTACACACCATTTCATAAATCAAACTCCCTACTATGGAAGAATATGGAACCTTACTCATGTACTCTACCTCATCATGTGAATTAGGACATTGTTCTTTACTCAACTTAAAATGTCCAGCTAAAGGTGTGCTTACCAGTTTAACATCCTGCATATTGAACCGTTTCAACACCTTGTCCACATAATCATCTTGAGACAATATCAACCTATGATTTTTCCTGTCTCTCTTAATGCTCATACCAAGGATTTTCTTTGCTACTCCCAAATCCTTCATAGCAAACATTTGAGCTAATTTCACTTTAAGCTCAGAGATATCCTGCATGTGTGATCCTACAACTAGCATATCATCTACATACAACACCAGAACAATATATCTACCATTATCCAATCTCTTAAAATACACACAATGGTCAGATTGACACCTACTGTAGCCATGCTCAGTCATAAACCTATCAAATTTCAAATACCAATGTCTAGGAGCTTGCTTGAGGCCACACAAGCTTTTCTTCAATCTGCACACTAACTTCTCCTTACCCTTGAGCTCAAATCCTTCTGGCTGTTCAATGTATATTTCCTCATCCAAATCTCCATGAAGAAATGTTGTCTTAACATCTAGCTGCTCAAGATGCAAATCCTCAATAGCAACCAAAGATAGTACAATCTGTATAGAAGTCATTTTAACAACAGGAGAAAAAATCTCAACAAAATCAATACCTAGCTTTTGTGCAAATCCTTTCACTACCAACCTGGCCTTATATCTCATCTGTCCATTCTCACCTTCCTTCAACCTATAGGTCCATCTGTTCTTCAGTGTCCTCTTACCAGCTGGCAACTCAACCAAATGCCATGTTTGGTTTTCTCTCAAGGACTCCATCTCCTCAACCATGCCATGCTCCCATTGACTCTTGGAATCCACCTATAATGCTTCTTCAAAACTCTCTGGTTCTCCACCATCAGTTAGCAATAAATAGAATAATGAAGGGGAATATCTAATTGGAGGCTTACTTACCCTTTCTGACCTCCTGATGGGCGTCTGAGACTTGTTCACAACACACTGTCCACCCAAATTCTCTAACAGTGACCAACCTTGGCCACCTCCAGACCTGTTACTGGCCGACGCTGGTTCTTCCTGACTGACATCGGTTCTTGTTGTACTGACATCGGTCTCTGTATGACTGACATCAGTTTCTATTCTACCGACGTCGGTTCCTATCCTGTCGACGTCAGTCTCTATGTTTTCCTACAAATGATTATTTCTTTTTCCCGTGAGCTCATTTTGGACTGTCACCTTATCCAATTCTCCATTGCTCTGCCCAGATTGATTCAGCTTCTTTAGCTGATCACTATACATCACTTTTTCATTGAAAACAACATCACGGCTCCTAATTACCTTGTTAGTTCCTAGATTCCAAAATATGAAACCAAAATCATCTGAGCCATATCCAATAAATGTGCACCTCATAGACTTAACATCTAGCTTCTTTCTATTTACCTTATCTATGTGCACAAAGGCTTCACAACCAAAAACTTTGAGATATGAGAGATCTACCTTTTTACCTATCCATGCCTCTTCTGGAATTCCACCATCCAGATCTGTAGAGGGTCCTCTGTTAATTAGGTACACTGCAGTGTCAATAGCTTCTGCCCAAAACTCTAAGGGCAACCCAGCATGCAATCTCATACACCTTGCACACTCCATTATTGTTTTGTTCATCCTTTTAGTAATTCCATTTTATTGAGGTGTCCTTCGAACCATCCTTTGCCTGTGGATTCCATGCATATAACAATAATCTCTGAACTTAAAGATGCAAAACTCACCACCATTGTCAGATCTCAGGCACTTTAATCTTTTGCCTGTTTCATTCTCAACCATAGCTTTCCAAATCTTAAAAGTCTCAAATACATCAGATTTATTTTTAATACAATAGATCCATACCTTTCTTGTAGCATCATCTATGAATGTAACATAGTACTGTGATCCTCCAATTGAAGCTACCTGAGCTGGTCCCCACACGTCTGTGTGAACAAGCTACAACTTATGCCTCTTCTTTGTAGACCCAGTCTTGAGAAAACTAACCCTTTTCTGTTTTCCAAATACACAGTGATCACAAAATTCTAGATCCATGCTTTTCAAATCTGAAAGCTTACCTTTAGACTTAAGAATTGACATCCCCTTCTCACTCATGTGGCCAAGCCTTGAGTGCCACAATTTAGCATCCACATCTGAAGTAGATAATACAGAAGGAGAAATATTAGTAACACAATTACATAAATAGAGAGTACCTAATCTCTTACCTCTGGCCATAACAAGTGCACCCTTGGTCACCTTCCAAGATTCTGCTGTGAGAGTTACTGTTCAACCCTCATCCCCTAACTTTCTTGTAGAAATCAAATTTCTCTTCAAGCTAGGAACATGCATCACATCTCTCAACACCCATGTGTTGCCATTCTGTATCTTCGGCTGCACTTTACCTTTGCCAATAATTTTACAAGGCTCATCATCCCCTAGATACACTATTCCAAAATCTCTATGGATATAGTCACTAAAATATTCTCTATTAGGGGTAGCATGAAAAGATGCAACAGAATCTAATACCCAAGATTCTATATTATTATGCAAAGAGAATATTAAAGCATCTTGTGCAATACCTACAACCTTTGCCTCTTCCTTTCCTTCATGCTAATTGTCCTCCTTAGGATTTGACCAGCAATCTCTGCTTATGTGCCCCATCTTTTCACAATTCCAGCATTGTGGCCTCCTGCCATTTCTGGATTTGGATCTACCTCTCACCTTAGACTTAGATCTTGATCTCCTCTTGCTCTTCTCTTTTTGCCTTCCCCTACTCTCAAGATTTAAAGCATTCCCTGATGTTTCCTCTATACTTTTCCTGCAAATTTCCTCATTCAAAATAACACTAACAACATCCTCTACTTTTAAAATATTTGAAGCAGATGCAGTATTAGAAATTGCCATTACCAAGCCATGCTAGCTTTCAGGCAAAGAACATAATATTAAAAGAGCTTTTATTTCATCATCAAACACAATATTAACTGAACTTAATTGATTAACAATTCCATGGAAATCATTCAAATGATTAGATACAGATCTACCTTCTTGCATATGCAAATTAAATAACTGCTTCATAAGATATACCTTATTGGAAGCTGAGGGTTTTTCATACAAATTTGCTAAAGTAGTCATCAAATCTACTGTTGTTTTTGCCTGTGATAAATTAGATATCACAGTGGATGCCAGACTCAGTCTTATAGACCCCAGAGCCTTTCTATCAAGAACTTCCCATTCTTCATCATCCATGTCCTTGGGCTTCTTTGTAATCCCACCTAACGATAAGTATATATCTTTTTGATACAAATAGTCCTCTATCTACATTCTCTAATATTGATAGTTCTTGCCATTAAACTTCTCCATTCTTAGCTTACTTTCTTTTGCCATTGCTTCTCCCACTCAAACAGAAATCCCTGTAGAATCCCCTGTGAGTAACCTGTAATCAATACACACTACACAGATCTGAACCACCTGTTAGTGAACCTGAGCTCTGATACCACTTGTTGGGGATCAACCAACAATCTGATTACACTTATGAAAGTAATAAATCATGGAATTAAATCAGATAGATAAGTAACTAGAATGACAAATAGAAAAGAACAAGAGATACAAGAAACCACCCTGAAAACTTGTATTAAACTCTTTACAGAAGGAATACAATTAAAGAAACTTCTTTCTTCGACACCTCTCTCAGATGTACAAGATCTCTCTCTAGATCTCTTTCCCTCAATATCTCTCTCTCTCAAGTACAATCAACTCCAACAACCTGGATTGATACAACTCTGTACTATTCTTCCAACATTCACAATGTTCTACTGCCATAAGCTAAGAAGATCTTTCCTACATATAGAATTAGGAAACTTGAGCATGCACTTACAACCAACAGTTAAGCCTCTTTAACAATGGCTATAAAAACAATCTTACTAAAAATAAAAACATGAACTTAAGACTAAGACTTAAACTCATCATGCAAACACTCGGTTCTGTCCTCACAAATAGTATTCTAGACGCAGAGGTAACTGACGTCAGTTTCTACCTGCTTGTTTGTGACTGACGTCGGCCGATCCTCTATCGATGCCAGCGTCTCTTCAACTATTCCTGACCAATGTCGGTCACTCCTAACCGACACCGGTGACTGTGTAAACCTAAAACTTTGGTAATGCATTCCTTGGTGAAGCTTTTAGACTCCACACCTTAACAATCTCCCACTTGGAGATAAACAGCTGCACCAGTACCTGTACAACAACATCTTATAGCTCCTCCATCTTCAACTGAATCATGAAGACCAACATAAGTTGAATGAAGATTCAAATTCTCCTTTGTAACTGGCTTGGTTAACATATCAGCAGGATTCCTATCTGTATGGATCTTCTCCAGCTTCAACTGACCATCTTCCAATACCTATCTTATGAAGTGGTACGTAAGCTATATATGCTTGGTTCTTGAATGAAAGGCTAAATTCTTAGCCAAATGGATTACACTCTGACTGTCACTGCACAATTTGCAACTCCCTTGCTCCCTTCCAAGCTCTTCCATGAATCGTGTCATCCATATCATCTCTTTGCTAGCTTCTGTGGCTGTAATATACTCTGCTTCTGTAGTTGACAAGGCAACAACCTTTTGCAACTTTGATATCCAGCTATCCGCCATTCCACCAATAGTGAAAACATATCCTGTGGTGCTCCTCCTGCCATCCAAATCACCTACCATATCTAAATCTACATAACCATGTAGAGAAGTATCTGAACCTCCATAGCACAAGTGCCTACTGTTGGTTCCTCTCAGATATCTAAGGATCCACTGAACTGCTTTCCAGTGTTCCTTTCCTGGATTGGCCATTTACTTACTTACAACTCCCACTGCTTGGGAAATATCCGATCTAGTACACACCATTGCATACATCAAACTCCCTACTGTAGAAGAATAGGGAACCTTACTCATGTACTCTACCTCATCATGTGAATTAGGACATTGTTCTTTACTCAACTTAAAATGTCCAGCCAAAGGTGTGCTTACCAGTTTAGCATCCTGCATATTGAACCGTTTCAACACCTTGTCCACATAATCCTCTTGAGACAATATCAACCTGTGATTTTGCCTGTCTCTCTTAATGCTCATGCCAAGGATTTTCTTTGCTGCTCCCAAATCCTTCATAGCAAATGTTTGAGCTAATTTCACTTTAAGCTCAGATATATCCTGCATGTGTGATCTTGCAACTAGCATATCATCTACATACAATAATAGAATAATATATCTACCATTATCCAATCTCTTAAAATACACACAATGGTCAGATTGACACCTACTGTAGCCATGCTTAGTCATAAACCTGTCAAATTTCAAATACCACTGTCTAAGAATTTGCTTGAGGCCATACAAGCTTTTCTTCAATCTGCACACTAACCTCTCCTTACCCTTGTCCTCAAATCCTTTCGGCTATTCCATGTATATTTCCTCATTCAAATCTCCATGAATAAACACTTTCTTAACATCTAGCTGCTCAAGATGCAAATCCTCAATAGTAACCAAAGATAGTACAATCCGTATAGAAATCATTTTAACAACAGGAGAAAAAATCTCACCAAAATCTATACCTGGATTTTGTGCAAATCCTTTCACTACCAACCTGGCCTTATATCTCATCTGTCCATTCTCACCTTCCTTCAACCTGTAGGTCCATCTATTCTTCAGTGTCCTCTTACCAGCTGGCAACTCAACCAAATCCCATGTTTGGTTTTCTCTCAAGGACTCCATCTCCTCGAACATGCCACACTCCCACTGACTCTTGGACTCCACCTATAATGATTCTTCAAAACTCTGTGATTCTCATCCATCAGTTAGCAATAAATAGAATAATGAAGGGGAATATCTAATTGGAGGCTTACTTACCCTTTTTGACCTCCTGATGGGCGTCTGAGACTCGTTCAAAACATGGTGTCTGCCCAAATTCTCTGACAGTGACTGACCTTGGCCACCTCCAAACCTGTTACTGGCCGATGCCGATTCTTCCTGACCGATGTCAGTTCCTATTCTGCCGACGTCGGTCTCTGTATGACCGACATCAGTTTCTATTCTGCCGACATCGGTTCCTATCATGCCGACATCGATCACTATGTTTTCCTACAAATGATTATTTCTTTTTCTTGGGAGCCCATTTTGGACCGTCACCTCATCCAATTCTCCATTGCTCTACCCAGATTGATTCAGCTTGTTCAGCTAATCACTATACATCACTTTTTCATTGAAAACAACATCACGGCTCCTAATTACCTTGTTAGTTCCTAGATTCCAAAATCTAAAACCAAAATCATCTGAGCCATATCTAATAAACGTGCACCTCATAGACTTAGCATCCAACTTCTTTCTATTTTCCTTATCTACATGCACAAAGGCTTCACAACCAAAAACTTTGAGATATGAGAGATCTACCTTTTTACCTGTCCATGCCTCTTTTGGAATTCCACCATCCAGAGCTGTAGAGGGTCCTTTGTTAATCAGGTACACTGCAGTGTCAACAGCTTCTGCCCAAAACTCTAAGGTCAACCCAGCATGGAATCTCATACACCTTGCACACTCTATTATTGTTCTATTCATCCTTTTAGCAATTCCATTCTGCTGAGGTGTCCTTGGAACTATCCTTTGCCTATGGATTCCATGCATATAAAAATAATCTCTGAACTTAAAGTTGTAGAACTCACCACCATTGTCAGATCTTAGGCACTTCAATCTTCTGCCTGTTTCATTCTCAGCCATAGCTTTCCAAATCTTAAAAGTCTCAAATACATCAGATTTATTCTTAATACAATAGATCCATACCTTTATTGTAGCATCATCTATGAACATAACATAGTACTGTGATCCTCTAATAGAAGCTACCTGAGCCGGTCCCCACACGTCTGTGTGAACAAGCTGCAACTTATGCCTCTACTTTGTAGACCCAGTCTTGAGAAAACTAATCCTTTTCTGTTTTCCAAATACACAGTGCTCACAAAATTCTAGATCCATGCTTTTCAAATATGAAAGCTTATCTTTAGACTTAATAATTGACATCCCCTTCTCACTCATGTGGCCAAGCCTTGAGTGCCACAATTTAGCATCCACATCTGAAGTAGATAATACAGAAGGAGAAATATTAGTAACACAATTACATAAATAGAGAGTACCTACTCTCTTACCTCTAGCCATAACAAGTGCACCCTTGGTCACCTTCCAAGATTCTAATGTGAGAGTTACTATACAACCCTCATCCCCTAACTTTCCTGTACAAATCAAATTTCTCTTCAATCTAGGAACATGCATCACATCTCTCAAAACCCATGTGTTTCCATTCTGCATCTTCATCTGCACTTTAGCTTTGCCAATAATTTTACAAGGCTCATCATCCCCTAGATACACTATTCCAAAATCTCCATGGATATATTCACTAAAATATTCTCTATTAGGGGTAGCATGAAAAGATGCCCCAGAATCTAATACCCAAGATTCTATATTATTATGCAAACAAAATATTAAAGCATCTTGTGCAATACCTGCAACCTTTGCCTCTTCCTTTCCTTCGTACTGATTGTCCTCCTTAGGCTTTGACCAACAATCTCTGCTTATGTGCCCCATCTTTCCACAATTCCAGAATTGTGGCCTCCTGCCATTTCTGGATTTGGATCTAGCTCTCACCTTAGACTTAGATCTTGATCTCCTCTTGCTCTTCTCTTTTTGCCTTCCCCTGCTCTCAAGATTTGAAGTGTTCCCTGATGTTTCCTTTGTGATTTTCCTGCGAATTTCCTCATTCAAGATAACACTAACAACATCCTCTACTTTTAAAATATTTGAAGCAGATGTAGTATTAGAAACTGCCATTACCAAGCCATGCCAGCTTTCAAGAAAAGAACATAATATTAAAAGAACTTTTATTTCATCATCAAACACAATATTGACAAAACTTAATTGATTAACAATTCCATGGAAATCATTCAGATGATTAGATACAGATCCACCTTCTTGCATATGCAAATTAAATAACTGCTTCATAAGATATACCTTATTGGAAGCTGAGGGTTTTTCAAACAAATTTGCTAAAGTAGCCATCAACTCTATCGTTGTTTTTGCCTATGATAAATTAGATATCACAGTGGATGCCAGACTCAGTCTTATAGACCCCAGAGCCTTTCTATCAAGAACTTCCCATTCTTCATCATCCATGTCCTTGGATTTCTTTACAATCCCACCTAATGGTAAGTATAGATCTTTTTGATACAGATAGTCCTCTATCTGCATTCTCCAATGTTGATAGTTCTTGCCATTAAACTTCTCCATTCTCAACTTACTTTCTTTTGCCATTGCTTCTCCCACTCAAAAAGAAATCCCTGCAGAAACCCCTATGAGCAACCTGTAATCAATACACACTAGACAGATCTAAACCACCTGTTAGTGAACCTGAGCTTTGATACCACTTGTTGGGGATCAACCAACAATTTGATTACACTTATGAAAGCAATAAACCACGGAATTAAATCAGATAGATAAGTAACTAGAATGATAAATAGCAAAGAACAAGAGATACAAGAAACCACCCTGAAAACTTGTATTAAACTCTTTCTAGAAGGAATAAAATTGAAGAAACTTATTTCTTCCACACCTCTCTCAGATGTACAAGATCTCTCTCTAGATCTCTTTCCCTCAAGAGCTCTCTCTCTCAAGTACAATCATCTCCAACAACCTAGATTGATACAACTCTGTACTGTTCTTCCAACATTCACAATGTTCTACTACCATAAGATAAGAAGATCTTTCCAACATATAGAATTAGGAAACTTGAGCATGCACTTACAACCAACAGTTAAGCCTCTTGAACAAGGGCTCTAAAAAAAATCTTACTAATAATATAAACATGAACTTAAGACTAAGACTTAAACTCATAATGCAAACACTCAGTTCTATCCTCAAAAATAGCATTCTGGATGCAGAGGTAACCGACGGTAGTTCCTACCTGCTTGCCTATGACTGACGTCAGCCGATCCTCTGCCGATGCCAGCATCTCTTCAACTATTCCTGACCGACGTCGGTCACTCCTCACCGACGCCGGTGACTGTGTAAACCTGCAACTTTGGTAATGCACTCCTTGGTGAAGCTTTTAGACTCCACACCTTAACAATCTACCACTTGGAGATAAATAGCTGCACTAATACATGTACAGCAACATCTTCTAGCTCCTCCATCTTCAACTCAATCATGAAGACCAAGAGAAGTTGAATGAAGATTCAACTTCTCCTTTGTAACTAGCTTGGTTAACATATCCACATGATTCCTATCTTTATGGATCTTCTCTAGCTTCAACTCACCATCTTCCAATACCTGTCTTATGAAGTGGTACCTAAGCTGTATATGCTTGGTTCTTGAATGAAAGGCTAAATTCTTAGCCAAATGGATTGCACTCTTACTGTCACCATACAATCTGCAACTCCCTTGCTCCCTTCCAAGCTCTTTCATGAACCGTGTCATCCATATCATCTCTTTGCTAGCTTCTGTGGCTGCAATATACTTTGCTTTTGTAGTTGACAAGGCAACAACCTTCTGCAACTTTGATATCCAACAAACCGCCATTCCACCAATAGTGAAAACATATCCTGTGGTGCTCCTCCTACCATCCAAATCACCTACCATAACTGAATCTACATAACCATGTAGAGAAGTATCTGAACCTTCATAGCACAAGTGCCTATTGCTGGTTCCTCTCAGATATCTAAGGATCCACTAAACTACTTTTCAGTGTTCCTTTCCTGGATTGGCCATGTACTTACTTACAACTCCCATTACTTGGGAAATATCCAGTCTAGTACACACCATTGCATACATCAAACTCCCTACTACAGAAGAATATGGAACCTTACTCATGTACTCTACCTCATCATGTGAATTAGGACATTGTTCTTTACTCAACTTAAAATGTCCAGCCAAAGGTGTGCTTACCAGTTTAGCATCCTGCATATTGAACCGTTTCAACACCTTGTCCACATAATCCTCTTGAGACAATATCAACCTGTGATTTTTCCTATCTCTCTTAATGCTCATGCCAAGGATTTTCTTTGCTGCTACCAAATCCTTCATAGTAAACGTTTGAGCTAATTTCACTTTAAGCTCAGAGATATCCTGCATGTGTGATCTTACAACCAACATATCATCTACATAAAACACCAAAATAATATATCTACCATTATCCAATCTCTTAAAATACACACAATGGTCAGATTGACACCTACTGTAGCCATGCTCAGTCATAAACCTGTCAAATTTCAAATACCACTGTCTAGGAGCTTGCTTGAGGCCATACAAGCTTTTCTTCAATCTGCACACTAACTTCTCCTTACCCTTGACCTCAAATCCTTCTGGCTGTTCCATGTATATTTCCTCATCTAAATCTCTATGAAGAAATGTTGTCTTAACATCTAGCTGCTCAAGATGCAAATCCTTAATAGCAATAAAAGATAGTACAATCCGTATAGAAGTCATTTTAACAACAAGAGAAAAAATCTCACCAAAATCAATACCTGGCTTTTGTGCAAATCCTTTCACTACCAACCTGGCCTTATATCTCATCTGTCCATTCTCACCTTCCTTCAACCTGTAGGTCCATCTGTTCTTCAGTGTCCTCTTACCAGCTGGTAACTCAACCAAATCCCATGTTTGGTTTTTTCTCAAGGACTCCATCTCCTCGACCATGCCACGCTCCCACTGACTCTTGGACTCCACCTGTAATTCTTCTTCAAAACTCTCTGGTTCTCCACCATCAGTTAGCAATAAATAGAATAATGAAGGGGAATATCTAATTAGAGGCTTACTTACCTTTTCTGACCTCCTGATGGGCATCTGAGACTCGTTCACAACACACTATCCACCCAAATTCTCTGACAGTGACCCACCTCGGCCACCTCTAAACATGTTACTGGCCAACACCGATTCTTCTTGACCGACGTCGATTCCTGTTCTGCCAACGTTAGTCTCTGTATGACCGACATCGGTTTCTGTTCTACTGACGTCGGTTCCTATCCTACCGATGTCGGTCTCTGTGTTTTCCTGTAAATGATTATTTCTTTTCCTTGTGAGCTCATTTTGGACCGTCACCTCATCCAATTCTCCATTGCTCTGCCCAGATTGATTTAGCTTCTTCATCTGATCACTATACATCACTTTTTCATTGAAAACAACATCATGGCTCCTAATTACCTTGTTAGTTCTTAGATTCCAAAATTTGAAACCAAAATCATCTGAGCCATATCCAATAAACGTGCACCTCATAGACTTAGCATCCAGATTATTTTTATTTTCCTTATCTACGTGCACAAAGGCTTCACAACCAAAAACTTTGAGATATGAGAGATCTACCTTTTTACCTATCCATGCCTCTTCTGGAATTCCACCATCTAGAGCTGTAGAGGGTCCTCTGTTAATCAGGTACACTGCAGTGTCAACAACTTCTTGTTTTTACGCTAAATCGCTTTCTACATTCAAAGAAGAAATTGAGAAACTGAAAGAAATAGTCAAGGCTAGAAGATACCTAGATATGGTCATGCACACTGAAATCAGACGTCGAAAGGTACTCTTCTTTGGCTATGGAGAAATGACACCTGCGAAGAAAAGAGACTAAACACAAAAAATGTTAGACGAGGAGACGGTGGGTTGTCAAGCAAACGCCTGATCCCAGAAGTATGAAGACTTCCTAGAAGGATATCAACCCACTGATTAAAAATAGAAATATTTGACAAAAATGGAAATAATGAAAAGACAGAATGAAAGCAAATAAAAGACAAAAAATAAAATGCACACCTGATATTCAGTGAAGTATTCTGCACAGTCACCGGTGTCGGTCTCTATGTCAGCGTTGGTTAGGGAAGGATGCCGACGTCGGTTAAAGTGCCGGCGTCAGTCGGGGTAATGACCGGCATCGATCAAGGTAGCAATTCTTGGTAGGTTTGGTCGAGTTTGGTCAGGTCAGGATAAGGTCTTAGGCTTTGCAGAAAGGTCTATTGTTTTGTTTAGGGTTTTATGCAGGAAGTCTGAGCAGAGTTACAGACTATGTAGTCAGGGGATAGTGGACAAAGGTGTAAAGGAGGAAGTTAGGTCAGGGTTATAGTCTAATTCTAAAATAGGGGTGATAACAGTAATAAATAAACAATAACCAGACAAAAACAAAAACACAGAGAGAGATACTTACATGTTACACACTGCAAGTATGATAAAAGACATGATTGAATTCGTTGATGTGTTGCAAGATGACCGAAGCAGGATTCCTGTGCTGGAGAGAGAGACATGAAAGATTGATCGCAGATTGATTGGATGTAAGAAAATGGTTGATCGCCAGAGTTGATTAATCACCAGAGTTGGTTGAATGAATGAACTGGTTGGTTGAATAATGAATGAATCCATTGATTGCCAGAGGTTCATGGTTTTGCTGATTGATCAAAGGACGGTTCGATAACCGATCATGAAAATGGATTGGCAACTGCATGGATAATGGATAACAAAATAATGGTTCCTATGTTTGGGTTGAGAACGCAGTGCTAAGGAGAACCGACACTGACAGGACCGTCGATGTCAGCCGAGAAGTGACCGACATCGGCGATGTCAGTCAGGTGGTGACCGTGGTCGGCAGATGCAGAATGGGGGTAGAGACTAACTTTAGCCTTCTGCTCATTTTGACATGCTGCCAAGGTCAAGGCTAGTGGAAAAGTGGTCGACAGGGGTTAAATAGGCAAGGGAGAATAACATGAGGGATGACTAGGGGAGTCGACATGATTTTGGTGTCTACATTTGCCCCTTTTTGTCTTGTTGGTTGTTCTGGACGAATTGAAAGACAAAAATAAGAGTGATTGCCCCAGGTGTGGATAAGGTCAATTTCATCTTGTTGGTTGTTTGAATGGCTGTTTGAATGAACTACAAGACAAAAATAGGAGGTGGTTGCCTTGATTATGGATGAGGTATTCCCCCTCAAAGCAGGAGTCGAGGGAAGGGAACTGAGAATCAGGTGCTGAGTTGACAAAGAGTGGATGAAAAAGGGGTGATGGTGAATGCTGCAAAAGTCGTGATTACATGCATACCACTTCACGAGATGGTCAGGTCAAAGTGTCGCAGGTCAAGGGTCGAGGAGTGCCAAAATTGAAGTAACTAGGCCCCAGCATTTAGTCATCTGCTGATTGGGTTATTCAATCTAAGCTGAAGTTCCAAATGGTCATCGTGTTCCAGGTATCCCAAGCTCAGGAAGTGCTCCTTGAAACACGAAAAAGTCACAAATAGTGTAGATCAACCGGCTTGCGATCCTATACTTGTGAGGGTCCAAAAATAGTCTACGCACAATTCTACTAACCAGTCATGAGGTAGCATATATGCAAAAACAACCAAGGCAACATTGCTCTGGAAGGGGTCGAAGTCGGAGGAGATAGGCATGATCTCCAATGGTCATTGGTCAAGGTGGAGGAATGGATGAAAGGATGTGGCTGAGCTAACCTCAGAAGACCCCAAGTCAACTGAGTGCTGCCTACATAGCCCCGATCTTAGGGCCTCAGGCCAATGTAGTTTTCCCCAAAGGGAGGAAGGGTCAAAGTGATGGAATTGGTCGTGGTTGAGGGCAAGGTCATGGTCAAAAGGAGGAAAGAAAGTTTGTCCATCAGAGAGATAAACAAATGAGGGTGGTCAAGCTAACCCCAGATGATGTCGTATCATCCGAGTGTTGCCTACATAGCCCCGATTGTAGGGCCTTAGACCAATCTAGTTCGACAAGGAGAAGATTGGTCGATGATTGGCATGGTCAAAGTGGTTGATAGATTGGTCTTGGTCATGATGAAATAATGAGGAGAAAAAAGATGTTACAGCCTTTTCCAAATGGTGTATTCTGCAACATTGGTTGAGGGGTCTTTCATCCCTAACAATTTTCCATATTCGTGATGGATGTATGCTAAAGATGAATTGAGGTCTATTTATGCTTCAACAAGTATTGGTTTATGCTAAACATAAATGGCATTTGGTCGATAGTTTCCATGTGTATTGGTGTCCATAGAAACTAGAGTGAATAGGCTATGGGAGTGGCTTGAAAAGAGAGTTGAGTTGAGGTGATTGACAAGTGATGATATGGAATGTGACCAAAGTGCAGAAGAAGTGAAAAGCATATTGCTTTTTCATTGACAAGGACCAAAATGACAGCATAGATAGGGGTGATTAGAACCAAGAGCCCCATTCATGCATGACGTCATTGACCAGATGTTGTGTTAGAACAGTAATCGAATCACTTTGACATTAAAGTGAGCTCGAAGTCCCTTGAGTAGGTGATAGGAGGAGGAAAGGGTAACCCATTTTAAGAGCAGAGATAACTATGCCCCTTTTTATAGGAGACCCTGAGACAACTATAAGTCAAGTCCATGACTCTTTTTTTTTTTTAGGTGTAGACTGATCAATGCGGGAAGGCTGCATAGAGATGTCATTTGCTTGGTGGTCAGTTGTGAAGCTAATCAATGCGGGAAGCTTTGAAGATAGTGCAATTTATTGCCAGATTAGTCATAGCCATCTTTCGAGGGAGTGGTCTAGAATTTTGTTTAATATAAGGGCTTTTGAATAGATGTCATTCGAGGGAGCAGTCTGCCTTTTGATTTTGATATTGATATGGTGACCGTGGATATTTTGACATCTTGATTTTTTTTTACAGAAATGTGAGTCATGGACAAGATTATAGAAGGTCAAGGGCTCCCTTTTATTAGGACAAAGCATCCATACATCATAAAAGGGTTATAGGAATTGTTAAGAGGAATAGGGATGAAAGGAATTAGGACTTAAGAGGATGGGGATTGCTCAAGGGATGAGCTCAAGTTAAGTGTCAAGTGGATGAGTACTCGACTAGCAGTAGAATGGTCACAGATGCAACGCATTAAGAGGCTCAGGTTCTGGTCATCCATCAAGAGATGATAGATGATAAGTCCCTGATCCATACTTGTGCATGATAATGAAAGGTCCAAGCCAATTAAGAGCAAACTTGCCTTGTTTACTTTGCTCCATATTGGTCATGTGTTGATTCTCTTTGAGGATGAGGTCTCCGATGTTGAAATCTCATTCTCGTAGATTTTTGTCATAGGCGCGCTTGATGCGATGTTGATAGACATGGAGATGATTAAGGGCAGCAAGACGGCGCTCGTCAAGTAACTCAAGTTGAGCTAAGCGATCTTGACAAAAGTCATCGTTGGAGAGGATGTCATGTATAGAGATGCGGAGAGACGAGATCTATACTTTGAGAGGTAGGACAGCCTCTGTTCCATACACAAGAGAGAAATGGGTAGCACTCGTAGAGGTTTGGATGCTAGTGCGATAGGCCCACAAAGTAATGGGAATGTGAATGTGCCAGTCCCTTCCAGTGTTGCTGACCACCTTCATGAGAATTTTAGTGAGAATTTTGTTGGAAGCCTCGGCCTGCCCATTTGCTTGTGGGTAGTAAGGCGAAGAGAAATTGAGCTTGATGCCAAATGAGTCGCATAGCTTTTGGACATTTTTGTTTATGAAGGACTTGCCTTTATCGGTGATGATTTTATGAGGGACACCAAAATGACATATGATATGGGTGCTGATGAAGTCGATGATCTTGTCGACTTTTGTGGAGACGAGAGGAATGGCTTCCACCCACTTGGTGAAATATTTAGTGGCTGTGATGATGGATTGATGACGAAGAGAAGAATGAGGGTTAATCTCACCGATGAGATCTAAACCCCACTGAGAAAAAGGCTAGAAATCCTAAGTAATTTGTAAGGCATGACTAGGAAGATGAAGCAAGTTAGAGTGCTGCTGACACTTGATGCAATGCGGAACATAGTCGCTACAGTCTTGATGAAGGGTAGGCCAATAATAGCCCAGACGAAGGATGCGCTTGGCAACCGAATTCCCACTGAAATTTCTGCCACAAATCTCGTCATGGACTTGCTTAATGGCTTGAGATGATTCAATGGAGGTGAGATAGTGAAGAAGGAGGCCGTCAAAGCCTCGCTTATAGAGAAGACCCCCTAGCATTGTATAGCGAGCAGTACACTTGATAAAAGCTCACCGTGCATTACTAAAGAGGTTGGAAGGAATGACAGAAAAAGATAAGAAGTCCACAAGTTGCTTATGCCAAGCATCTCATGGGCTAGGGTCTATAGTGTTGACATGATTAATGTGAGGAGAGATATATGAAGGCAACGGCACATGACGCACCGTGACAAAAATTTTGGATGCAGATGAGGAAGATGGGATATGCAAAGCGAGAGAAGCCATGGTGTCAACAAACTTTTTCATGGATCGAGGAATAGTCTACAGGAGGTAATGGTTGAAAGATGCAAGGAGAATGTCAGCACGGTTTTTGTACCTTTGCAAAATTTCATTTTTATAGAGGTATGAACCGTTGACCTGATTGACGACGAGCTGCGAGTCGCCGAAGATGTTGATGGACTTGATGCTGAGAGAGAGGGCTGTCTGAAGTCCCAAAATTAAGGCCTCATACTCAGCCATATTATTGGTACAATCAAAGTCAAACTTAAAAGACAAAGGCATGGGATCCCCGTTGAGTGGGATGAGAATGACCCTAGCACCCCCACTGAGTTGACATTTGGAGCTGTCAAAGAACATAGTCATCTGATAGATAGTGTCATCGGTGGAAAGCACAGTGATAGATTTGTCAAGAAACTCACACTGCAAAGGTTGATTGTCAGGAAGAGGGGCATCTGCTAGTTGATCAGTGATGGTTTGCCCCTTGATATATTTCTACTGGATGAATTCAAGATCAAACTTAGTGAGCAGCATGAGCCACCGAGCCATATGTCGATTTTGATATGGCTTGGAGTGCATATATTTGAGAGGGTCAGTGTGGGTGATGACAAAGGTCTTGTGATTAAGAAGATAGTGGCAGAGCTTGGTAGTGGCAAAGACTAATGCCAAATAGAGTTTCTCGATATGGGTGTACTAAGTTTCATAGTCGACCAGTGTTCGGCTGATATAATAGACTACTTGCTCATGGTGATGCTCGTCTCGGTGTGCGATCATGGCACCTAACGAATGATTAGTGGCTGAGATATAAAGGTAGAAGGGTTGGTCATATTTAGGTGGAATGAGGACTGGTGGAGAGACCAAATAGTGTTTAAGGGCTTTAAAAGCCTCTTGACAGTCCTTATCCCATGTAAAGGAGACGTCCTTCTTAAGGAGATGATGAAAAGGTTGGCAGCGGTCAGAAAGCTACGAGATGAAATGGCGAATGGACTGGAGCTTCCCTTGCAAAATGCGAAGCTACCTGAGATTGGTCGGGGGTGGCATTTCAAGGATAGCATGAATCTTAGCGGGATCTATCTTGATGCCAAAAAAGGAAATGATGAAGCCGAGAAGCTTGCCAGAGAGGACCCCAAAGACACATTTCTTGGGGTTAAGACAAACATTGTACTGAAGAAGATGGGAGAAGATGATCTTGAGAATGGTCAGATGGTCACGACGAAGCTTGGACTTGCTGAGCAGGTCATCCACATAGTCTTCCATAATTTTGTGGAGGAGATCATGGAAAATGTAGGTCATGGCATACTGATAAGTGGCGCCTGCATTCTTTAAGCCAAAAGGCATGACTCGATAGTAGAAAGTCCCCCATGGGGTAATGAAAGTGGTCTTGTGCTGATCTTTCAGAGCGATCAGGATTTGATTGTATCCTGAAAATCCATCCATGAGAGATAGCATCTCATGGCCAGTCATAAGATCAACAAGCTGGTCAATGTTAGGAAGAGGAAAGTCATCTTTGGGACAAGCTAAGTTAAGGTCATGATAGTCTGTGCAGATCTGGATCCCCCCAGTCACTTTGGTGATTGGGATGATGTTAGAGACCCACTATGGATAATGGATGGGCTGGATGAAGAAGACAGAAAGGAGGCACTGAAGTTCCTCTTTGACAAGGAGGGCAATGCAAGGATGCATCTTTCGAAGCTTTTGCCTGAAAGGCCTAGCCTCTGGTTTGGTGACAATGTTATGGGTAGCGATGGTGGGGTCGATGCCAGGCATGTCACTGTAAGTCCAGGCAAAGGCCTTACTATGGTCAGAGAGGAACTGGGTATAGTCAAGCTGCTCCTGAGTGTCTAAATATTGGCCAATCTTTAAGACATAAGGAACATCAGTAGAAGGAAGGTTGATGTCAATGGTTGATTCATTTAACATAACCTGGGTCTCAGAAGGGAGGGAGCGCTGGATGAAAGAATTGTCAGCGCCCCTGTAAGAAAGAATGGCATCATCGTCAACGCAATGGATAGTGTGAATGGTTGCCAACTCATCTTCGATCATGCTGGGAAAAATGAGAGGGAGAGACTTGGACACCCCATTAAGCTGATAAGTTAAGGGTTCCAGGCGGATGGTGTTTATGCAAAAAAAAAACTAGGAGGAATGGAAACCACTGACTCCGTAGGTGAAGGGGGAAGAATAGGCAAGTGTGGAGGAGATTGGTCAATGGTTGATTTGGGACAAAGGTCTATAGGGTCTTGAGTGGGGTCATGATATCCCAGGCCATACCATTTCTTGGCATCATCATCGTTGAGCGGTTTGATAGGCTAATGGGAGCCCTGCTCATAGTGTCCAAAACCAAAACCCTTCCATGCACACCTATAAAGGTAAGTACTTGTGTGCAAAGGTGGGGTTGCCAAGAAATGAGAAGTTTGATGTGAAAGGTTGAGGTGAAGAAAGAGGATTACCATCAGTAGGAGCTTGATTGAGCCCCCTATAGATGAGGTTGGTTCAGAGGTGAGGAGAACCATAAGGTACGATCATCCAGATTCGATGGTCGTAATTGGGGCTATGATGAAGGCATCCATACTCTTGTGGAGTTTGGAACATGTCTAAGGTCAGAAAGTGATACTCTCCCAATGAAAGTCTTTCGAAGATGTCTTCCATGGGGTCTGTGGTCATCGCTTGAAGGGGAGGTGTGAGGGCAATCGCTTGTTGCAAACTGGTCGAAGCTTCTGCAGATGGAGGCGGTGCCGAGATTGATGGCTTGATAGGAATGAGGACGTCATTTGGACAGTAGGTGGTGTTACAAGTTTTGAAGGGTGAAGGGTCAGTAGGAATGGTGTGGACTTGTCCATCGTGCTCATATTTCACACAACGGTGTAGAGTGGAGGGGACACAGGCCATGACACAGATCCAGGGTCGGCCCAGTAACATGTTGTATTGAAACTCTCCTTCGATGATGTAGAAGAGCTCCGGGACTGTGTGTGGACCAATGCAAATGTGAAGGATGACTGTGCCAATGGTCGTGGCAGTGGTGTCATTAAAGGAGTGTAAGATTGCATCAGTTTTGGAGACGCAATTCTTGGGAAGAGCCAACTGATCAAAGGCATGGGTGGAGATAATGTTGATGCTGGCACCTCCATCGATCATAACGCGTTTAATGCGTGTCCGATCGACATAGGTAGTGATGAAGAGGGCAGCATCTTGATCTTCCATGTTGGATGTGGGAATCTCAGAATTGCTGAATGTGATGGAGGCAATAGGGGCTAAAGAGTGGACAAGGGTAGTAAGTGGTTGGGGGTCCTTGGGTTGGACCTCTACTGCCTGCAGGGCTTGTATGAGGGCCTGACGATGTTGAGGCAAGGTTTGGATGAGGTCATAAAGGGACATCTTCACAGGCGTCTGGTGAAGTTGTTTCAACATGGAGTCATGGATTGGTTTGAAAGAAGAAGAAGAAGAGGAGGGTTGAGGCGCGCTAAGGATAGAAATCTTAGGCGTGGGCTATTGAGGTGGATTGACGAAAGGGTAGGTCCAAGGAATGGTAGCTTTTTCTTTTGCCTTGTCCTTTTGTGACCTAGTGGTGATGTGAATGGCATTGATTTCAAAGATAGGAGGTGAAGGAGATAAAGGGGTTATAACCTGTTGATGAGATGTTGATGGGTTTGAAGAGGTTGGAGGGTTATGAGAAGGAGTCAGGGGTCGGTCGAGAGTGTTCTCAAAGAGAAGAGTGTCTTTCTCCAGATAGCGGTGAATGATAGCCTTGAGGGCACAGCAAGTCTCGGTATCGTGTCCTGGTGTACAATGGTATAAGCAAATCTTCGTGTCATCAAACCAGGAGGGCTTAGACCCGAGGGGTTGGAAAGGCCTGATGGGTGGAAGAGTTATGCTGGAAGTCTGCAAAAGTCGGTGCAAGATCAAAGAGTATGAGCCCTCTAAAGGGTCCGTGCTCGTCGATGTATGCGATGCCAGTGACTTTTGCTTGGGCAAAGTTGGAGGAGGTTTCCGTACCACCTTTTGAGTTGATGGTGCAGTGACAGGCAGAGATGGTACATTCTTCATGAGAGGTACCGCCCCTTTTGGAGAGGGTAGGCTAGCAATAGGCAAAGGAAGTAAAGGAGGCAACCGGTTTTGATTAGAGGTCGAAGTGGGAAGGACTCTGGGCAAGGTCGAAGGATGAGGGCCCAAAATGGAGGGCAATGGTGATGGGGGAGGAGGTGTACACCTCTGTGTTTTGGTCGTCTTCTGTGATTTGGGTTGAAGACTACTATTGGTCGATGTCTGGTCTAGGTCCACCTTTACTTGCGGGTGAGTGAGGGTAGAAACAGGGTGAACACCGAGTGACTTGATTGGTTTAGGCGGGGTAGATGAGGGTTTTGGTTTTGATGAGGTCAGTTGAGATATAGACGGTCTAGAAGTGGAAGTCTAGTTTTTGTTGATAGTCTTGGGAGGTTCTGCCATGGGAGGACTAGTAGCATGAGATGAGAGGGAGAGGGCACGGGCATGTTGAAGAGCTGTGAGATGCTCCCACAATCTCTGATGCTCCACTTTCCTAGAAGGGAGAAGTTTGAGTTTATCCACTAGTCAGGAAAATGGTTGAGAAGATGTGGGATGAGGTTTGGGTTCTTGAGAAGACGTTAACGATTGTGGGACCAAAGGTGTGGTAGTTTCGGCCCCAAGGCATGATGAAGTCGTGATAGGTTCATCCTTGGTTGGAGATGAGGGAGAGGCAGGTTCTTCCCTGGGTGGAGAAGAAACTAGAGAATGAAGCTCCTCAAGCAGGTAAAGGGCAGGGATGATTGTGCCCTCCACTTGCAGTCGAGGAGTAGGAAAGGTTGGGTCCTCCATGGGCAGTAAGAAGGAGGATGATGAAACCAGCGGTGCTGGTAAGGTTGAGGCATCCTACAAGATGAGAGAGGTTGACGGAGAACTAACCAGAGAAAGAGGTTGATCCACATGTGATGGACTGATGGATGGACTCACCTCTTGAGGTTGGTTGGAAATGAAGGGCGAGACCGTATTGACTGTTTGAATGTTGTGTTCATGAGTGTTGTCAATCAAGGTCTGGACATTGTTTTGAGTTGGTGGATGATTGGGGAATGGTTGTTTGAAGATGTCGATACCCTGATTAGGAGGGGCATTGGGATTATCGAGGATGAGGTCACCCTTTTCAAGCATGTCCTGGATTATGTTTTTAAGGGTTTTACAGTTGCTCGTGTCATGACCTTTAACACGGTGGTAGTTATAGAAGTCATTTTCCCTATACCACGTAGGGATGGCATGTGAGGGATCAAATTGTGGAGGTGGTCAGATCTGGGGGAGATTGAGGGCCCCTTGTTTGATGAGTTTTTCTAGCACAGACGTGTATGATTCTCTGAGTGGAGTAAACTGTCGCTGTATGTATCTCTGCTAAAATTGGCGGGTGGCACTCTGAGATGTGGATGGCTTAGGCTGGTTAGTTGAAGGCAAAGAGGAGGAAGATCTAACAACCACAACATTTGCTGAAGCTTTAGATTTAGGATTGGATGAGGAAGGCTTAGAAGAGGGGTAATTGGTCTTGGAGTTGGGATTCTTGCTCTGCAACTTGACTTTATTCTCCTCGATGGCACGTAACTCAAGTTTACGGGCCATCGTGAAGGCTTCGTCAAAAGTGTGGAAGGTCTGAACCCTCAAGGTGGAAGAAATATGTTTGGCGCAGGCTTGGGAGAAAAGTTCAATAAGCTCAAGTTGGGGTAAGGAAAATGAGAGTTGATTGATAAGGCCCCTCCATCGAGCGATGAAATCAGCAATGGATTCATCCTCGAATTGGCGAATAGAATAGAGGTCTGTGATGGAGACCTTCTTGGTGATGTTGATAGAGAAATGATCGAGGAAGAGCTGGGCCAGCTGAGTGAATGTGAAGAGGGAATGGTTGGCAAGGGAGCTATACCAGTCAAGCGCAGCACCCGAGAGAGACATAGGAAATGTGCGTAAAAGTAATGCATCATCATGGGCGATAAGGTAACAGGCATGTCTGAATGCCCATAAGTGTTGTTGTGGGTCTTCCTTGCTTTGAAAATGAGAAAACTTAGGAAGTTCCCATTGGCTGGGATATGGTCGGATCAGGACAGAAGGATGAATGGGCTCATTGCAAATTTGTTCGTATGAGAGAGTGTTGCGTGAGCCAAAAATGGAGGTCTCTAGGTTGGACATCTTGTCCATCAGCATTTTGATGATATCTACTGATGGATTGGTGGGTGGAGCACCTCCTAGATTGTAAGGTGCTTGAAAGAGGCTGGAAGAGGTATATGACATTGTCAGTTGTACCAGTAAGGGCGCAATGTACGGATGACTAGTCATAGGGATAGAAGATGAGACTAAGGATGGTTGGGTAGAAGGCATGGCTAGGTTCGATGTTATCATGGGAGGTTGGTTAGAGGTAACATGGGCCAATGGATAGGTAGCCACCCTAGTGTTGATAGGAGCAAGGGTAGGTGGAATAGAGATGACCAGATTCTAAAAGGGGGTAGAAAGTGGTTGAGTGGGCTGAGGTTGATAGGGGCCGAAACCCCGATGGAAGTGGGACCAATGATGGAGGGAGAGGCCACACTTAGATGGTTGGTCAAAGACTGGTCATTGGTTGAGGCAATAGCCTGGGTGTCTAAGGGTTGAACTACGGATGCCGTTGATACAGCCACAGTTTCAAGAAGAGAGGTCGGCATTCCGTACATTGGATTGCCCAAAGAGTCTCGCATTCGGCTATTCGCGAGATAGTGTTGTAAGGCTTTGACATTGAGGTCTAAGAATCATGTGAAATCTTGGTCCCCTTCTGGGATAATAGGCATTTGGGTCGGGGATGGTCTAGTAGGATTTATTTCAGTCTTTGAGTTAAACTCCATTATAGGGCTGGTTATGGACGGGGTAGACGGAAGTGGATGATGCCTCGCGTGATCGACTAGAGCCTTGGCTTGGCTACGAGTCAGAACCATTCAAGGTAAAGAAGAACATCCTCACAAGCTCAAACAAGAAGATAAGAACTAAAAGGATGAAGAACACAAGCAGATCCTAAAACCCTAGAAGTAAATTATTAGGATTATAGTGGCTTATGCCTTAGAATGTGTGTAGAGGAAGATTGGCTTTTGAGTCAGGTCTTAGAAGAAGCAGTCTATGGATGGTTTTGGATTAGTTATGGTGCTCAAGAAGTCTGTGTTAGGTTTTATACAAGGCCTGGTGCTAAGGAGCAAGCTCCCCTCACTTCACGAGTCCAGTGATAAACTGGGCCCGCTTAGCCAAAATATACTTCCCCTAGAGATTAGGCTCTACCAGAGAACAGAGTGGGCTTTCCCCTTAGTGATGAAATCTAAGTAAGATCACCACGACGGGTAAGGTATCCACTGGGGGATGAAATCCCAGTCAGGCCTTGTCTTAGGTAAGTTAAGATGTTTGTTTTGTGCAAGTGGTTTGGTCGTGTAACATCAAGTGGACTAGATTAATTCAATATGCATTTATTAATTATTAAGTGTGATCTAAGAAATGCAAGCAAACAGAAATGAATGCAAAGTGTTTTAAGTCCAAGTCAAAATGTTTGTTCGTATGAAGACGAATGGAGAAAGAGTCGAAGAATATGAGTTTTGACTAGTCTAGAAGTGCAAAAAAGAAAACAAAAGTTCTTTTTAGTCTTGCTTATGATGTCATTTAGAAGAGACAAAAGAGGAGAAAAAGGAAGGAACCTAATGCACCTATATGAATGAAAGAAAGAAAGAACCCAAGGAAGGCCCTAGGGTCCCACCGGGCATGCCAGAATGTTTCTACGCTAAATCGCTTTCTACATTCAAAGAAGAAATTGAGAAATTGAAAGAAATGGTCAAGGCTAGAAGATACTTGGATATGGTCATGCACACCGAAATCAGACGTCGAAAGGTACTCCTCTTTGGCTGTGGAGGAATGACACCTGTGAAGAAAAGAGACTAAACACAAAAAAACTTAGACGAGGAGATGGTGGATGGTCAAGCAAATGCCTGATCCCAAAAGTACGAAGACTTCCTAGAAGGATATCAACCCATTGATTAAAAACAGAAATATTTGATAGAAATGGAAATAATGAAAAGACAGAATGAAAGCAAATAAAAGACAAAAAATAAAATGTGTACCTGATATTCAGCAAATTGTTCTGCACAGTCGCCGGTGTCGGTCTCTATGCCGACGTCGGTCAGGGAAGGATGCCGATGTCGATTAAAGTGCCGGCATCGTTCAGGGTAATGACCGGTGTCAGTCAAGGTAGCAGTTCTTGGATAGGTCTGGTCGAGTTTGGTCGGGTCGGGACAAGGTCTTAGGCTTTGCAGAAAGGTCTGTTGTTTTGTTTGGGGTTCTATGCAGGAAGTCTGAGTAGAGTTATAGACTATGTAGTCAAGGGATAGTGGACAGAGGTGTAAAGGAGGAAGTCAGGTCGGGGTTATAGTCTAAGTCTAAAATAGGGGTGATAGCTAATAAACAAATAATAACCAGACAAAAACAAAAACACAGAGAGAGATACTTACCTGTTACACACTGCAAGTATGATAAAAGACATGATTGAAGTCATCGATGTGTTGCAAGATGACCGAAGCAAGATTCCTGTGCTGGAGAGAGAGACATGAAAGATTGATCACAGATTGATTGGATGTAAAAAAATGGTTGATCACTAGAGTTGATTGATCACCAGAGTTGGTTGAATGAATGAACTGGTTGGTTGAATAATGAATAAATATGTTGATTGCCAGAGGTTCATGGTTTTGCTGATTAATCAAAGGATGGTTCGATAATCGATCACAAAAATGGATTGGCAACTTCATGGATAACAGATAACAGAATAACGGTTCCTGCGTTCGGGTTGAGAATGCAGTGCTAAGGAGAATCGACGCCGGCAGGACCGCCGACGTCGGCTGAGAAGTGACCGATGTCGGCGACGTTGGTCGGGTGGTGACCATGGTCAGTAGATGTAGAATGGGGGTAGAGACTAACTTTAGCCTTCTGCTCATTTTGACATGCTGCCAAGGTCAAGGCTAGTGGGAAAGTGGTCGACAGGGGTTAAATAGGTGAGGGAGAATAACATGAGGGATGACCAGGGGAGTCGACATGATTTCGGTGTCTACACCTATGCCCAAAACTCTAAGGGCAACCTAACATGCAATCTCATACACCTTGCACGCTCTATTATTATTCTCTTCATCCTTTTAGCAATTCCATTCTGCTGAGGTGTCCTTAGAACAATCCTTTGCCTACAGATTCCATGCATATAATAATAATCTCTAAACTTAAAACTACAAAACTCACCACCATTGTCATATCTCAAGCACTTCAATCTTTTGCCTATTTCATTCTCAACCATAGCTTTCCAAATCTTAAAAGTCTCAAATACATCAGATTTCTTCTTAATAAAATAGATCCATACCTTTCTTGTAGCATCATCTATGAACGTAACATAGTACTGTGATCCTCCAATAGAAGCTACCTGAGCCGGTCCCTACACGTCTGTGTAAATAAGCTGCAACTTATGCCTCTTCTTTGTAGACCCAGTCTTGAGAAAACTAACCCTTTTCTATTTTCCAAATACATAGTGGTCACAAAATTCTAGATCCATGCTTTTCAAATCTGAAAACTTACCTTTAGACTTAAGAATTGACATCCCCTTCTCACTCATGTGGCCAAGCCTTGAGTGCCACAATTTAGCATCCACATCTGAAGTAGATAATATAGAAGGAGAAATATTAGTAACACAATTACATAAATAAACAGTACCTACTCTCTTACCTCTGGCCATAACAAGTGCACCCTTGGTCACCTTCCAAGATTCTACTGTGAGAGTTACTGTACAATCCTCATCCCCTAACTTTCCTGCAGAAATCAAATTTCTCTTCAAGCTAGGAACATGCATCACATCTCTCAACACCTATGTGTTGCCATTCTGCATCTTCAGCTACACTTTACCTTTGCCAATAATTTTACAAGGCTCATCATCCCCTAGATACACTATTCCAAAATCTCCATGGATATAGTCACTAAAATATTCTCTATTAGGGGTAGCATGAAAAGATGCACCAGAATCTAATACCCAAGATTCTATATTATTATGCAAATAGAATATTAAAGCATCTTATGCAATACCTGTGATCTTTGCCCCTTCCTTTCCTTTGTGTTGATTGTCCTCCCTAGGCTTTGACCAACAATCTCTACTTATGTGCCCCATCTTTCCACAATTCTAGCATTGTGGCCTCCTGCCATTTCTGGATTTGGATCTACCTCTCACCTTAGACTTAGATCTTGATCTCCTCTTTCTCTTCTCTTTTTGCCTTCCCCTGCTCTCAAGATTTAAAGTGTTCCGTGATGTTTCCTCTATGCTTTTCCTGCGAATTTCCTCATTCAAGATAACACTAACAACATCCTCTACTTTTAAAATATTTAAAGCAGATGCAGTATTAGAAATTGCCATTACCAAGCCATTCCAGCTTTCAAGCACAAAACATAATATTAAAAGAGATTTTATTTCATCATCAAACACAATATTGACTGAACTTAATTGATTAATAATTCCATGGAAATCATTCAGATGATTAGATACAGATCCACCTTCTTGCATATGCAAATTAAATAACTGCTTCATAAGATATACCTTATTGGAAGCTGAGGGTTTTTCATACAAATTTGCTAAAGTAGTCATCAACTCTATCATTGTTTTTGCCTGTGATAAATTAGATATCACAGTGGATGCCAGACTCAGTCTTATAGACCCCAGAGCCTTTCTATCAAGAACTTCACATTCTTCATCATCCATGTCCTTGGGCTTATTTGCAATCCCACCTAACGGTAAGTATAGATCTTTTTGATACAGATAGTCCTCTATCTGCATTCTCCAATGTTGATAGTTCTTACCATTAAACTTCTCCATTCTAAGCTTACTTGCTTCTGCCATTGCTTATCCCACTCAAATAGAAATCCCTACAAAAACCCTTATGAGCAACCTGTAATCAATAAACACTACACAGATCTGAACCACCTATTAGTGAACCTGAGCTCTGATACCACTTGTTGGGGATCAACCAACAATTTGATTACACTTATGAAAGCAATAAACCACGGAATTAAATCAGATAGATAAGTAACTAGAATAATATATAGCAAAGAACAAGAGATACAAGAAACCACCTTGAAAACTTGTATTAAACTCTTTACAGAAGGAATATAATTGAAGAAACTTCTTTCTTCCACACCTCTCTCAGATGTACAAGATCTCTCTCTAGATCTCTTTCCCTTAAGAGCTCTCTCTCTCAAGTACAATCAACTCCAACAACCTGGATTGATACAACTCTGTACTGTTCTTCCAACATTCACAATGTTCTACTACCATAAGCTAAGAAGATCTTTCCAACATATACAATTAGGAAACTTGAGCATGCACTTACAACTAACAGTTTAGCCTCTTGAACAAGGGCTCTAAAAACAATCTTACTAATAATAGAAACACAAACATAAGACTAAGACTTAAACTCATAATGTAAACACTCAGTTTTGTCCTCAGAAATAGCATTCTGGATGCAGAGGTAACCGACGCCAGTTCCTGCCTGCTTGCCTGTGACCGACGTCAGTTGATCCTCTACTGATGCCAGCGTCTCTTCAACTATTCCTGACCGACATCGGTCACTCCTGACCGATGCCGGTGACTGTGTAAACCTGTAACTTTGGTAATGCACTCCTTGGTGAAGCTTTTAGACTCCACACCTTAACAATCTCCCAGTTGGAGATAAATAGCTACACCAGTACCTGTACAGCAACATCTTTTAGCTCCTCCATCTTCAACTCAATCATGAAGACCAACAGAAGTTGAATGAAGATTCAACTTCTCCTTTGTAACTAGCTTGGTTAACATATGAGCAGGATTCCTATCTGTATGGATCTTCTTTAGCTTCAACTCACCATCTTCCAATACCTATCTTATGAAGTGGTACCTAAGCTGTATATGCTTGGTTCTTGAATGAAAGGCTGAATTCTTAGCCAAATGGATTGCACTCTGACTATCACTGTACAATCTGCAACTCCCTTGCTCCATTCCAAGCTCTTCCATGAACCGTGTCATCCATATCATCTCTTTGCTAGCTTCTGTGGCTGCAATATACTCTACTTCTTTAGTTGACAAGGCAACAACCTTCTGCAACTTTGATATCCAGCTCACTGCCATTCCACCAATAGTGAAAACATATCCTGTGGTGCTCCTCCTGCCATCCAAATCACCTGCCATATCTAAATGTACATAACCATGTAGAGAAGTATCTAAACCTCCATAGCACAAGTGCCTACTGCTGGTTCCTCTCAGATATCTAAGGATCCACTGAACTGCTTTCCAGTGTTCCTTTCCTGGATTGGCCATGTACTTACTTACAACTCCCACTGCTTGGGCAATATCCGGTCTAGTACACACCATTGCATACATCAAACTCCCTACTGCGGAAGAATATGGAACCTTACTCATGTACTCTACCTCATCATGTGAATTAGGACATTGTTCTTTACTCAACTTAAAATGTCCAGCCAAAGGTGTGCTTACCGGTTTAACATCCTACATATTGAACCATTTCAACACCTTGTCCACATAATCCTCTTGAGACAATATCAACCTGTGATTTTTCCTGTCTCTCTTAATGCTCATGCTAAAGATTTTCTTTGCTACTCCCAAATCCTTCATAGCAAACATTTGAGCTAATTTCACTTTTAAGCTCAGAGATATCCTTCATGTGTGATCCTGCAACTAGCATATCATCTACATACAACAATAGAATAATATATCTACCATTAACCAATCTCTTAAAATACACACAATAGTTAGATTGACAACTACTGTAGCCATGCTCAGTCATAAACCTGTCAAATTTCAAATGCCACTGCCTAGGAGCTTGCTTGAGGGCATACAAGCTTTTCTTCAATCTGCACACTAACTTCTCCTTACCCTTGACCTCAAATCCTTCCGAATGTTCCATGTATATTTCCTCATCCAAATCTCCATGAAGAAACATTGTCTTAACATCTAGCTGCTCAAGATGCAAATCCTCAATAGCAACCAAAGACAGTACAATCCGTATAGAAGTCATTTTAACAATAGGAGAAAAAATCTCACCAAAATCAATACCTGGCTTTTGTGCAAATCCTTTCACTACCAACCTAGCCTTATATCTCATCTATCCATTCTCACCTTCCTTCAACCTGTATGTCCATCTATTCTTCAGTGTCCTCTTACCAGCTGGCAACTCAACCAAATCCCATGTTTGGTTTTCTCTCAAGGACTCCATCTCCTCGACCTTGCCACGCTCCCACTGACTCTTGGACTCCACCTGTAATGCTTCTTCAAAACTCTCTGGTTCTCCACCATCAGTTAGCAATAAATAGAATAATGAAGGGGAATATCTAATTGGAGGCTTACTTACCCTTTTTGACCTCCTGATGCTCATCTGAGACTCGTTCACAACACGCTATCCACCCAAATTCTCTGACAGTGACCGACCTCATCCACCTCCAAACCTGTTACTGGCTGATGCATGTTCTTCCTAACCATCATCAGTTCCTATTCTACCGATGTCGGTCTCTGTATGACCGACATTAGTTTCTGTTCTACCGATGTCGGTTCCTATCCTATCGACATCGGTCTTTGTGTTTTCCTACAAATGATTATTTTTTTTTCCTGTGAGCTCATTTTGGACCATCACCTCATCCAATTCTCCATTGCTCTACCCAAATTGATTCAGCTTCTTTAGCTGATCACTATACATCACTTTTTCATTGAAAACAACATCACGGCTCCTAATTACCTTGTTAGTTCCTAGATTCCAAAATCTGAAACCAAAATAATCTGAGCCATATCCAATAAACATGCACCTCATAGACTTAGCATCCAGCTTCTTTCTATTTTCCTTAACTACATGCACAAAGGCTTCACAACCAAAAACTTTTAGATATGAGAGACCTACCTTTTTACCTATCCATGCCTCTTTTGGAATTCAGGTCCTCTGTTAATCAGGTACACTGCAGTGTCAACATCTTCTGTCCAAAACTCTAAGGGTAACCCAACATGTAATCTCATACACCTTGCATGCTCCATTATTGTTCTCTTCATTCTTTTAGCAATTCCATTCTACTGAGGTGTCCTTAGAACCGTCCTTTGCCTACGGGTTCCATGCATATAACAATAATCTCTGAACTTAAAGCTGCAGAACTCACCACCATTGTTAGATCTCAGGCACTTCAATATTTTGCTTGTTTCATTCTCAACCATAGCTTTCCAAATCTTAAAAATCTCAAATACATTAGATTTCTTCTTAATACAATAGATCCATACCTTTCTTGTAGCATCATCTATGAACGTAACATAGTATTGTGATCCTCCAATAGAAGCTACCTGAGCTGGTCCCCACACGTCTGTGTGAACAAGCTACAACTTATGCCTCTTATTTGTAGACCCAGTCTCGAGAAAACTAACCCTTTTCTATTTTCCAAATACACAGTGCTCACAAAATTCTAGATCCATGCTTTTCAAATCTGAAAGCTAACCTTTAGACTTAAGAATTGACATCCCCTTCTCACTCATGTGGCCAAGCCTTGAGTGCCACAATTTAGCATCCACATCTGAAGTAGATAATACATAAGGAGAAATATTAGTAACATAATTACATAAGTAGAGATTACCTACTCTCTTACCTTTGGCCATAACAAGTGCACCCTTGGTCACCTTCCAAGATTCTGCTATTAGAGTTACTGTACAACCCTCATCCCCTAGCTTTCTTGCAAAAATCAAATTTCTCTTCAAGCTAGGAACATGCATCACATCTCTCAACACCCATGTGTTGCCATTCTGCATCTTCAGCTGCACTTTACCTTTGCCAATAATTTTACAAGGCACATCATCCCCTAGATACACTATTACAAAATCTCCATGGATATAGTCACTAAAATATTCTCTATTAGGGGTAGCATGAAAAGATGCAACAGAATCTAATACCCAAGATTCTATATTATTATGCAAAGATAATATTAAATCATCTTGTGCAATACCTACAACCTTTGCCTCTTCCTTTTCTTCATGCTGATTGTCCTCCTTAGGCTTTGACTAGCATTCTCTGCTTATGTGCCCCATCTTTCCACAATTCTAGCATTGTGGCCTCCTACCATTTCTGGATTTGGATCTACCTCTCACCTTAGACTTAGATCTTGATCTCCTCTTTCTCTTCTCTTTTTGCCTTCCCCTGATCTCAAGATTTAAAGCATTCCCTGATGTTTCCTCTATGCTTTTCCTGTGAATTTCCTCATTCAAGATAACACTAACAACATCCTCTACTTTTAAAATATTTGAAGCAGATGCAGTATTAGAAACTGCCATTACCAAGCCATGCCAGCTTTCAGGCATATAACATAATATTAAAAGAGCTTTTATTTCATCATCAAACACAATATTGACTAAACTTAATTGATTAACAATTCCATGGAAATCATTCAGATGATTAGATACAGATCCACCTTCTTGCATATGCAAATTAAATAACTACTTCATAAGATATACCTTATTGGACGCTGAGGGTTTTTCATACAAATTTGCTAAAGTAGTCATCAACTCTACCATTATTTTTGCCTGTGATAAATTAGATATCACAGTGGATGCCAGACTTAGTCTTATAGACCCCAGAGCCTTTCTAGCAAGAACTTCCCATTCTTCATCATCCATGTCCTTGGGCTTATTTGCAATCCCACCTAACGGTAAGTATAGATATTTTTGATACAGATAGTCCTCTATCTACATTCTCCAATGTTGATAGTTATTGCCATTAAACTTCTCCATTCTTAGCTTACTTTCTTCTGCCATTGCTTCTCCCACTCAAATAGAAATCCCTATAGAAACCCCTGTGAGCAACCTGTAATCAATACACACTACACAGATCTGAACCACCTGTTAGTGAACCTGAGCTCTGATACCACTTGTTGGGGATCAACCAACAATTTGATTACACTTATAAAAGCAATAAACTGCAGAATTAAATCAGATAGATAAGTAACTAGAATAATAAATAGTAAAGAACAAGAGATACAAGAAACCACCCTGAAAACTTGTATTAAACTCTTTATAGAAGGAATACAATTGAAGAAACTTCTTTCTTCCACACCTCTCTCAGATGTACAAGATCTCTCTCTAGATCTCTTTCCCTTAAGAGCTCTCTCTCTCTCAAGTACAATCAAATCCAACAACCTGGATTGATACAACTCTGTACTATTCTTCCAACATTCACAATGTTCTACTACCATAAGCTAAGAAGATCTTTCTTACATATAGAATTAGGAAAAATGAGCATGCACTTACAACCAACAGTTAAGCCTCTTGAATAAGGGCTCTAAAAAAAATCTTACTAATAATAGAAACATGAAATTAAGACTAAGACTTAAACTCATCATGCAAACACTCAGTTCTATCCTTGGAAATAGCATTCTAGATGCACAGGTAACTGACGCCGATTCTTGCCTGCTTGCCTGTGACCGACGTCGGTCGATCCTCTGTCGATGCCGATGTCTCTTTAACTATTCCTGACTGACATCAGTTGCTCCTGACCAACGCCGATGACTGTGTAAACCTACAACTTTGGTAATGCGCTCCTTGATGAAGCTTTTAGACTCCACACCTTAACAATCTCCCACTTGGAGATAAACATCTACACTAGTACCTATACAGCAACATCTTCTAGCTCCTCCATCTTCAACTCAATCATGAAGACCAACAAAAGTTGAATGAAGATTCAACTTCTCCTTTGTAACCAGCTTGGTTAACATATCAATAGGATTCCTATCTATATGGATCTTCTCCAGCTTCAACTCACCATCTTCCAATACCTGTCTTATAAAGTGGTACCTAAGCTGTATATGCTTGGTTCTTGAATGAAAGGCTGAATTCTTAGCCAAATGGATTGCACTCTGACTGTCACTATACAATCTGCAACTCCCTTGCTCCCTTCCAAGCTCTTCCATGAATCGTGTCATCCATATCATCTCTTTACTAGCTTCTGTGGCTGCAATATACTCTGCTTCTGTAGTTGACAAGGCAACAACCTTCTGTAACTTTGATATCCTGCTAACCGCCATTCCACCAACAATGAAAACATATCCTGTGGTGCTCCTCCTGCCATCCAAATCACCTGCCATATCTAAATCTACATAACCATGTAGAGAAGTATCTGAACCTCCATAGCACAAGTGCCCACTGTTGGTTCCTCTCAGATATCTAAGGATCCACTGAACTGCTTTCCAGTGTTCCTTTTCTAGATTGGCAATGTACTTACTTACAACTCTCACTGCTTGGGAAATATTCGGTCTAGTACACACCATTGCATACATCAAACTCCCTACTGCGGAAGAATATGGAACCTTACTCATGTACTCTACCTCATCATGTGAATTAGGACATTGTTCTTTACTCAACTTAAAATGTCCAGCCAAAGGTGTGCTTACCGGTTTAGCATCCTGCATATTGAACCGTTTCAACACCTTGTCCACATAATCCTCTTGAGACAATATCAACCTGTGATTTTTCCTGTCTCTCTTAATGCTCATGCAAAGGATTTTCTTTGCTACTCCCAAATCCTTCATAGCAAACGTTTGAGCTAATTTCACTTTAAGCTCAGAGATATCCTGCATGTGTGATCCTGCAACTAGCATATCATCTACATACAACAATAGAATAATATATCTACCATTATCCAATCTCTTAAAATACACACAATGGTCAGATTGACACCTACTATAGCCATGCTCAGTCATAAACCTGTCAAATTTCAAATACCACTATCTAGGAGCTTGCTTGAGGCCATACAAGCTTTTCTTCAATCTGCACACTAACTTCTCCTTACCCTTGACCTCAAATCCTTCTGGCTATTCCATGTATATTTCCTCATCCAAATCTCCATGAAGAAACACTGTCTTAACATCTAGCTGCTCAAGATGCAAATCCTCAATAGCAACCAAAGACAGTACAATCCGTATAGAAGTCATTTTAACAATAGGAGAAAAAATCTCACCAAAATCAATACCTCACTTTTGTGCAAATCCTTTCACTACCAACCTGGCCTTATATCTCATCTGTCCATTCTCACCTTCCTTCAATCTGTAGGTCCATCTGTTCTTCAGTGTCCTCTTACAGCTGGCAACTCAACCAAATCCCATGTTTGGTTTTCTCTCAAGGATTCCATCTCCTCGACCATGCCACTTTCCCACTGACTCTTGGACTCCACATGTAATGCTTCTTCAAAACTCTCTGGTTCTCCACCATTAGATAGTAATAAATAGAATAATGAAGGGGAATATCTAATTAGAGGCTTACTTACCCTTTCTGACCTCCTGATGGGCGTCTGAGACTCGTTCACAACACGCTGTCTGCACAAATTCTCTAATAGTGACCGACCTCGGCCACCTTTAAACCTATTACTGGCCGATGCTGGTTCTTCCTAACCGACGTTGGTTCCTATTCTGCCGATGTCGATCTCTATATGACCGACATTAGTTTCTATTCTGCTGACGTCGGTTCCTATCCTGTCGATGTCAGTCTCTATGTTTTCTTGCAAATGATTATTTCTTTTTCCTGCGAGCTCATTTTAGACCGTCACCTCGTCCAATTCTCCATTGCTCTACCCAGATTGATTCAACTTCTTCAGCTGATCACTATACATCACTTTTTCATTGAAAATAACATCACGGCTCCTAATTACCTTGTTAGTTCCTAGATTCCAAAGTCTGAAACCAAAATCATCTGAGCCATATCTAATAAATGTGCACCTCATAGACTTAGCATCCAGCTTCTTTCTATTTTCCTTATCTACGTGCACAAAGGCTTCACAACCAAAAACTTTGAGATATGAGAGATCTAGCTTTTTACCTATCCATGCCTCTTCTAGAATTCCACCATCCAGAGCTGTAGAGGGTCCTCTATTAATCAAGTACACTGCAGTGTCAACAGCTTCTACCCAAAACTCTAAGGGCAACTCAGCATGCAATCTCATACACCTTGCACACTCCATTATTGTTCTCTTCAACCTTTTAGCAATTCCATTCTGCTGAGGTGTCCTTAGAACCATCCTTTGCCTACGGATTTGATGCATATAACAATAATCTCTGAACTTAAAGCTGTAGAACTCACCACCATTGTTAGATCTCAGGCACTTCAATATTCTGCCTATTTCATTCTCAACCATAGTTTTCCAAATCTTAAAAGTCTCAAATACATTAGATTTCTTCTTAATACAATAGATCCATACCTTTCTTGTAGCATCATCTATGAACGTAACATAGTACTGTGATCCTCCAATAGAAGCTACCTGAGCTGGTCCCCACACATCTGTGTGAACAAGTTGCAACTTATGCCTCTTCTTTGTAGACCCAGTCTTGAGAAAACTAACCCTTTTCTATTTTCTAAATACACAGTGGTCACAAAATTCTAGATCCATGCTTTTCAAATCTGAAAGCTTACCTTTAGACTTAAGAATTGACATCCCCTTCTCACTCATGTGGCCAAGCCTTGAGTGCCACAATTTAGCATCCACATCTGAAGTAGATAATACAGAAGGAGAAATATTAGTAACATAATTACATAAATAGAGAGTACCTACTCTCTTACCTCTAGCCATAACAAGTGCACCCTTGGTCACCTTCCAAGATTCTACTGTGAGAGTTACTGTACAACCCTCATCCCCTAACTTTCCTGTAGAAATCAAATTTCTCTTCAAGCTAGGAACATGCATCACATCTCTCAACACCCATGTGTTGCCATTTTGCATCTTCAGCTGCACTTTACCTTTGCCAATAATTTTACAAGGCTCATCATCCCCTAGATACACTATTCCAAAATCTCCATAGATATAGTCACTAAAATATTCTCTATTAGGGGTAGCATGAAAAGATGCACCAAAATCTAATACCCAAGATTCTATATTATTATGCAAAGAGAATATTAAAGCATCTTGTGCAATACCTGCAACCTTTCCCTCTTCCTTTCCTTCTTGCTGATTGTCCTCCTTAGGCTTTAACCAACAATCTCTGCTTATGTGTCCCATCTTTCCATAATTCCAGCATTGTGGCCTCCTGCCATTTCTAGATTTGGATCTACCTCTCACCTTAGACTTAGATCTTGATCTCCTCTTGCTCTTCTCTTTTTTCCTTCCCCTGCTCTCAAGATTTAAAGCATTCCCTGATGTTTCCTCTATGCTTTTCTTGTGAATTTCCTAATTCAAGATAACACTAAAAACATCCTCTACTTTTAAAATATTCGAAGCAGATGAAGTATTAGAAACTGCCATTACCAAGCCTTGCCAACTTTCAGGCAAAGAACATAATATTAAAAGAGATTTTATTTCATCATCGAACACAATATTGATTGAAATTAATTGATTAACAATTCCATGGAAATCATTCAGATGATTAGTTACAGATCCACCTTCTTGCATATGCAAATTAAATAACTGCTTCATAAGATATACCTTATTGGAAGCTGAGGGTTTTTCATACAAATTTACTAAAGTAGTCATCAACTCTATCATTGTTTTTGCCTGTGATAAATTAGATATCACAATGGATGCCAGACTCAGTCTTATAGACCCCATAGCCTTTCTATCAAGAACTTCCCATTCTTCATCATCCATGTCCTTGGGCTTCTTTGCAATCCCACCTAACGGTAAGTATAGATATTTTTGATATAGATAGTCCTGTATCTACATTCTTCAATGTTGATAGTTCTTGCCATTAAACTTCTCCATTCTCAGCTTACTTTCTTCTACCATTGCTTCTCCCACTCAAATAGAAATCCCTGCAGAAACCCCTGTGAGCAACCTGTAATCAATACACACTACACAGATCTGAACCACCTGTTAGTGAACCTGAGCTCTAATACCACTTGTTGGGGATCAACCAACAATTTGATTACACTTATGAAAGCAATAAACCACGGAATTAAATTAGATAGATAAGTAGCTAGAATGATAAATAGCAAAGAACAAGAGATACAAGAAACCACCCTGAAAACTTGTATTAAACTCTTTACAGAAGGAATACAATTGAAGAAACTTTTTTCTTCCACACCTCTCTTAGATGTACAAGATCTCTCCCTAGATCTCTTTCCCTCAAGAGATCTCTCTCTCAAGTATAATCAACTCCAACAACCTGGATTGATACAACTCTGTACTATTCTTCCAACATTCACAATGTTCTACTACCATAAGCTAAGAAGATCTTTCATACATATAGAATTAGGAAACTTGAGCATGCACTTACAACCAACAGTTAAGCCTCTTGAACAAGGGCTCTAAAAACAAATCTTACTAATAATAGAAATGCAAACTTAAGACTAAGACTTAAACTCATCATGTAAACACTTGGTTCTATCCTTGGAAATAACATTCTGGATGCATAGGTAACTGACGCTGGTTCCTGCTTGCTTGCCTATGACCGATGTCGGCCGATCCTCTGTCGACGCCAATGTCTCTTCAACTGTTCCTGACCGACGTTGGTCGCTCCTGATCGACACTGGTGACTGTGTAAACCTACAACTTTGGTAATGTGCTCCTTGGTGAAGCTTTTAGACTCCACACCTTAACACTAAAGCCTTAAACACACTTTTATGGCCATTCTGTAGACCAACACATTTATAATCAGGTCAAGCATAGTCCTAGGATTATTTTACTAGAGCCCAACCTAGTGTGCACAGTGGTCTACCAAGTGGACATTAGCAACACATTTGGGATACTGAAACTACATGGCACTAGTGTACCCAAATAAGCACTATTTTCCTTTACCTTAAGTCTTCTAGATGGTTACTTTTTCAAATGTTTGTGCCTCCTAAGGTTAGCCTAAGTAAATTTTATTATCTTCACAAGCTAAAAATCTCTATAAATACAAATTTATTTGACCTCTATACACTAAATGGAAAATATATTCAAAATCCTATTCAAATTAAATAAAAATTGAGAAAAATTAAGGTATTTGATCCTTATCCTACCCTAATTCTACATACTACCATATATAATATCCCTAAGTCCAGATTTAAAAGATTTCAATTCTCAAGCACACTCAAGGAATTCAATACCATTTATTCTATAATTTACTAGCACTTACACTGAGCACTAGATGTGAAAAATACATCAAGATTGACCCCTACTCACAATATTAGTATGTAGGCAACTCTCTTCACAATGGGGTGTTGAGGATGTCCACCCTATCCTACTAATGAACACACATTTATTTCTCCTTCCATAATTGTAAGGAAGATTAGGGGTTTCACACTAAATTAGGTTTTTTAAACATAAAACAGAGTTTAAATTTTCAATCATGTAAGAACAAGACCTAGAAACATAGGCACAAGTGTTCCTAGAAAATAAGAATAGTCATACAAAGAGGACTATAGTGCCACTTTGAAGAAACTACAATAATATGGTAATACTATCTAGGTAGGGTGCTATTATGCATTGAGTAAATAGATCCTGGGATCATATTGATGACACTCAATACTATCCAAAACCTAGTTTTCATAACCTATATCATCCACAATAGTCACTTTTCAGATAATTTTCTACTTAAGCATATTTATTACTATTTTTAGATAGTCAAAAGAAGTCAAAATCCATAACAAATCAATGTTTAATTATTACATATTATTTAACTGATTTAGAAATCTCATCCCTTTAATCTAATCATAGGATTTATACATAGTTAAACCCTAGAAGGTTAAATCATTTGGTGAACCTAACTTACTTAAAATATTGCTCCAACCCCTAGTCTACATTAAACCAAATTTTTGTGTAATAAATCAGGGCTACATACTTCTAATTTTTTTTATTTTTTTAGATAACCTATCTAAATTAAATCAATTTCATATTAGGGTTTCAACTTATTTTACATATATTTTAAATTGGTGCAAAAAAACCTTAGATTCCAAAACCTTAACCCTATATGCTCTTAGGGTTTGTATCCTTGTTTTCCCCTATTTTAATTAGTTATTATTAATTTTTCAATATTCATATATTCTATTTTAGCTATTCTATTCAAATTTGTTTATTATATGCCATCTAAAAAAGCTATATCTCTTCCATTAAGAATAAGTGATAGACTAGGTGGTAATCCTACAAAGCATATTTAGATTCCTACTATTTGAGCCTATAATAAGGACAAGGAACTTATTACAACTCTAGCCATTAATCCTTCACACCATGATTATGTGGAATTTAATGATAATGCATCTGAATATGAACAATACGTCCAAGAGTAAGATGAGGTACACATTGAGAATCATAACACACTCCATCCACTTAACAATAATGACATAATTATGAACAAAAATGAGGTATTAAAAGGTTTTAGACATATAATTTGGGAAAAACCCCTTGATCATGCAAATGTCCTATAAGCCATATTATAAATCAATACTAAACCAAATAATGGCCAATCTTCAACCCATGTAGTTAATAATGTTGTTACACCTCTAGTGGGGCTGACTCAACCAACTCACATAACATAACCTCAGATTGTTATTCAACCATTAGTGACAACTACACCATTTATGGCTAGTTCCTCCACTCTAGCTATACAATCCCTTATGCATGAGATTTGTACTCTACAGTCTAAGGTGTTACATCTTGAGAAGGTAGTCAATGGGCCATCACATGCATTAGATTCTGACATTATCTTACATACACCTTTGGCACATCACATAGCAACAACTCCCTTGCCATCTAGTTTTTTTGCACCAAAGTTTACATTATATGATGGTAAGGGTGACCCAAAGCATCACCTCACAGCTTTTCATGTAACATGCTTGGACTATGTGTCCAAAAAATAGCTTCTTATGAAGTTATTTCCATGTAGTCTTATTATAATAGTTCTATGATTTATAAAATTAATCTATCTCAACATTCAATCCTTTATCCAACATGTTCCTAGAACACTTCTCTATCAACATCAGTGATAAGATATCATATCATAAGTGGAACAATTAAATCAAAATTTGAATGATCTTATCATAGATTATGTCTTATGAAATAAGATAATATTATCCAAATCAACTAGCCCCATTACAGACAAAGAGCTTTAGGATATATTTAAATAAAGTCTATTAATAACACTACATGAAGCTATTTTATTCAAGAAGTTTCCTACATTTACGTATTTGTGCTACATAGTTAATGAAAGAGAGGTTAATCTCTTATCAATGGGAAAACTCAAGTACACAAATGGATCATAATCAATTATTAGGAATTAAAACAAACCTACATATAAGGTAAGGGCCATATAAAAAAAGTGATGAAAAGGCCATAGTTAACACAACTTCTGAGCCATCTCCAAGATTGGTTTTATCCACTCCTTAGTGCAAAGTCTTCACTAATTTTCCAGAGTCACCAACACAAGTTATACAATAACTATTAGAATACAATTTCATATCTCTCCCTCTCATTAAATAGGTTGATATGATATGGCCTTTTCCAAAGAGTTCTAATTCAAATGCATTATTCAAGTATCACAGGGCATTAGGCCACACAATAAACATATGTATTAGCCTAAAGCACAAGATACAAGATCTCATTGAGGCTATTATTATTGATATGGTCACACCCATAGAGGCACCAAAATAATAAAAAACAAAGGCTAAAGTACTAAATATATTTTTAGATCTTTTCCTAAAACATACAATAAATGAGCTAGGGGTTCGCTATACATACCAGGTGTATCCAACACCAAATTCCTATCACACAGTCATAGTGTAGACACATCCAGTACATAAAATTATTAGCACATATCATACTATATTGCCACCTAAACCACTTATCACATTTTTAGAGCAAGAGATTGTGGATGATGACACATATTTACATGCACTCTTCATATGAGCATACATAGACAACCATCCTATTTATAGAGTTATGGTTGACAATGGGTCAAGCATAAACATGTGTAATATGATACTCTTACAATAATTAGCCTAAATAGAGTGGGATATATTACCAATAGATACACTCATTAGTGGTTTTATTAGACACATTTAGAGCTCCATTAGGGAGGTTGTGCTTCCATTATAGGTTAGACCAACACACATAGCCACTTGGTTCCTAGTAATACCCAGTACAGGTATATTCAATATATTATTAGGTAGGCCATGGTTAAAATAAATTCAAGCCATCATATTTATAGTATATATATTCCTAAAGTATATACATGATAATCAGGTGGTTAAGGTTGAGGGTGTCCCATATGAGTATCCTCTACCAATCCCATAGGCAATTGTAACATAGTTTCTAGCTATAGTTCTAGCATAGATACTATTTAAAATTTTAACACCATTACCATATATTGCATGGTTATCAATTACATCAAGGAGTGCATCTCTTATGCATACATCATAGTGTTCATCAAAGACATTAGTATAGGATAGTTCTACTCTTATGATATCTACATGTAAACATACTTTCCCATGGAGATCATTACTAGAGAGACCCCTGCATTAGAGATATGTCATAGATTGTAGGGGTTCTTCCTCTACTCAATTTATGTTGAGATCAATTTGATTGGGTTCTATGGGTTTTTATCATAGGGCACCTACATCACATGAAACTTATTCTTCTACTATATGGGTTTATAATACCCCTGTAGTTCATATGGAATCATAGTCAATGTCAAAGCATCATATCATCACTTTAAAGGCAACATCAGATGTAAATTATACAACATAATAGATTATGGGCTCATGGTTTCCCTGTAATACCACACACATGATTATAGTTACCTTATTTGGCATAAGTCATGATGATAATGAGTATTCAATGAAACTCATTTGTTAGTATGTTTCCTACCCTTGTACATACTTCCTTCTCTCTCTCACTCCTTGTGCATAGTTTATTTTCATTTACTTGTACATAACTTATACACAAAAAACACAAAAATAATATAACATGTAAAAATATAAAATCATTCAAATATTACTTAAAAATACAAAATTTATATATTATATGCATTATTATGTTTACATTTTTTCTACTTACCAGATATTACATATTAATAGATATCCTATCATACACAAATGCTTCACTTGTTCTTGTTGAGTGCCTGTAGATTACATACAGGACACTAGTCCACTAAACTGATCTAGACATACTATCATCTAACCATTGGGACATATACACCAATCCAAGTTTATTCATTTGATACATCCACCCACTCAGGGGAATCTCATACATAGTTTCTACTACTAGGTTATATTCTTACATTCTATACATTTTGGTTTATGCATTGATATATCTTGATATTGATAATTTCTACTCATTACTTAGATTTTTTGTCAACTATCACTAGTTAGACTCAACATATGTACATCTTAGTATTTACATAGATTTGTACTACATTATTATACATGCTTTCATTTCTAGTTTTCCTATATTATAATTGATTATATTTTTTATGCTTCTTCCATTTTGAGGGAATTTGAATATGTCATTTCTCTTTGTCTCTATTCCAATTCTTTGTTTGTATTCCTTGGACATGTACCCATGTCCATCATATGTGATTTCATGCTTATATATGTGGATATTTGAACATGTGCTTCCAAGTGTATCTAAGCAAAATTACTTGTTGCTTGTGTATGCATACATTTGAACATATCATTGTATGTCTCCATTCTCAATTTGAGTGACATGTGATCATGTCCCTTATATTAGAGCCCCCTGGCCTAATTTTATGTGACTCATGTGTTTGTATGTATTATTCCTTATATGTTTACTCATAATGACACTTATATTTTATTATTACACACACACACACACACACACACACACACACACACACACACACACACACACACACACACACACACACACACACACACACACACACACACACACACACACACACACACACACACACACTAGTTTTCAATGCTATGAGGGACCTCATGCATCTACCCTTCCTTCTTGGGTGATATGATGGACATCATGCCCCATCCACCTAGGTAGTTACTCAAATTTACTACTATACACGTTGATTACATCTAACTTGACACCCTTGTGTAATGATATATTACAACACACATATTACATTACCTACTCATGCTCAGATACTTTTACATTCTAAAGTTATGTTTATATATTCTATTAAAATATCATGCATATGATCTAGCTAACACATTTTATAGAGATACTTCTTTTGAGGATAATTCTTACACATGTTTTACAACTAACCTCAAAAGATATTTCATTCATAGGGGTTTGTCATAGAGATCAAGCACCTATATTTATATTCATAGATTATTTACATCACATAGGGTCAATTTTAGAGATTAGACACATGCAGACACATAAAAGAAAAAGACACAAAAATAGTTCAAATCACCCAAATTTTAGACCAAATAGATATTAAAAACCAAATTGGGACACTAGAACCATAAGGCACTACTATCCAATATAGGGCACTACTGTCTAGTATCCCTATCTTCAAGAAAATATAGATTATCTAGACAATTACACTAGATATAATACATATTTACACAAATCTGAGAGATATATTTAGACTTGGCTAAGATACATTCATTTCAACTTAGATTCATACAAGTTTCTTATATTTGGGGGCATCATGCATGAAATGATAACTCCCAAAATTAGTTTAGTTACATATATTTAGCTCTTACATACTTAGTTTAGAATCAATATACTTAGATATCAAATTGAGGGCATGTGCACAACACATAGTTTCTATATACTCAGATACACACAAGATGATCAGATGGAATAGAAAATTCCATGTCATTATCTATGATATATACACTTGATACAATATTTTATGTTATCACTAGATTCATGCCTTGCTCTATTTATAGTGATTGGCATTCCCAAGTGGCCTAGAGTTGCCTAATATACCTAAGTGGCCATGGAGATAACATACATAGTTAAATATACCCAATTATATACTTCTAGCACTTTTTTTTCTTAGTTACAAATGCATCTACTTCACATGGGTAGGAAATTATGGATGCATAACCTACTTGAGTTATTTAGCCACCCACACGAGAGGGTTAGACACATTTACAATCTTAACGAAGTTATTCATAGATCAAGATCCACTAAAAAAGGGTGAGAAATGATGGAGTCAAAATTAGATTGAGTTATTGAGCCACCCATATGAGGATTGAGAAAGACATCATCTCATTCTGAGCTATTCAATAATATGATCACTATATACACTCACACACATAACTTGTCACTAGGTTCATGCATTGGTTTACGTACTTAGTGAGGTACATTCATTATTTTCCTCTTTACTTAGTTTTACTTAGTTATTTTATTTAGCATAGTATTTAATTTTGATCATCTCTTAAGTAATAATTTATTTTAGTGTGTTTCATTATAGGACATTGCTTTGGATCATGTTCCACATACATAGACCCAAATTCACATAATCAAACTCAACTACACAAGCTTCACTTCTAAGATAAGTCCAGACATGCTTTTTTCCCTTTATATTAGTCATTTTAATTTGATGCATTTATAGCATAAAGCCGGGGGTGTGTAATCATCTAAAAGTGGAATTTATATTGTAAGAGTGTTTATTGAGTTAAACTATTCCTAGACTAGTCCTAGACCTATCTTATAGCCTGAGACATACTTTTATAGCCATTTTGTAGACCACATACATCTACAATCAGCTCAAACATAGTCCCATGACAACTTTCCTAGATCCTAATCAAGTGTGCCCAACACTTTGCCATGTGGACATTAGTGCCACTTTTGGGACACTACAACCACATGGCACTAGTTTCCCCAATTGGGCACTATTGTCCTTTACCCTAACTCTTCCAATCTGAAAATTTTTCAAATGTGTGCCCCTCCTAAGGTTAGCCTAAGTAAATTTTATTATATACACAAGATACATATATATTAAAATATAACTTGAATTCTATTCACTAGATGTAAAATAGATGCAAAATCCTATTCAAACAAAAGACAAGTTGAGCAAAATTAAGGTATTTGATACCTATTTTTCCCTACTTCTACATACTACCATCTATAATATCCCTAAGCACACATTTTAAAGATTTCAAAGCTCAATAAAACTAAATTCATTCAATACCACTCTCATTATATAATTCACTTTCACTTGAATAAAGCACTAGGTGCGACAACTACATCGATCTTGATCCCTCCTCAAAGTATTGGTATATAGGCAACTCTCTTCGTAGTAGGTTGTTTAAGATGTCTAGTCTATTTGACTAATGAACACACATTTATTACACATGTCATACTTGTAAGGAGGATTAGTGTTTTCACACTAAATCAAGTTTTCCAAGCACAACATAAAGTTTTAAATTTTATTCATGCCAGAATAGAACCCAGAAACATAAGCACAGGTGCTCTCAAAAAATAGGAATAGTCCTACAAAGAGGAAACTAGCACCACATTAAGGACACTACTTTAGTATGGAACTACTATCTAGGTGGTGTGCTACTATCCAGTGAGTAAATATATCCTTGGACCCTATTGATGACACTCAAAACTATCTAAAACCCAATTTTAGAACCCAGATCATCTGCACTAGTCACTTTTTAGATAAGTTTCTATTTAAGAATATTTATTACTATTTTTAGAAACTTAAAAGAAGTTAAAAGCCATAACACATAAGTGATTAATTATTTCATATTATTTAATTAATTTAGACATCTTATCCCCTTAATCTAAACATAGGATCTACACATGTAAAACCCTAAAAGGTTAAATCACAAACTTACGTTCATGATTGTGGTAATGAAAATTGGTCATTCCCTTTTGATCATTTTTTTGTCTACATGGATTGAACTTGAGAAAAAATATATAGTTGAATCTGTAATCCATATATAGTCATTGATTCAATTTATTTAAGTGGACATAGCTTGATTTTTCTCACTTTTACCTACATAGTTATTTGTGTCAACACATTTCATACTTTTCCACACATTCATGATAGTTTGGACATGTTTCCTTCCCAACCCAAAATCCTACATAGTTACACAAATTTAGGACCCAATCATACCAAATATCCATGTGCTTTAGTAAGGAAACACAAGTTTATCTAATGATTCAAAAATAAATCATTATATCCAACAAGTTTCAAAGGAAACATGGTTATCATTGACACATAGGTGTAATCTTACCATTATTCTTTCAAAAATTTAAAAATTTAGTTTCCAATTAAAATTATCAATCTATGGACATTTACTATACATGATTTAAATTTTTACTATTGAGTGACTTGCATAATTGGAACTCCATACCAAAGATAAAGTGTGTTGTTCACACTAAGATACATTTTATCATTTTAATCTATCAATTCCATTAGTATAATAAAATGGGGGAATATATAGATATTAAAATTTGGTAATAGATAATGACAAACTTGACACTCATTTAATACATGTGAATTGAGAACATAAACAAGGTTCTAATATGTCATTATCTCATAATTTTATTCTATATTATGGTTTGACCCTTTATTTATTTTGTCAGGTAGTTATAGGAACCGCATTGTCTTTTTCATACCTACTAAATATATTACACAAACATCTCCAAAATCTCAGTTCATTCTACCTATACAGAAGTCTATTTTTCTAGATATGGTTAGTATCACAAACCAATACTATCCTCATATGGTAAGAACTGATCCTCTCCCAAAAATGTATAAACAAAGTAAGGATTCATTTAAAATGGACTTGTCACCTATATGGAATAAATCTATTACTTTTACACATAGAGAGAAAATTTTCCCTATTCTTCCCAAATTTTACAGCTATTATAAGGAGTAGTCAAAAGCTAATTCCAAAGCATAATAAAGTAAATTCAAGGAAAATATTTTCAAGTCTCAAATCCAAATAATTATTTTCATACATATAGTGAAGAAGCACAATTATCAAATCATAATAAGTGGGAGAACTATGTGTGGATTGATTTCCCTTATTGGAGTATCAAATATGAAGAAATCGATGAATCATTAAACAAGGGTGATTATGGTTAACTCAACCCATTATACTTTCTCATTTTTTTTAGGTTTCTATCCTTCACAAGCACACCTAAGTTTTTAAGGCAAATTATGTTGATTTATAGGGATACATGCATCATTAAGGTTCATGATAAATAATACAAAGAATGTATAAATAGGTAAAATTAATTGTATAGTCATATTTCCTTAATTCCAAACATGTTAGTATAGACAATTGTAGGTCGGTATCAATCAAAAATACTAACCTAATATGGTGGAACTAATATTTCATAGACAAAGAATTAGTTATAAAATAAAACAAACCACATTCCCACTTAATCTTAATTTCCACTTCTGAAATATAATTACAATTATATAACCACCAAGAAAAGCTAATTACTTGACCCTTTATTTTTCTTACTATATTTAACATATGCCACTTGTCAAATCATTTTAATTAGTTTCAGTATTTTACTTTCAAATGAATGATTGAAGATCTTATCTTAACATCTAAATTATTATAAAAGTGTAGACACATAAATAAACATTTAAGCCAAAACCATTCACTTCTAAACACTCTTTTACACACTTAGATCTATACCTTTATTAGGACCCCTTTTGATCACTTTCAAACACCTTGCACCATTATCCTAAGTAAATTAATGACCCCTGAGTTACTCCCTATTCTTATTCGCCTTAGGCATATTTTAAGCCCTGTCTAATACTCAACATGATAAAATAACCCATTGAACTATGACATCATATGGGGACTATAGCAAACCAATTTTTTGTCTGTGTCCCCTCTCCTATCCTCCCACCAAATAATGACTAATTTTCAAAATCAAAAGTTGTAGAAATGTAAACCTATGTCCTTAATGATCCCCATTCAAATAAATTTCAAGGATATGACTATATAAACAATTTCAAATCATTTTTCACACAAGGATATTACACATCAAAAATCACAAAAATCAGAATTGTTCATTGAGAGAAAAGCACCCATTTCTCCCAATTTTGATTACAACAACCCTAGTATCCCAAAGTTCAAGATTGAGTACATAGTTTAGGTCATAAGTCATGGTTAAAGTGATTAATAACCTTATTATTTCACTAAAATATATAATATCACACTATTTATTCACAAACCATCATAACATGGAACAACTACATGAAGTTTTATCCCTATTTAGAGTATTGGTATGTAGGCAGTGCTTAACACATGGGGTGTTGAGGTCTTGCCCAAATTCAATCGCTAACCCATTTTTCCTCATTGATTTGAATTAGTATTAATATGTTAAAGAGATATTTTTTTAAGGAAAATTAGTCACATAGTTATATTTGTAAGTGATAACAAGCTTCCACATTAGATATATGATCTACAAATGAAAACACAAAGAACCCCAAAACCCTGATTTTGTCACTTTAAGTGGATATGATCACTACTATAGTGGAAAAGAGTGCCACCTCTCTAGTGTCCTACCCATGGCACCATTTTCTATGCTCATATCTAGATATTGATTCTTATTTCCAGTCACCATATCCCATGCACAATAAGTCTTAACCTCTAGTTGATCTAACAACACTATTTTCTAGCTAAGTCTTTATTTATTAATTAAACTTTTTATTTTTAGTAAGTTTCCATAATTTCATATATTTAAATTAGTGAGTGCTCAATATTTTTATATTATTACCTCTAATTTTAGATAATAATTTGTCATTTAGGATCTTTTTATCCCAATTTTGATAACACAAGTTTATTTCTTAATTAAATTAAATAATTCACCTAAATCCAAATTACATTAAAATAGTTATTTACTTTCACTTCCTCCACATTTACATGTATCAAATCTAGTGCATACTATGCCTTGACATATGTTGTAGATTAATTATATCCTTCCCATTATTCTATTTTCAAAACCACACCACTTGGTTGTACTTAACAAATTGTAAATATTTCAAAATTACAAAAAATAAAATATTTAAACAAATTAAAAAAAATCAAATATGCAAATAAATAAATATTAGGACATGAGCATGACATGAATTTATAGATTACATTGTTTACATATTATTTATCACATGTTTGGTAGATGGCATTTTTTTTCATACACATGCATTTCATGGTATATGAGTGTGATGTAAGACATACATGTTATGCATGGACATATAGATGTTGGACTTTCCTATACCTAGTGTCCATGCCAATACAAGGAAAATATTATTCCATAGTTTTAACTATCATAGGCTATATATTTATATGACCATTATACTATGTTGATCTATCTAGATTGATAATACATGTCTTGATATTTATTGATTTCTTATACAATGCTACATGGATATGCTATTATACTATGATGTGACATTGATAATATGGATTATGTAGTATAGTATTTACTTTTTTAATTCTTCATTTATATTTTTAGTCTTAAATGATAGGATAGTCATTGCTTATCTATTGTATTCAGTCCTTATAATTATTTTATGAGATGTTTTTATGTCCCTTATTTGTAACATCCTTATGTCCATTACATATGGCCCTTGGCCTTGTTTAATGTGATTTATTTTTCCTTTGTTTGTGACATATTTATGTCACTTACAAGTAGCCCTTGTAATTGTTTGTTTCAACATTTTCATGTCCATTTTATGTGACCTTTGTCTTTATGTGTGAGATTAATTATTACAGTTATTGAGCTTATTGCACTAGTTGAGTTTGTTATGCTTGTTGAGCCTATTGAGATTTGGTGGTGCCATGATCCATATCATCTACATTTACTCCATAGTCTTATTTAGTTATCCTTCATTGATGGTTATTACTATGTGATTCATTGATACATTTATCTAGACATGACATTTATATGCCTTGAATTACATATTTTACATGCATACATTGATTGACATATAATTACTTTGATGACATATTATCCACATGTTCACATGGTTATACATTATTATATATATATATATATATATATATATATATATATATATATATATATATATATATATATATATATATATATATATACACACACACACACATGACATGATAAAATTAAGGTCTATTTTGAGAAGAGTAAATTACATGACACATCCCTCATCTTAAAAAGGCAGAATTATAATGGGATTGTCATATAGACATAAGCCTCCATGAAAAAAAAATAGATTTCATAGATTCAAAATAGTTTAGTTATCAGATGAGTTTAGTTACATGATATATATTGGCACATTAATATATATTATGGGGTCATATGCCATGCATATGTAATTAATTCATAGATAATTGAGTACAAATTCATACAAACTTGGGTGCATATGCATGGGAATATGTACATAGTTCTTAAGAACAAGAATTATAGGTTTTCATATATACATACATTTTAGATACATGTTCTCACATTCAAAATATAGATGCATAACATTTTTTATCAGTTGGTATAGATTCATGGGGCATAATATTAGTTCATACATATACATACTATGAATTTTTACAATGGACATAGTTCCAAAGGGGCATGATACTGATTCATGCTTATTTACACATTTTATAGTAAGCAATATCACTATTGTTTATTTTTAAAAACACTTATTCAATTTTCATTGAGTAATGAACAACCTTGAATCAATAAATCCATTTGTAACTATTGATTCATGATTTTATGAGTAATGTAAGATGAGTTTCAATGATGCTTAGTGGCCATGGAATAAATTATAGCTAACCCATCATATAGATCTCATTATTTATTAATATCTAAGTATTTATTTGGGTTATCACATTTTGTACTTCTCCCCATATTAATGAGGGTTTGGCCATGCTATCTTTCTAACCCAAGATCTTGCATAGTTTCATCAAATTATTGTTTAATCACCCTCAATTTCTTCATCGTTTAAAAAGGGGAATCAATCTCTAAATGATTTAGTAGAAATCACCTTACTCTAATGATCTAATAAGGAAGTATCATATCAAAAAATTTGTAAGGGAAACATGGTTTTCACCAACACACATATACTCATTCCTTTCTCTTTAATTTTAAAAGTTCAAGAACTGATTTAATATTTAAATTTATGGATGATGACTAGTACATGGTCATTACAGGTTTTGATATTGAGTGACTTCTATTATTGGAGCTTCCTACCAAAGATAAATTTTGTTATACACACTTAGGGAAATGTTTTCTTTTTACTCTAGAAATTCCATTACTAGAATAAAAGGGGGAATTTTTTATATAATAAAATTTGGTATGAAATAATTGAAAAAGACATGATTGATGTATAATTATCATGCATTAATTTCATTAAAAAATATAATCCTAACCCACCATAATCTAACACTTACATTAGAATTTATAATTTTGACCCTTCTACTTTATTGTTACATACCTACAAGAACCTCAGTATCTATTTCAAACCTACATAATATCATATAAAGACTACTTTTTAAAAATCAGATCCTTACACTTCTCAGCTTATCTCATTGGAGTAAGGTCACGTATCTATTTTATCTTATCTCATTATACTTCTTTATTTTTTTATGTTTTTATCCCTCAACAACACACCTAGGGCTTTAAGATGAAGGATGTTGATTTTTAGAGTTACACACATCATCAAGGTTTGATATCACACATATAGAGTTTTCAAAGACATTCAAAGGTGATCATATGATCACATAGCCTATTTTTTCATAGAACACTATAAACCACTACATGATAGAATCAAAAATCAATATTGACCCAAGGCTAACAAAATTAAACCTACTTAAACATAAACATAGTTATATATATGTAAAAATCATAGGCATGCTTCAATCTATTTTCCACTATTAGAAGTTAGTCATAGTACTTATCCATATGTTTTACTTACTATATTTATTTTATGGAATTTTCAAATAATTTTAATCTATTTAAATATTTTACATTCATATTCATGCTTAAATTACATATCTATCTATCTAAATTCACATACTAGTTTCTATCATATTAGAGTTTTAAAAACCAAATTAAGGTAAAACACCATGAAAGAATGTGCATGATAAGAATCATGGCACAATACACAAGTATAAAGGTCAAAAATATGGATCAAGACACCAAAATATCATTAGACCATCCTATATTTATCCACTCATAAGCATGCAATTTGATGTCTATGAAACACATAATAAAACAGATGCAATAACACATACACAAGGCAATAACCACACAATGGAAAATCAAATGTAACAACAAAACAAAATCCACACACAATGGACAAGTTAATGTCATGCAAGGTGAGGGAAATACAAATAAAATGTAATAAAATAAATCAAGGGCCCAAAAAAATCATACAATGAAAAAATCAATTAAATGAAAATCACACAAGAAGGCAAGGTCTCAAATAAAAAGTAGTATAATGAAAAATTCAATCAAGTAAAAGTCATATAAGAAGATAAGGGATAGAATAAAGAGTCATATAATGATACATTCAATTAAATAATGTCATACACTAAGACAAGATCCACATAAATAGGAATCAATGATTAGCCTAGAAGAAATGAAATAACAACAATGAGGCATAGAACAAGTCGAACTAGTCCACACCATCAATATATGTCAACATCAAAACATAAAAAAACCATAACATGTAACACTATAGAGAATATAAACAAGAGAAACATATGTGTAATAAATCAATGTATCTCATCATGATAAATGGAAAGGTCTTAGAAGGATATAACCTATATTAATGTAACCTATGGAATAAAATGGCCCCAACATTAAATGGGCCCTTTGTCATAGGAATGTGCTACATCTATGCATCCATGTATCATGTACAATATGTATGTATTTCATATAACTCATTTGTATTATGAAATACATGCGCATATAGAAAATTATATGAATGTACCAAACATGTGATAAATAAAATAAATGAATAATGTAAAAGTAAAAAATGTTTAATGCTTAGATCATAATTTTTGGAGATTTAGAATATTTTTATTTTTTGGTATTTTTGAAATATTTTAATTATGCAAAAATAATAAACAATTATCCCATTAAGGGGATAGTCACATGTAGGTTTTTTCATCAAACATGGAAATGGTCACTTATCATGAGTGAGTATCATCATATGTATTTTCATTTGAATCTAATAAGTAGTCATATATTTCACTATATCTATTATCATCATCATGACTCATGGGATCCTTTGTATGATGAGTAACTCTAAATATCATAGTATCATGTGGACTCAATTATATAGTAGGATAAGAATGTGTTTGTGTTACAGTGGAACATGGTGAGCTATGTATAACACTAACTCATGTTATAATGGAGTAGATAGTGGTTGTTATGAGTCCTAAATAATTGTATGATGTAATGGACATTGAAGCACTAGTAGTCTAGGAAAGTCAACTACCTTTATTTGAACCATATGCATAAAATTAACCTTATTAGGTTTTATAATTTAATATAGTGGTTATGGGGTGGTAGAGGAAACATCTCTAGTTGACTAAGATATTTATAAGGAATAATTGAAACTATGACCACCTAATGAAAGGTATATACTTGACACTTATATGTACTAAAGGTGGTACTATGTATAGCTTATATATCTAAGGGAGTAATAACAACATGGTAGATACCCATGTAATCTATAAGAATAAAAAAAATTAGAACCTACATTAGGGCCCACCCTACGTGGTAATAGAATGCACCTAAAAGGATTTTATTTCTTGCCATAAAATCCTTTGACTATCTTGGTTGTATTTGTTAAATCTGCATTTATATATCTAATATCAATAAGGAGTGTCATGGTATAATTTTTTTCACTTGACCCATTATATACCATGACACCATGCATATGATGGGAATAAATGTATGCATGTAAAATTAAGAAATTAAAAATAGATTTTTCATTGAAAATTTCACTATCATCAAATATAATCATAGATTAATGTATCAATGTCCATGTAAATGCACCAATAATACCTATAATGGATGTCCATATGTCTAGTGAGGATTTTGTGTATTTTATGTTATATTCATATCAAAATTAGTCCTAATTTATGTTTTATAATGATTTGGAAAGGTATCAAAAAATATTTTCAAATTTGCATTCCTATTTGGTTGTGTCCTAAGAAATTCATAAGTGTGTTAAGATAAATAATGTTATCACCAGTGAGATCTTGAATCTTATGTATTAATAAAAAAAATTATTTGTGTAATTCTACTTTCATCTATAATATTCACAATATTCATTAATGTAATGTACCTTATGTATAGGCCTACTCATATCAACCTCCTTATATGGAGGGAGAGATGTAAGGTTACACTCAAGTAAATAATGCAAGATATTATGAGTAGGTTTAGGTAATCATGAAAATTATCTCCTTTACTAATTGGATAAGATAAGAATATTAGTGGAATATATCATAGTATTAACTATTATTTTTCCTCATTCTTATAATCATTTTATTTGATCTCATAACTCTATTTTCCTTGAAACTTTAGATTTGAAGTAGTTGGAGAATTAGCCACATAATGGGGCTTATTCAAATATATTATCTTAATTTCTTGATCTATAATTATAAAAAATAACTTGTCAAATGATTTGAATTTGTTTAACATAATAGATTCATTTAGAAGGGTGAAAAATAATATTGAACATTTCTTATATTTTATTATTATCCATAGAATTGATCATTTTAAAAAGTATGTTATTATATCATAGTACATAGTCATTAATTGGTTCAATGGATCCTTGATTAAGTTTTTTAATTTATACATAAGATAATTATTCACTAATATTGATTGAAAAACTTCCTATAAACTGATTGGTCAAAGGATTTTATGCCTTAACTAATTATAATGTGAGATCAGAGATCATACGTTAAACATAGTCTTTAAGGCTTCACAAAAATAACTTAGTCAATAACTTCTTATTAGAGGTATAGTTCAAACACATTGTGTGAATAAATATTAAGTGTTTATCTATATAATATTTACCATCATATAATGTAAACTTAGGAGCTATAAAACATATACATAAGGGATAGGTTAAAATCTATCGAACTAATGGATTATGAACTAAAGCATAAGAATTAGCCTAACGAATTTCTCTAAAAGCACCATTATCTAGCTAAAAATCCTTATCTTAAAGATCTAAAATAATCTACATAAGGAATAATGTAATAGGCATGGGTGATGATGTCAAATGAGTAACAATCTTAGGATGTATATAAGAATATTATGTAGGAATATGCATATAAATGTAAGGTAAACCTTGTGTTACCCCCACACTATGAGTGTGCATCACATGTGTAGCCAAAGGTGTAGACATATGAATAGTAACAATAGTAGTATTCTAAAATCTATATTTGAATTAGTATCTCTAAAAGGTATATTAGTATCAAGGGAGGGATCACATTGTTGTTCCTCAAATGTGACAAATTTAAAAATATTTTTATGTTCATCTCTTGCTACATATATCAAAGAATCATGCATTTTTAGGTTAATTTTAATATATTTAATTAATTCCCTTCACTTTATGCCATCAAATTTATTATGAAAGTCAACATTAACATCCACATTACTTGTTTGTTTCATTAATATTATGAGGGACAATTAGATGTGAAAATCATTTTTAAATAGAGAAATAAGAAACCCTTATAAAAATAGAAATATGGAACCCTAAGGCAAAACCTAGTGTTTTGATATATTCTAGAAAAAATTAGGTTCACCAATATGTTTTACCTTATTTTGGATTAATGTGATCTAATAAGATATCATTTTTTTAATAATTCATATTTTTTTATGTATTACATTAAAAAACTAAGTTGAATGTAAAACAAAAGTTTTGTTACACAATTGTACTTACTATAAATATAAACAATACAAAGTATTCAGAGACTAAGTGTATTACTATTCTATAAATATATAACACTAAATTTAGGTATTTCAAAAGACTATAAAATATATTAAAATTTTCTTGGATTACGAACATGAGTGTTTGGATCTACATGGACAAATTCATAAGAATTTGGATGCTTGAATTAATATAAATTTGTTTGTTATTTCCAAAATTTTACTATGAAGTTGTGCCTCAATATTTTGGAATAGGACATTATTCATGATTTATAAATGTCTCCTTGTATAATATTAGGTGCTTTTTGTGTGAACAAATCTAAAAAACTTGTCTCCTTCACTTCAAAACACTAACTCTAATTCAGACACTAAGTTTAGGCTTGTATAAGGGGAAGGGATGTGGATTGAGTTGACCTCAACCACCTACTAATGAATGGATTGGTGATATATATGCATATAATACTCCAAATGGGGGAAATCAAACCTCACGTAGTTCTCCCTCAGGCATATTTCTGTAATAATGCTCATTTTATGAACATGTAATCTAGCTTTTGACACATGATAATTGAAAAAATGATTTGGCTTAGGTGTTTTAGAGTTGTCTATGGCTTACTCTTTATGATTTATTTATGAATTAATAAGTTTATGGAAACACATTTTAATGTGAAAATTTTAGACAAGTATTTTTTAGTTCTTGTTGGACAATGTTAGATGATGCTAGATAAATCAAATAGGCTTAGACATATTATGTATTCTTATGGGACTCTTTAGGTAATTTATCATGCCACCAATTTATGAAAAGTATCATTCAACCCATAAAGATAATTTAAATTTGAAAAATTCTATTTCTTAGAATGGGGAGAAGTCCATTAGGGTTAGATGTCTCTAGAGTTATGAATGCATCTGAGTCTAACAAAATCATCTGACATTTAGGAATACTAATCTAATGATCTAGATATAGTTTGATTATGATAATAAATAAGTTAGGAACATTACATGGAATTACTATAGGTTATTAATATAAAATCAAGAAGGTTAGGCCCATTAAAAGTTCATGGATAGGAGAGAAGTGTGTACAAGAGCCATATGTGTATGCACAAGTCATGTAAATTAAAATTAGTTAAATAATATCATTTACAAGAGTATAATACCATATTATAATGTATATAACTAGGCACATAAATTCCTTATCTAATATAATTTATTTCCTACCTAGTGTCTAAGTATTGTATCAGTCTATCCAATACAAGTTTGAGTCTATCCCTATCTTCCCAAATGTATTTTCTTAGATAATATAGTTCTTAGTTAGCTAGCATCACATTAGAATATATGAACCTAGATGATACCATTAGCTTATATTTTTAGGTGATTTCTAGGTTTGGATCCATATACATAGGGGCCATGATTATAATTCCTAATACACACAACACTCATCTGACTTACATGTGCTCACAATGTATACATGTAGGTAGTAAAAGGAGGAGTTAGAGTTTAAAGTATTATTTTTGGAGGTCAAGTCTTTCTCAGAGTCTTGAATCTCAATATTAGGAGTTTAAAAAAGGAAGTGAACTATAGTATGTAGAGTTCCCAACTAAGGAAATATAGGTCTTCATTATTTTCATTTGAGGTCTTGACCTAAAACATCTACTCTAAAGTTCCACTAGAGCTAAGGGTGAGATCAATGCACTGAAAAGTTAATATAAAGGTAATTATATCCATCCCTATTCTCTTTTGATTATTTATTTATTGGATAGATATACTTTTATTATTGTTAAAGTATAATATATTTTATTTTCCTTGATCAACTTTTAATTATATTGAATAAGGTTCTATAGTATAGGGTGTTTAGGCTTGCCATTACCATTATAGGCTATATAGTGTAGAGATGGAATCCAAATATAGTTAGATTAAGCATTAGTAAATAACACTCAAGAAAAATGCATAAAAACATAACTAACTAAGATAAGTCCTTTTATGGGGTTTTTTAAATGAAAATTAATAGATATTAAAAAAAAATATACATAATACCTTCCTAAGAGCATCCCACCATCCAAATATGGCTCAAAACATGATTTTACCTTTGATTTTTTGCTCAAGTATTTAGCAATGATGCAAGGAAAATCTCCTCCATCATCATCTCTTATGCACTAATGAAACTAGGATAATGATATATGAATCAATGGTATGGTTATGTTGAAGCTATCCTATTGAAAATTAAGTATTATAGCACTACATAAAGAAAGGCTATGGAGAGAATTATACATAATAAATTTACACAAATGAAGCTTAAAAATGGTGGTCTTGGCACTCCTATTTATATATTTTTGAATTTGATTAGAATCATCCATGACCATAAATCTTGATATCAATATGTGTGGCCATGGATTAATATAATTTTAGAGAATTAATTCATAAATACCCTCATAAATATTTGGAAAGAAGGGGACTTAAACTTGATATTTTTTATATTTATGGCTTATGTATTCCACCCCACAAATGATGTCATTTGATGATGAAAATATTAAGAATCAATTTCTAACTAAAATATATTCAATAACTTCTATGGATTTTCCACTTAAGCTCTTAATTTGGATGAAATTGCCTAAGTGAGTTAATCAAATGTTATGCAAATCTTTGGAAATTGGTTGGACATTATTAATCAAAAAATTTAGAATATCATATTAATGGTTCATAATTTAATTGGAGTGGAATTAGAATAAGGTTTTAGTTGTGTATGAACCAATATCCCATTTCAGACATTGTTGATATGAAATAACACATGTACATGTAATGTGCTTCCAAATTAGAAGAATTCAATGATTCAAAGGGTCAAATTACATTTTCATCATTTTAACTTGAAATAATTTGAGAAAAGTTAATAATCACATAAAATATATTTCCCCATTTAGGGATACATTAGCCTAAATCATCACTTTTATATGACAAGATCAAACCATTTAGGATGTTTAAGTGATTTTAGCCTAAACTACGTATTTGAGTACATTTTGAGTAAGATTGACAATTTTAACACAATGGTCTTGGTAATTATATGTCTACATTTTCCACCTATTTGAGAAGGTATGGTGAGATATTTAGATGAAAAAATGTCTTTTTAAAGAAAAGAGTTGTCAAGAAGAAGTTGGAATGAAATGACCCATGCTACCCCCTTGAGAGAATGTATGAGGAAGAAAGAGAAGGATGGACTCCTGAAAAGAGATAGAAACTAAAATTAACCCATGGATAAGATTAAATCCGTATTACTATAATTATTACATACATTGATTCTCAATGATCAAAATATAATTAAAATATAATGGCCCACAAGGATGGGGGAAGTGGGAAGGATAAAATCCAAAAATATAAGCAAAATACTTTGAACACGTCCAAAAGAGGGTTCAAGCTACACACTTATGGAATGATCAATTCTAAGACAAGTTGCTCACTATGAAATTTCCATAATGAGGGTAAAAGTATACAAAGCTTAGAATTAGAAGAAATAGGATAATGATGCTCCAAAGAAAGGATATAATAGTGTGCACTCTAAAAATTAGATTTGATTAGTTGATAAATTAATTTTGCCCTAATAGGGTTGATGTTGATCACTAATAATTAATTTTATTTTCTAGTAGGGTTGATTTGATTTGGTGATTGGTATAAAATACCAATGTTTTTCCCCAATAGGGAATTTTTTTGATCATATCTCAAATATATAGCCTTTTGCATAAATTAAGGATGAGTGGGCGTAAATGTAGATGTGAGGGTCTAATGACTAAAAAACCCATAAAAGACTAGGCATATAAGGATTCACAAAGTGATGAAAGAAATGAAAAGAAGAATAAAGGTGGTTGAGTTAAACTGAGATATGTCATATATCCAGGCACTACTTATATAGTCCAAATGGACATTAATCTAATGTAGTTCACCTAGAAGTAGGATAAAATGGAACGAGGAATGAATAAATAGAAGAATAAAAATAGACCACTGTTTGAGTAGACTCATAATGTATGCCAAGAGATGCACATATTACATAGAGTTAGGTACATAATCCATTGGTGTTTAGTTTCATTGGTACACTTGAGACCTATTTTATAGAGCTACATTAAATTTAAGAGTTGGATACAAATCACATAGTGCTTTTTAGAGCCAAATGAAGTTATGCATCATAAGTATGAATAAATTATGATGACATTGGATTTCAATTTCATTGAGATGGTTCAAACATGAATACTTATAAATAAGGATAATGATAATAACTACCAATACTAGAGTCACACCTATTTACATTTAAACAAAAATAAAGAAAAACCAAAAATAAATGAACCTAATTTAACATCAAGATATGAACAATCAAGATTTACGTAGGAACAATAATGTATAAATCAAATCAATGCCAACTTAATAAATAATAAGAAAGCAAGATATGAATAATCAAACTCCATATATACTATCAAGATGTTCAAGGATAAAAAAATAATAATAATAATATAAAATAAGAACATAAAAGACCAAGAATAAACAAAAATAAAAAGAAAATGAAGAGAAAGGAATAAATGAAGAAACAAGAAACCACCAATAAAAGTCAAATAAACACACACAAAAAATAATAATAATAATAATAATATAAAATAAGAACATAAAAGACCAAGAATAAACAAAAAATAAAAAGAAAATGAAGAGAAACTTGAATAAATGAAGAAACAAGAAACCACCAATAAAAATCAAATAAACACACACAAAAAAGAGTTGGTCATAATGTTAGTGTAGTTTGAAAATAATTGTTAGATACAACAAGGTGAATAAACAATGGTACGAGTAGAGGTGTTACTCTCTACAAAAACATAACAATAAAAAATGACACAAAGTTGCCCCTAAGTAGATAGGGAAATAACATAGTAAAAAGGAAAAATGGGGAAAAAGAAGAAAAGGAAGTGATGGTGGTCGAGCTAACTCAGTGGGATCTAGATGTACAAGACAAGGAGGATGCTACTTGCATAGTTCCATAGATGTTATATCCAACATGAAATTTAAGCCAAATGTATTTCTCCAAAGAAATGGGATGGAATAAATTTAAAAGGAAATGATAAGAAAACATGATCAATGTTGTAGAGAAAATAAGGAAAATGGGCTCCCATTTGGGTTAGTAAAGTAATGAGATCATTTGCCAAATCAATGCTTTCCAAATAAAATGGTCAAAGAGTGTAGAGATCAAAATATACAAATGGGTAAGACAATGTTTTTGTGTTTTTGGGATTTAGCATAAAAAAATGAAATAAAGGAAGATTTACAAAAGGTCAAGAGGAACTACCTAGATGAGGAGATTTACATCCATAGGTAAGAGTTCAAACAATAGCTAAACTAGATACAACAAGGAACATGAATATAAACAATGGTACGAGGAACCAACTAATCAAGGAGATGCACATCTAAGAGTATAATTTATAATAATATTGCTGATGGCAGATAGGCAACTAATCTAGATTTTACCCCAAAAAAAAAGATATTAGAGAATTTCTTAGGATATTAGGGGGCTGATTGTCTAATGGTTTTTTGAGGTTATCCTTGTATAACCTATTTTTGTTGCTACATTCTAGTAGGTTTAAGGATGGCTTTTCCTGGTGCATGGTAATGCTTTATCTTTTTTGTTCCTGTTAAAGGGTTTCGGGGGCCCTTCAAAACCTATTTTTACCTTAATCTAAAACAAATAAAAAATACTAGAACAATATAAAATGCTACATAAAATCTAAAAAAACCATTCAATAGGCAAAAAACCATTAGTTGAAGTATTCATGTTCACTTGTCTTTAAGAAGAAGCTACAAAATACTATCCATGCTGAGCTGCTTTATAGAACTAGTGTTGAATGTGTTCATAATTCATATAAGTCATAAATTAGGATCATAATTGGTCAAGGGATAAAATATGTCTAGGTTACAATATCCTAAGGTATGAAAATAATTTGGCTGTAAACAAAATAGTCCAAAAGGAATAGGTTCCAAAAGAGGATGGTCTAGGGTGGGATAAAAGAGTCAAGATAAAATATAAATGGTCTAGAGTGTCAGTGGTCCAAAAATTTAACTTTTCAAAGTCATAAAATAATATGGTTCTCTTAATAATGTTCCAGGGTAGGTCAAAATACAATGAATATGGTCCAAGATAGGATTTTATAGGATATAATAATAGGATAAACTAACTTTAGCACAAGTTTCCCCTAAGTAAGGGGTCTTGTAGACAATGGTTCAAAAGTTGTCAAGTATAAAACCACTTGAGATGTATAATGTTCATGATATTTGGAAGTTCTTTTCCAGCTAGAGTAGATAATAGATATGTGCCTAATCCATAATTTGTTGTGATCACATATGGGCCTATCCAATCGGGTTGGAACTTACCTTTTTTCTTTCATTCAAAATTTGTATTCTTTTGATTCTCTTTCAAGAAAAAATCACCAATTTCAAAATTTTGAGGGAGAATTTCCTTGTTGTAGCTTCTATGTAATCTATTCTAATAGACTTACAAGCTTTCTAGTGTAGCCAAATGCTTACCATCAAAGAGTTTTAGTTATTACAACCTGGAGACTCTAATCCTCATCATATTTAATATTCTCTAAAGATACTCACAATAAAATCAACTTGATCACAATAAATGTAATAGCTTCTATGCCATAAAAAAGGGAGTTTGGAGTGGCTCTTATGGGGGTTCAATGACTAGTTTGATAAGCCCAAAGGGTAGTTAAAAATTGCAAGTGTGAATTATGGCCAACACCATTAAAAATATTCTTAAGTATTGCAACAATGGTCTTATTCGACACATCATATTGCTCATTACCTTATAGGTTATATGGTGTGGATTTCTTATGTTTGATTTTGAATATTGATTAAAGTTCTTTAAAAATTCTATTTAGAAATGATCTGCCATTATCGGATATAATTCAAGTTGGGATACCATATCAATAGATGATATGGTAATGTATAAACTTAGAGATATGATTATCAATGATGTAAGTGAGAGGAATGACCTTAATACACTTAGTAGAATACTTAATAGTAGTGAGAATATGTTTATGTCCACCTGAAGATGTTGGGTTTACTTTCTTGATGAGATCGAGTCCCCAAATAGAAAATGGCCATGTCATAGTGATCAATTGTAGTGGTAAAGAAGGTTCATGTATCAAACTTCCATGTTATTGATAAGGAACACACTTCAGTACATAATTTCAAACATTTGTCTCCATTTTAGGCCAGTAATAACCTATTTTGGGGAGCTTTTTAGCTAATTCTACACCATTGGTGTGGGATCCACACATTCCTTCATGAACCTCCTTAAACACTAGCTTAGATTCTCCTAAAGATAAACAAAGTAGCATTCCATCATAGGCTTTAAAATAAAGTGTGTTTTCAAGGAGGGTATAAAGAGCTATGTGGTGAAGGAAAAGTTTATGATGATTATTGAAAAGGTTAGGTGGAAAAACATGATCATGGAAATAATTATAAAAGTCTTGAAACCAAGGTAGTTTAGGTGGGGGATTAGGACCAGCAATGGTGCATACCCTTTCTAAATATGGGAAGATCATAATAGTAAATAGAATATTTTCAATGATAAATTGACACTCTTTAGCACCACTATCATTTTGTATCATGGACCCAATTATTTCCATTGCATTGACAAACATGTTATTGGCCCTTGGTACTTGTTCTAACTATAGATATTTAAAATGAGATTTGAGATTATCCATAATGAGCTTGCAGGGTACAATCTTGTAATCTCTAGTTTGATACTAATTAGTGGTTTGATTGATAATGAATTGGGAATACCCATAGACCATTAAGTGACATATATACCATTGTATTTCAAGATGAATTCTTGTAACAAGTGCTTCATATTTAGCCATATTATTGGTATAATGAAAATTGATATGAAATGATTTGGGAATCAAATCCCCTTGTAGTTTAATAAACAAAATTCTATCTCTAAATCCATGAGAAGTGAAGGGACCATAAAATATAGTTTCTATTATTCAAGTTCATGTTTTTTTTCTTCTTCTAATATATAATATAATCATTTGGAAAATCAAATTTGAGTGGTTTAGTATCTATAATAAGGGATTTTACAAGTTAATCAATAATAACCTACCCATTGATAGATTTTTGATTTTGATACACAACATAAAACTCACTTAAGAGCATGACCCATTTGGCCATACGGCCTATGTGAACTACTTTGGATAATAAAAATTTGAAGGGATCCATTTTTTCCAATAATAATGGTTCTATTGTCTAGCATATAATGGTACAACTTTTGGGAAGCAAACACCATATCTAAACATGTATTATCAATAGGTGTATAATTGTGTTCATAATCCACTAGTGTGTATCTTAAATAATAAATTACATGTTTATTTCCTTGATCATCATGTTGGGCCAAGAGTTCCCCTTGGGCATGCTCAGTTTCTAAAATGTAAAAAAACAATGGTTGTCTAGGTGTTGATGGTCTAAAAAATTGAAGGTTGGATAAGTATGTTATGAGATTCAAAAATGATAATTGACACTCATGATCCCATTGAAACATGACCCCTTTTTTCAAGATATGTGTGAATGGGTGGCACTTATCTGCCAGTTGAGAAATGAAATTATGGATAGAATAAATATTTCTTTACAGGATTTAGAGCTATTTAATATTTTAAGGTGGATGCATTTCAACAATGGCCTTGACCTTAATAGGGTTGACTTTGATCTATCTTTGAGATATAATAAACCCTATAGATTTTCTTGAAGTGACACTAAAGACACACTTCTTTAGATTTAGATAGACTTTATACTCATGAAGCCTCTCAAATATTCTCCATAGAACATCATGATGTTTGGCACATGTTCATGATTTAGCTATGATGTCATTAACATAGTCTTTAACAATATCATGCATCATGTCATGGAAGATGATAGTCATAGCACAATAATAAGTGGCTCTAGTGTTCTTTAAGCCAAATGGCATGACTTAATAATAGAATGTTCCCCATGATATGGTGAATGTAGTATTTTTCTAGTCTTCTTGGGTTATCTTGATCTCATTGTATCAAGAAAATCTATCCATAAGGGATAACATCTCATACCAAAAAGTAGAATCAATGATCATGTCAATGTTAGGCAAAGGAAAATCATATTTAGTCCATGATTTGTTGATATCTCTAAATTAAATACAAATACATATACCTTGTGTATTTTTACTAACTAGAACTATGTTTGATATCCGTTTAGAATAGTCCAGTGGTCTAATAAATCTTGATCCCTGTAATTTCTCCAACTCTACTTTTACTAAAAGAGTGATGCATGGATGAATCTTTCTCAATTTTTATTTGATTGTTTTGGCATCTAGATGGATAACAAGTTGATGCACAACCAAGTTAGGGTCAAATCTTGACATGTTAGAATATGGCCATGCAAAAATATCAATAATACCTTTCAAAATGGATATAATGTGGTCTTGTTCCTTCTCAATGAGAGAAGCTCCAAGGTAAATAATATCAGGATCATCATATGTTCCCATGTTCACTTTAATAGTGTTCTCTACAAGAAGGGTAGAACCATATTCTAAAATAGTAGGAAATATGTGATCATGATCTTCTTCTTATGCTATAATTTCTTGTCATTCCTCCCAAATCTCTGGATAATGTGACAAATTGGAATCTACCAATTCAGGTGATGGCCAACTAGTAAAAATCTCAAGGAAGTCAAGAGCAAGATGCTCAAAAACTTTTTGTTATTCTAATATGATGATAGTAATGGATATATACCTAGGACCTGATGGACCTTGTACATCCTTTAGGGATGAGCAAACTTTCACATCCAAGAGTGCCTAAAATAGTTTTTCACTCAAGGTCTTGTCTTTATCTTTACTTTTTCCCTAACCAACAAGTGCCTTAAAGAGGTTTTCACCTAAAGATATTTTTGTTTTATGTTTTTCACAACCAAGAAGGTTTAATTTCTATTAAAAGTAGGTAGAAGGATCCAAAGAAACATCAAAGCCTTACTTATGATCACCAATTATAAATCTGTCTCTGAGGCCCATATACTCTTCAATAGATTCTTCAATTTGGAATTCATCAAGGCATATAACCAAATTTTACTAGTCCTAATCAATGATTTTAGGATGGTAAAGGCATAGGGAATAATGGGGTATTATGGTCATAATGGAATTAGAATAAAATATTTACATGTCATCAAGCTCATAAAAAGGCTATGATGGGATGCTACATCACTACCAAAAGTATCATCGCTAGTCAATTCAGAAGAATTACTATCAAAAGTCATGAGGTCACCCCTAGGTGATATAAATATGAGATATTGATTAAAATTAGGTTTTTTAGCTAATAAAGGTTCCATAGGATTTGTTAAAATCATGGGCCAAGGCCTCTTCCTATATACTCAAAATTATCCAGGATCTAATTATGGATGGGATTTTTTAGATTTTGAAAATAATCAATAATGTCATCAGAATATAACCAGTCTCCTTCAGTGAAAGCCTCTTGATCCTATTTTGGAAAAGTAGCAAGTATAAATAGCATCGATGGTTTTTTTGTCTTTTTATTTTGTTTCCAAATCATGTTTGGTATGTTAGGGTTAGTGGAAGGTTTGGGTTTACCAAATGATTTAGGAGTGTATCCTAATCTCTATACTAGTTTGAGGGACACTATATTCATCCCTGAACTATTGTCTATAAGAACCCACTTAAACTTATGGTTTTCAATTATGAACTTTATATATAAGGGGTTATTATGGTTTAAGACTGAGAGTAAACATTTATTTTTAATCAAATATGACTTGTTTAAATGAAGATAAATGTCCCACAAGTGTTTTGAACTATTCAAGATTAATATCTTGGGGAATAGTATATTGTAGTAAAATGCCATTCAAAATAGTTTTATGGACTTCAGACATACATAAAATATTTAAAATAGAAATTTGCACAAGGGTTTTACTTCATATTTTTAAATAGATTATAAGGATTTTCAATAGTAGGATTATATGGTTTATCCTTATTTGACATAGTGTTTGACTTTAGATCTAAAGGCATAATGTTCATGTTGGGTTTAGTGGTAGAAGAAGAGGACAAAGGGACCTAAAGGGTAACTCACAAGTGTCCAGTTATGATTGCATAATTTAGAGGTGGTAAGGAGCCATTATAATTATAATATGAAGGTGAAGGGCCTTGGAGGGTGACTCATGGATGTCTAGTTGTATTTGAGTAATTTTGAGTTAGTGAGGAGACATTATAATTATAAGAAGGATGAGGTCTAAAAATGGTAACCCACATAAACCAAGGTGCAGTAGAATTACATGAAATCAACATGGTGTTACTTGAAAAAGAGGGTGTTGATCCTATAATAATGGGTCCAATACTTTGAGGAACATGGGATGGTTCATAGGTTTTAACAGTGATAATGACAATGTGGTTTTAATAAATGCACCCCACAATATTATTGTAGTCATAAGGCATGTTGTTGTAACCTAATTTATTAACATGGGTATTATGATCTTGATTATGATCATGTTGATTATGATTCTAACATTGATTCTATTTTTTCTATTGATTATATCCTTATTTTTGGTTGTTCTTTGGTGGTGGTTGATTATGTCAATGAAATGGATCTTTATAGATTCTCATATCCTAAATAGTGTCCTGTAGAGCCAGTTTGATCTCAACTTCACCAAAATCAAGAAATATTTAATAAGGTGTCATAATTGGATGTAATGATAAGAACCATGACATAAAACATGATGTAAATTTCAAAATTCATTTTCCCAATACCAATCAGGTTTGGGTTGATCTTTAGGAAATGGCCTTGGTATAGGCCTTACAATCAAATTAGCTACTATGAGATTTTGAAACACTGCTTCAATAGGTTCTCATAGTTTATTCAAGAATTTAAAGTTATTATTGAATAATATTCATGGAGAGAATCTTTGTAAAGTGTTTCATGGATTAGGTAGAGATAATTGCATATTTGGAGCTGATAGAACCTACACCATTTGTACATGTCTTGTTTTAGTTACTCCATTTCTAACCATCTTCTTGTTCTTGTTAAATCTCATAGGCTTCTCTATTATAACATTTTTATAGTGATATTTGATCTTATTTAACATTTGACTCTATGAATAAATATTCATAAGGCCTTTTATAATAATTTCTTTCTCAATCTGAACACCCTTGTCTATAATGTCTTTAAATGTGTTTGTACAAGAAAGATATAGATTATGTGCCACCTTAGGGTGTAATTTCTATGAACAAATATCAAATTTTTATTTTTATATAAAATTATGTTGAAATCATCCAACTAATACTCTCCACCATTATAGATATGTTACAAATCTTTTTCCATCCCACTATTTAGCTTTGCATAAGTCAAAATTAGTTAATTTATGTTCAATGTTGTATGATACATTGTTGATAAATGTTTCAAATAGATAATTCCAATATACAATTGATCCCTTGGGTAACTTAAAAAGACAATATAAAGCTTGTCTTTCTAAACTTCCTATAAACAAGTGAAGCAAATAAATGTTATTGTAAGCTACCTCTTGGCATAATACAAAAAATTCATGAATGTGTTTATAAGGGTCACCCTTTCCTTTGTATTTGTCAAATTTGGGTGCCTCAACATGAGGCAAAAATAAGAATCAAATAATAATTAAATGGAATGGATATGGACATATCTCATCAAATTTGTACTTTTATATTTTGTTTCCTATCTCTAATCATGACATAATTTATTTAATCAAATTCCACTCTTACATGTTTGGTGAATTGGTATGTGGAATATAATTATGTTGGGTTGTTATATTCCCCTATTGAATTGATATTTTATGGATATACACACTATGTTTTGTAAATCTTTTTTGGTTTTCTATTTGAGTTGAGTAAGTGAGTCATTAATTCTTGGGTTGATTAACATTACTTGAAGTTGGACATCTTAAATTATACGTGTTTTGTTAATTTTAGGGAGTGTATGGTCTATTCACCAAATTATTCATTGGTTGATATGAACTATCCATTTTTTTTTGAATAATTTCCTTAATACACACTAAATGTTTTGGTCTTTAATTCTATTAAGGGACAAGAGTTTTTTTATGATTAAAAATTGTATGCTTCATGTATAGATAAACATGTTGTAGGACTATTATCACTTTATTTCACCCAATGAGGAGGTGGGACAAGATTTTCCTCACTCAAGTGACACAATGGAACCACCCCAGGGCTATGGGTATCCCTATTAGAGGGTGGATCTCTAGATTAGGGGCTAGCTCCCCTTGATGCATCATTTAAGCTCATATTCCTACTACTAAAAAATTGGGGGGAATGAAAAGGGTGATGCACCAAAATATTTTCTCTACTCATACCTTTAACATACACTTAAAACTAAGAAAAAATAGCACATACACGTCATTCAACATCAATCTTCCCTCTCACATTAGTGTTTCAACATGGGATCTTGGAGATGACATAGGATAGGAAAAAATAAACAATATTAATTATAAGACAATATATTGAGTAGCATACTCACTTACACCTGCATTCCCTTTAGACACTTCTTTTTGACCTGCAAGAAGGAAATCACAATACACTAGGTACCAATGGAATCAACATGTGAAGGTAAAGGAAATTACACTTGCACAAGACTAATACCAAGCATGTAAAATTAATGAAATATTTTAATGAGGTCAAAAACTTGTATTTATTTATTCAAGGTAAAAAAATTTTAGGGATTCACCATACCCAGACAGAGAGATCCATTACCATGCCAAAAGGCTAGAATTTATAGAAGAAATGGGAAGATAAAGAGAAGCGAAGTCTAAGAGTCACTTGGACATGTGTACATCTAAGAGAATATATTAAAATTACATGTGGAAGAGATGTGGGGTGATATATTCCATGTCATAGAGGTATGCATATCTAAAACAAGTCATAAGGATAGTGAAAAGTGGCACAAAACCTACAATTTGGGAATAGAAAACTACCCTCATGATTTTTCTTCCAAAACTAACTTTATCCCTATATATGGTTAGGTTTAAAAGTTGGTATAAGAAAGAGGTGTTACAAATAAATAACTAGATGCATTGTATTGATCCCTAACCTTCCCTATTCTTTTGGACATGCAAAATCATTCTTAGTAGTCTCAAAAGGCTCTTTTCCATGCACCTTCTCCACTTGGCACTCAAAACTACTCAAAGCTAAAAAATGATCCATGAAAAAGAGGAAATGAAAATTTTAAAAAGGTTTCCATATCATAAGTTTCAATAAAAAACCTTTAAAATGATTCCCTATCACCACTTTCCCCCAAGTGTTCAATAGTTGGCTCATTAGACTAGATAAAAGTGAGGACCTAGTTGGGACACATAGAGGATGATTCATGAGATGAGTTGAATTTTGGGAGTTATATCAAATGTAAATCTTCCTTCCAAATTTTTTTTCATCTCTTAACTCCTCATGTAATATGCACACCACTCAAAATGGTAAAAAAAATCATATTTCCCTCTGATCTGTATAGTTCCATATAATAAAATCACATGTGTAGGATAATATAAGATTCATCTACAACTTCTAGGTGGTTTCATGGCCATTCCATTCAATATAGATACTTAATTTACTTCCTTTCTCCAATTAGGTCTCTATAAGGGTTTTATAAGGGTTTTGAGTGGCCTAAACTCCTAGCCTTTGTTCATAATGATCAAACATTGAAACCCTATATAAATTCCATTTGTGGCCTCTTAATAACCCCATCTAACCTATCTGAATGTCTCAAGGTCCCATACAAACATCCATGAAATATATGAGTGATGAAAGTTGACCTTTGAGTTGCTCTTGTGCTTCATGTGAGGGTTTCAATATGTCTATAGTTGGATATGGATTCTTTTCAATCTTCCAAACCAACCAAAATATTCCTCACCTCTAAAATTGACCTACCAATATGTTAAAAATGAAAGTTACTCCTATTTTAGAATAAGATATATGCCTTGCCAATAGGCCTATTTATACTTTGTGAACCAAAATATGATAATTATCACCATAAATTCATTATAATATCATTAACACATCATATTTACCCTTTTATGTATCACATAAAACATTATATTAATTGGATAAGGCTACAACTTGAAGTGGCATCTCATTTGGGGTTGGGTTTGCATGTTTTTTCACTAGGTCTACCTATAGAGCTCCTTGTTTAGATCATTTACTTGGCATAAAAAACTTATATATTGGTTTATAATGTCCCTATATATGTTCCTCAATTGTAAAAACCTCCTTTACTGGTCAAATTAAGTATAATCCCTCCATTCTTCACTTTTCCCAAAAACTACCATTTTCTTTCATGCAAGGAGTGACCCATCTCTGAGACAAAATAGAAGCATATTTCCCTATTTGTATGGGAAAATTGAATATTTTTTGAGCTCCAAAAGTTCCTAATTACCATTTTTACCAAAGGGTTTGGTTAGATTCCATGTATAAGGGGTCTAACCAACTCAATCTTGCTAAAAAAGGGGTCAAAACCCCTATTTTTTCATGTTTTTTTTCCAAACCTCCATGTAGCTACTACCTCCTCATCTCCTCTATTATTATCAAATACTTGGATATTTTATTCATTCCTAATTCAATCTTGAATCTTTGTTAGTATTTAGAAATCCTATTTGATAGTGAAACCCCCCACTTGCTCCTTGAACCAAGGTCCTCTTAGCCTAACTGTACAGACTGTGTCAACTTTACTTATAATAAAGTTGTCTTAGAATTTTATTTGGATGTTTTTTGCCTATCATTACCTTAATTTTATTTTTTTTGACCACCCTATCAGGTTTTAGACCATCGTTCCCTTTTGGAATAGCCAAACTAGGTTCATGGTTGTCTTCAAGGCATGATCCCTATTTAGCTTAGCTATATATGCATTTTGAGCTTAGATTGATGTTCAAGAAACCTCTCTTCATGATTATCAATTCATTATTTTATCCAATTGACTTATTTACACTTTTTAAATCTTTCAAACCATTAAATCATGCCTAGGTCCATCAACTTGCATATCCTTGCTTACTTAGACTGAGACAAACCGTTACACCCACCTGTAGGTTATTTAGGACCTAAGTTGATGTTTATGGGCCCTAAATCAATGTTTCCCTCTGGTCATAGAATCTTTTTTATGCTTGGATCCAAATTTTAACTCTTAAAACTTTGCCATCTTCTAATTTAGGTATTTTGGGCTTGGATAACCTACCTGACTGGGTTTTCCTTCTCAGACCCCTATTTAGTGGCTTTTTGATTTAGAAGAAGGTGGTTTTATGATGTTTTGATTTTAATGAGTCAATTAGGGTCATATCATTGTTAAATCCACTTTAATTTACCTTTAAAACCTTGGATGAAGGTCTGAACCTCAAATCTCTTTCTTAATACCAAGATGATTGTGTTTATCATTTCTAGGCCTACTGTAGGTCACTATTTGAAACCTTGGCTTCTTATCCATAGCTATATTCTCTATTTAAACATAAATTAACTAAATTATTATCATAATTCTCCTTGAAATATTTCAAACATTTCTAATCTTGATAAATTGACCCAATGCTTGACAACTAACTATGTGTGCAACTTTCCCCTATTATACAGATAGGGTATAGGCCCAATAGGTCATTATCCATCAGTTGTAACTTATCCTATAACAAATTTTCTTGAATTTTCCTTTTAGGACACTTTTGATCTATTTCCTCTTGCTACACAAGGTCTAGGGCTTATCAAATGACTTGTAGAGTGCACACCCCTTGAGAATCCTATAGATGTTACTAATAACTTTCAGTAGGTTTCTTACCAACTTGAAGGAGTTCAAATTACCCTTTCCACTTACCCTATAACCAAAAAAATTGACATATTTATAATAGGTGCATAGGTATACAAGGCCAAATCAATAAAAATGGTAAAATACTACTCCACCATGTCCAACATTAATCCACAAAAACCTCAAGACTACTATTTTAAACACTTGGGTATTGAGAGCCCAAAAATGGAATGACCTCTCCTTGGAATGAAAAATGATAATATACCATAATAGGACTTCATATCATGATAATTATGAATATTTGGGAATTTTAAGGCCCAAAATGGATTTCACCATGCACTCTCAACTCTCTCTCTCTCTCATCTGTACAACCTCCATGAAACAAGCACAACTTGATTGAAAGTGGCAAGGTAGAAAACAAGGTAAAAATGGGTAATTTGGATTTGAAAGGATGTTATTTGGACCTACCAAAAGATTATTTCATGAAGGATATATTCACACATGAATATCAAGAACATTATCAACACCATGAAGCTCTAAGGATGTTGGGAAAACTCAAGACCTGCACTCAACTTTACAAACTACATGAAACTATCACCCTTTGAAAACTCCTTCAAATAAAATGAGAGATGAAGTGTTACATATTTAAAAAATAATTATTATATAATTATTATATTATAAAATAACCTCATCAAGATCACTCAACTCTAAGGATCTCTAAAAACTAGAAACAGATGCATGATTTTACCCATCTTGGATGTAATTCTATAATAGGTTTCCTGGATTGTTAATGATTGTTCATAAATGAGGAGGAAAAAAATTGTAACTTATTATTATTTATGTGAAGTATACTTATATAACTATCCACACCTAAGAAAATTTACTCCAACTCAAAATGTACAGCCCTTAGTGAGCACTTGAGGTTGACCTATCTTTGCATGCCAACAGGAAAAAGGAGAAAAATGAGTTGAAAATGAATTTTTTTGTGAAAATAAAGAAAAAAAAAACATTTATATGACCATTTTGGAGGTTAATAGTCACACCACCATGTTTTCCAAGTGGCACACTTCCTAAGGCAACCATACAAGTGCCCATTCCTCTCTCTTTGGCCAAGAAAACTACCTTTTATCTGAACAACCTACCATTTATTTAGTTATGTCAGATTTATAATACTTATAATAACACATGGGACCTTACATAATATTTTTTAAATTGTAAAAAACCCAAGCAACCTGTACAAAGCATTACATGCACCATTTAGACCCTTGAAATGACCCCAAATGACATGATAGGCTAATGAAATGAGTGACTAAGGTTAATATAACATTAAAATGAATTAATTTACCTATAAAAAACATTATTAAAATATATTATACCCCATCATAAGCCTAAAAATTAATTTTTTAACTAGGGGTGCCCTATTTTGACCTAAAAGTCAAAATTGGTCAACAAGAATTTCTTGAGACTTAGATTTAATCAACCTTAGGAGTGTTTCATCTTTGTACTCTAGGGGTTGATGTTCAAAATAGTCTTCCTCAAATCTTATAGTCATGGTAATGTCCTCAAATACCACAAAATTTTCTTGTCCATCATAAAAGTCTTCTTCTTCAAATCTAAGCCACAAGGGACCCAACTATGAGTGTACCTTTGCATCATGTCTATAATTTTGTTCTCTATGTTTACCAAGATTTTGAATGTTTTTAAAAAATTTAAAAAGGATGTGATTTGATTTTATCCAAACAAGTGACAAGGTAAAAAGAGACTATAATAAGGATAAGGTGGTGTAGTACCACACAATCAAAAGAAATGGTTCACAAAATTACTCAACTTTGGTGGGTTAAAATCTTCAAATTAGAAGAGGCTATGATAACTTTGAAACCTAAAGTGTAAACTAGTACACCAAACATAGGTTTAAAGATACGTCAATACCATAAAATCTATGGACAAATTTGATGAGTTTCTTCTATGAAATTATAAGAGAGTCTTTCTGATGAGGAAAGTAACAATGCAAACTAAGAAACTCAAGAAGTAAAAACACATAAGAATTCATAAGTATAAAACTAAGACCAAATGGACAACATAATGCCACCACATGGTAATATGAAGTATAAAATTGGTTTTAGAAATTAGAGCGTGAGAGATACACTAAATAACCTAAGTTCACAATGGTCAAATGATGATGAGTCTATAAAATAGTCTTTAACCCAAATAGAAAATCATACCCAAGTTAACTTAGACTAAGTAAAAATGGTAAACCAATCAATATCTCGGCTTAGAACTTAGAAAGGTGACATTTTTAATTTTAATTAAAAATAAAGGATTTAATTTTTTTTTGGGAAAATGGTTTAGACTCAAATGGAAAACATAACAATGTTGTTTAGATAAGACAAATAGAATGTTTCAAATAAGGATTTGAGCAAGGCAAAAGATGATTTTGATTTGGTCAACATAACACTTCCTTGTTCAAATAAAATGGTGGATAATAAATGTGTTTGGTTGATTTGTTTTGGTTAACAAACAAGTTTTAGACTCAATCACGACCAAGCAAGTTAAAGAAAAAGACAAATACAACTACGTATAATGTCCAAAGCTCTAAACTAACAAAGTTGCTTCATATCACTGAATTCCATCTATATACATGCTCTTGGGATTATTTTAAGTATTGTTAAAAAATAAAATCTCATGAAGTAGCATGGTTTTTACACCCCCCTTCTCCCAAGAGATTGTATGATGACATGGAACTTCAAACTACTCACCCTGCATGAATAATATATATCCGTGGCAAGTGGGGTTATTCTAAAACTTAAATTTTCAACTGTCTAGAATGGTCCTAAGCGTGATTAACACAAGAGATGCCTCACATCAATTTATTTCATATCGGTTAACTTACTATGCAAGTTTCAATTCCTTTACATATAAATTCCATCTGTGTACTACTTAGTGGAATCAACTCGTTAATGAGACCTAACTCAGATTTTTTTTATGATTGGAGAGGTTAGTCTCTTAACCCCCTAGAAATTATAGTATATTTGCCATGATTTATATATCCCACCATGGATTGGGGTTGAAAAAATGTCAAGGGATGAAACCCCAGGTCAAATCTTACCTAAAGAACTCATGAGGGGGCTATGAACTCCCTCTCACAAGCCAAGTTGTATAAACTAAATGACCAAGTGAAAAGACTTTATAGGTTGTGTCTAAATCACCTAAACCATATGGGTTTTGGGGAAAGCCTTAAAAACATTCTCTTCATGCCTTAGATAAGGAAAAATTGCAAGTAATAAGTGATTTTGGTCACCCAAGTTCCCTAAAGGGAATGGGGGGAGAGCATACATGCATTCTTCATTCGCAAAATAAACAAGTATAAAAATGATCTAGCACAAAACAAACACTTTTAAAAACTTGAAATTTAAAGTTAGTGTAAATTTTATGCACCAAAATTGAAATGTTTGATGAATTTTTTGGCCCCTTGGCCTTAGATTCAAACTTTGAAAACTTTCATAACATAATATAAGTAAAAATCATATAAATTCATTTTAAGCACAAAATGGAAAATTTCAAGACTTAAGCGTGTTCAAACTTGGAACTTTTCCAATGCATGACCTATAATTTTTAGAGGGTTTCCTTCTGCTTTGAAGCACAATTATCAATGAAACAAGCAATATTTGAAAACTTTCTCTTGGGTTTCTTTGATTTTCTTACATAGAGATCAATGTTAATAAACTATGACCAATTCCATTTATAACAAGACCAATGATGGTCGTAAAAGAATAGATGCCAGTCGATAAAAACTAATGTCAGTTGATAAAAACCAATGCCAGTTACTTTTGAACCTTTAGGTAAATAATGTTATGTCAAAAAACTTTTATTAGACCAAGTTAGTATAGAATGTCTAGAAAAAGCTTCTAGATCATGAAATAAAATGTTTAGACAGAGACTTAAAAACCAAAATATCAACTTACAACTTTCAAGAGAGCTTAAAAATCCAAGTTTTCTACTATGTTCTACCATGCATAATAATCTATGTCAGTTAGACAAGACTGATTCTAGTTACAAAGAACCGATACTGGTCAATGTGTAATTTGTGTGTTAACAAAAGTATAAAAACAAAAGAAAACTAATGTTAAACTTTGACTTTAATGGATTTTTAAGGACTTTTTAGAAAATCTAAAGATGTAAAAGTGTTTTCCTTGATTTAATTGGATGTGTGGTCCCACTGAGCATTTCAAAATGTAGAGATTGCATCCAAAGATAATTAGATCAAGCATTGGTCAAGAAAACTCAAGAAAAATGCATAAGAACATAACTAACTGAGCCAAATCCTTCAACAAGGTTTTACAAGTGATAATTAAGATCTATTGAAAAAAACACATACACAATACCTTCCCAAGAGCATCCCACCATATCAAAACATGATTTTCCCCTTGATTTGATGCTCAAGTCTTTAGGAATGATGTAAGGCAAATCTCCTCCATCATCTCCTATGCACCAATGAAACTAGGCTCATGATATATGAATCAATGTTATACATATATTGAATCTATATTATTGCATATTAAGAATAATATCACTACATAAAGAAAGGTTGTGTAGACAATTATGCATAATAAATTTACACAAATGAAGGTCAAAAATGGTGGCCTTGGCCCTCCTATTTATATATTTTTGAATTTGATCAAAATCAATCATGACCATCCATATTGAGATCAAGATGTGTGGCCATAGATTAATCTAAATTTGGATAATTAATCCATAAATACCCTCATAAATATTTGGAAGGAAAGGGCATTCAAGAGGCATGGAAGGCCTTAAACTTGATATTTGTTTCATTTATGGATTATGGATGCCACCCCATAATTGATGTCATTTGATGATGCAAATATTAAGAATAAATTACCAACTAAAATTTATTCAATAAATTCCATGGATTTTTCACTTAATCTCTTAATTTTGATTAATTTTCCTAAGTGAGATTAATCAAGTTTTATGCAATTCTTTGGAAATTGGTTGCATGTTATTAATCAAACTGGTTAGAATGTCATATTATTGGGTCATAATTTTATTAGAGTGGAATTAGAAGGTGTTAGTTATGTAAAAAATAATATCCTATTTAGGACATTTTCAACATGAAATAACACATGTATGTGTCATGTACTTATGAATTAGAAGAATTAAATGATTTAGAGGGTCAAATTGTGTTTTCATCATTTTGAGTCCAAATGATTTGAGAAAAGTTAATAATCCCATAAAATTTATTTCCCCATTTAGGGATACATTATCCTAAATCATCACTTATATATGACAAGCTCGAACCATTTAGCACATTTAAGTGATTTTTGCCTAAATTATGCATTTGAGTGCAATTCAGGTAAGATTAACAATTTCAACACAATAGTGTTAGGAATTGTATGTCTACACATAGAATATGCTTATGATATACCATTGTGCCATTTACCTTTTTATTAGTTTAGTATTATTTATATATTGGATCTAGGTCACCCTTATTCATTAGTTCCATGCATGAGGTTTCATTATTATATCTTTGAAACCCATTTGTTACCATTGATATATCATTGATTTATATTGATATCTAGTTAGAACCATAAATATTATCTTAGACATAGGCTTTAGAACCCTATACCTTTGATATTGAGTGTGTATTACCCTTTTATAAATATATGGTCACCTAAAGTATTGTCACTATACCATTCCATTATACAGAGGATTTATGTTATGATCACTTATTTATATCCTAGTTTATAGAGAGAAAGAGGATTGTTCTATTGGTCATCCTATCCTACACATACATTATTGTGAACTTGATGTGAATCATATCCCGCTATTAGTTGGATTATATTCACATATTCATTTTTGATCTTAACAATATCATCACTCTGGATTCACTATAATCATACGTCCTTATGAACTCAATGCGAATTTTATCCCACTATTGGTTGGATTATATTCACATTTCCATGTTTTATTTTTAGCATTATATTTACTTTGGATTCACCATCATCATACATTCTGGTGAAATCAACATGAATTCTAACCCATCCTTATTTGTATTGTCTTTACATTTCCATTTATTTTATAGATATGCAATTTTTATTGATCCCTAAGTTTCAAAATATTTTCTAAACATTTCATCCCCTAGGTTTCCATTCCATGAAGAAAAGTGAATTGTCAAATATATAAATTTATGATATCACTTATATCATTATTACAAAATGAAACCTTTGAATCATTCCTTTAGATCTTGACATTTCTATCATTGGCTAAATCTCTAATAGAGACCATTCCCATTTATATCATGGCCAAAGCTCCCATAAAGGACCTTCAAAAATTTATCATGGCCAAATATCTCATAGACATTATTCCTATTTTTGAGAATTTTAGCATCAACGATGACCACATAGAGGATCATCTAATTTTATAAAAACCTATTTTTATTTCATTCCCACCATTGAGGACAACTCCTTATGGTGCACCTTATCTCAACCAAGATCTATCATAAAATTTATCATAGATAAATATCTCTACCATGATCTTCCCATTTTCATCAACCCTCACTTTAACTCAAGAAATGATGAGGATAATTTCATCAATTTTTATCCACCCTCTAACCCACCCTTGGATGAAGATCACATAGCTCACATGCCTAGTACAACCTAAATCACATGTGCTATTTATTTCGTAAATTATATAATTATTTGGACCTTTCTTATATGTCTAATTTCAATTTCAACCCTTTCCAAACCATAAAAATAATTCAAATATACACAATAATTTATTTTTAACTATATCAACCATGCTGATATATTTCTTCCAAACTCATATTAATCTTTAATCCTAATACCATTCAATTCAAACTTGTTACATATAAATGAATTGACCATGACACAAAATGTGCCAATAAAGTATTAAATTAACTTCATCTTAACAAAAATTATGATGGCCCTAATCTATAATGTGCTAATATAATTCTTCATGTCATTGACAACTATATCATCTATGCACTAAAATATGCCAATACAATTTTATTTCAGCCTTATGTTACAAAAAAATTCATTATCCATTGCTTATAATGTGCCAATAAATTATAATTATAAACTATAAATATAATAATGACATTATGTGTGTTGATATAGTCCTAAATTTTAATTATTTAATATTCAACTACACCAGCCATGACTTAGAATATGTTGATAAAAATGTTCTTGTCATAATCAACTACATTGGTCCAATCATAAAATGTCCCAATATGGTATTAATACCTTTCCCTATCACTCATAATACCTATGCCATATTCAACTATATCAATAACACAGATATAATCATATTCAATTTATATCTATCAAATTATATTGATGTGGTTGATGCAATTCAATCATAATGACCAAACTATATTGATCATCATCCTTTTGTTTCAAGCTAATTACATTAGCTTGGTCAATATAGTTAAAACAATATTGTGTTATCCTAATTTTATTAGATATAAAATACCATATAACATAATTTATCATTACTCCCCAAGATACTTACATTTTCAAAGATGCCACATTCCCTATTGTAACATAAATTCACACAAAATTTGACATCATTACTAGGCCTACCAATATTGAACTTAATTCCAATCTACCTACATCAAAAATCTTGGGGAATATTTTGATTCCTATCATTTTATTATCACAAATTTTGGGACATATTATGATTCCCAAACTTTTAGTAATTCATATGTTAAGTCATATTGTGATGCCCACCCTTCTCCTATTTCATAATCTGGGGTATCTTACAATACCCATCCTTACCTTCATGCAAGCTTTAGGGGAATATAAAAATTACCATCATAATTATCTCACCTTATTGATATATAATCCTTACAATGAGATAAAAATCAATAACCTTTCACATCTTAACCATGACAAAATTTGACTTCAATACATCTTGTGAGATAATAGTTTTAACAAGATTTAACAGATGTTATTGATAATGTATGTAGATATATTTCATGCTACATGTGACATATGATTTATTTTTTCATATATTTCAAAATTATTAGATATTTTCATATTACATTATTATATTTCACATGTATGTTGCTCATTGTTCATATCTTGTATAATGTGCATTACTATTTTTGCATCTTATTGGTTTAACATAGTGCCTATTGTTACACTTTATTTTAAACCATTATTGTATTTGTGTATCTTTGGTATCTTATTATCCACCTATTTTGGGATTTTTTTTAAAAAATTTTTAAAGTCATCCTTAGTTTCCCTCATTGATATTTGATATCACCTTTAGGTTTTCACTCCCCATTGTGATCTAGGAATTTAACTCAAATGAGAAGGTTAGTATAGAGTTAGTCTAAAAAAAAATGAAAAATGAACTCACTAAAAATATAACATCTTTTAGTCCTGATCATGGGGGGATCATAATGAATAAACCAAATGAAAATTTAACAAAGCATGGAAGGAAATGAGAAATATAAACATAGTAAACATAAATTCTTTACCAAATCCTTGATAGCTCCAAATGGTAATTCAGTTGGCTTGCTTGATTTATGCATAAGAAGTTTTCATCAATGATATATGGCTAATATCATCTCCTCTATGCACCATTATTGAATTCTTGGCTTGATTAATGGATTTATTTCTTTGGCTTAATATTAGCATTATAACACTAGCCTTTTAGCTTCATGAATCTATTCTTGCATTATAACTCTACTTTGATTGAGCTCTCTAAATGATGACCTCTAAGCTTGATTTTATAGGCTTTAAAATACCTTAGAATGGGTTAAATCTGACCATGGTTGATTTTATTAACTTTTGTTGATTTTGGCATATTCTTAGCATATTCTCTTAGATATTTTTCATTTGAGACAACTCACAAAAGTAATGAGTAGCTTTTAGAATGTTCTAAGATGCTCTTGATATTTGAATTTTTCTTTTTGGTAATTGATTTGTTAACTCATTTTATCAAGGATGAATTTAATTAAGATTTGAAATTTATTTAACTTGCTAATTGATTTTGATTAAGATATGCAAGTCAATTAATTATTTTTAGGCATTTGGTTATTTGTTTGATTTTGATTAATTCATTGTGTGCATTTGCCTTATTTAATTGATTTAATGCAAGGTTATAAATCCAAATTTGAGACTAATAGAGATTCTTAGGTTAAATATATGATGGTTGGTAAGACTAATTCTAAATTTTGGTATAAATCCATTGGTGGAAAATTTTAGGTGCCTACAATTTGTACCTATTTGGGAAGGCATTGTAAGATGTAAGCACATTAACATCTTCTTAAAGAATAAAAATGTTATTTGTGCTTATGACTTACATAATAATGGATGAACTATAATTTCTCCCTTGAGGGAGTGATTGGCAAGATTAGGTCAGCAAATGGTCCCTTGAAAACAAAGAAGTGAAATGAGGGGACTAAAGAAAGGAAGATGATGGGGTGAAAGCACAATGTGTTTGAAAAAGTAGTCAAAATCATTAAGAATATAAGTGGGATAGTGTACAATGGTTTTCCCAAAGGTGGATATAATAATTGTACTTTGAAAGTAGAAATGTGGTATTATAACACAATGATTTACCCCAAAAAGTGATATAATCATTGAGAAGATGGAGATGCCCTAGTTAGGAGAGATAAACAAGAAAGGAAATTGATGATAACACAATGATTTTCCCCAAAAAGTGATATAATCATTGATAATGCATATGGGATGGTGTATAGTGTTGATGAAGTATACCTTGATTATAAAAAACATGATTTATGGCTAATGATTAATAACTTGATATATAGGATAAAGGTGAATTGGGACAACCTACTAGTAGGGAGATGCTTGTCTGAACTAAAAATGTTTGAAAATCTTTCATTACTTAATTACTCTACTTGGGATATTATTGGGATTGTTGTTGATGTCAATTCCAAGGAGAAAGTGATGTTGTAGACCTCTCAAATCTAATTTTTGATGTAGCATTTAATGGTAAGCCTCATGATATAACACCATGGGCACTTGGCCAAAATATGCATTAGGATTGACTCCTGATATCTGATAATCAATGGAAAACAATTTCACCAATGATAAAAACCATGATGACAATGTAGATGTATGAATATGGATGGATTTAAGAATAATATACTCAAGGAATCACCTAATGATGCATATAGACTAAGTCAAGGCAACAATACTAAAAGCAAATAAATAGGAAAGTAGACAAACAAATAAAGAAATAAATAGAAAGCACTCAAACAAATAAACAACTAGAAATAAATAAACATCCTAAAATAAAAATTAAAATAAAGCATCGTAATAATGACTTTGCCCCAGTAAGGAAAATTGAGGATGATGAACTAGGCTTAGAAAGACAAATGTTTTTGGAATTCTGAGGTATCTTAACTCATTAGAGAATGATAAGATACCTACTCACAAAATGATGAGAGAATTGGATTAGGTTTCTCACATAATGACAATGGCATATGGTAAAGGGGATTGAAATGATCGTAACATGAATTGAACACAACCTACATAGTCCTAAAATTACCTCAAGTCACATTAATTCCATCCATACAAAAGGGGGGAAAAACTAACCAGGTTCCAATAAGTTATCATATTTAGTAAATGGCTAGTCAAATGAAAACAATAATGGTAAGATGATATGGCAATTCATGATAAACAAATGTTGCCCCTAGTTTACCCATAGGCAATTATAACTAAGATACAATAGATTAGATCAATGATACTAATTTTCCCATAGGTGGTTATAATTAGTAGCAAGACTAATGAACACTAATTTATCCTAGTAGGCAATATAATCAAGCTCACATAAACAAAATTGATATAGGATAGAAAATAAAATATATCTTGCTAGATAAATTATCACACTACATTCATAGATTGTCATTGTAAACATGAATTTGATTGATTATTTAAAATTGATTGAAATCCCCTCATAAAAAGTGCAAGAAGAACTAGAGTAACCAAGGTCAAAATAATATTGGATAGGATGACTAAAAATAGGCTTTGGTCTAGATAAGAATGATATGGTATAATGGGTATGATAGAATAATTATTGTTTTGATAGATTGGATAAAATGGAAGAGGTTTTCCCCTAAGTGATAAGGTGAATGGTCAGGCTATGAAAAAATGGAAAAAGGATTGATAACTTGACATGATATGGTACATGTTTGGTTCTAGCTTGGATATGATAAATGATTTTGTTGCTCCTACTAAAGTGGAGAGGCATATCTTGATCAATAAATGATACAACTAGAATTTTCAATCATGTAAATTTCTAGTCCATACCTCGTCTGAATAGTTTCTCTATCAAGAACTAGCTATAGATTTAGATGTAAATGATGTTGTTGTGATCTTCATTAGTCATTGATTTTAATTCCTTCAAGCATAAAGACAATGTATTGTTATAACCTTTGCAAAGGAAAGTGTGGCCATAGATGGTAAATAGGGATAAATGTTGGTTGGTAGGTTTGATTGGGAAATGTAATGATGGAGGATAATAGAATGTGTAGTGGTTGAGAAACAAATGCGGATAATAATTTTTAGGAATACATAATGTTTTTGATTCTAGATTTGACATATCTTTGGATGTGGCAAGGCTGAAGACTTCTAAATATGCTCTTGATAAGACCACTAGATATTTCTATTATTTATGCCTAAGAGTATCTACCATCTAATTAGACTATAGATAGGAAACTATTTTTATTTTATCTTTGATAATGTCTTCATCAAGAAGTGAAGAAATTTTGTGCTCAGCTATTGGCACCTTGAAGAGATTTCTACCAATGAAGTTGCCTTGATTTTCCCATAGTGGCTCCAAGAAGGTTTTACTAAGTAACATTGAATTTTGACTTTGATTGTCCCCTAACACCTCCAAAAAGGTTTCACTAGAAGATGCTAAGTTCTGACTTTAATTTCCCCTTAGAAAAATTGAAAAAGTTTCACTAAGAGAGTGTTCTTCTACTGTATTATTGTGGTCTTAGCTTCCTTGCTTTTCTTCATCTGATATTTCACCATAGATACAGTTCAACAAGGTATGATTCTATCGATCACAATCGATACTTGTGGAATGTGGATTGTTAATGATATAATTATGTTGGTTGGTGGTAATGGAATGGGGTTTATTAGCACAAACCTCATAGAAGATACTAGGAGAACTTATGTCGATGTTGAGTTACTCATCCTCAAAAATCATAGAAGGATCACAAATGTATTCGTACTAATCTACTAGGCATGCATAACCAATATTGTAATATTTAAGAATATATTCTATTTCTAAATTTGAATCTAACTTAAGGGACTCTAAATCTGATGTTGAGATTGATGTTGATTCTAATTATGATGTTAAATCTGCTATCGATCTAAGGTTAGAACCTGATTCTAACTTTGATTCTTCATCATCTAGGTACTCTATTATAATGTTGTCTTATTTAATGATTGGTATTAGATAAGTAATGGCTTATGATGGAATAATGGGCTCCATAAATATTGATTTATCAAAGTGAGACTCCTCAATGATGGGAAAAGGGTCAATATACAACTCCTCAGAGACTAACTTGTCAATAGGAGGATTTTGAAAAACAATCATATAGGCAAGGTAATGGTTTACCCAAAAGCATTTATAATCATTAAGAAGTGACTCAACAAAGACTGGTTCATCAGAATAAGACTCTTCAATAACATATATATGACTGAAAGGTGATTCATCATATGTTGACTTATCACAAATGGTTGGCTCAATAAAAACATCTTGGATTTACTGGTTCTCTTGGCCTTGGTTTCTAATGAGCTAGAAAATACTACTTTTGATCATAGCTTAGTCCTTAAATGATTGGCTCAATTGAGGTATTGATTGGACTAGATAAGATTGTATTTGAATGATGGGATGAGGCTAAATGAATGGACTAGTTGGGTTTGGAATGATTGGTTAGAATTTTGATTAGACTGGCTGAGGTTTGGATTAGATAATGATAAGGAATAGTGGAGCTTGATTGTTCACATAAGCTAAAGGATAAATTCCTTGAATGGTATAGATAGAGCATTGCAAAGATTGGTTTCTATTGTAAGCTAAAGGATGAGGTCCTAGAATGGTAATGGTATTCCTTAGATATTATGGAGCTTGGTAGCTCAAATAATCTGAAAGAGGGTTAGGGTAGCTAAGGGTTGGAGAATAAAAGGGCATCATGGAGAGTGATTGTTCACCCAAGCCAAAGCATCTAAATCTTCATCAAAAACCATATCATCCTAATAAATATCTTGATTTGGGTCATAAGTTGGTTCTTGACTATGTTCCATGTATTGATTATTGTAAGGAGGGTATGGATCCATCTCCCAAACAGCATTATCATCATAGAGTTTTGTACCCAAATTTTAACTCACCAACCATATTATCTTAGTTGAGGTCTTGACTTTGGCCCTCAATTTTATTTGTGAAAGGTGGATAAATTTCCATCTCATAAACCATATTATCATCAAAGGGGTTTTGAATAAAACCATAAATCAAATCTATTTTTTGTGCCCATTCTATCATAGTTTGGATTGTACATGACTTCACCATAAGTGTAGCTAGACATATCCACATCAATGAAGAAAGCTCTAAAAACAAAAAGTCTTAGAGTTATGTAAATTTTAAAAAACTATGCCCAAATGACAAATGGTTTAAATGTGATCTAGCTTGGTTGAAAATGGATCTGTATCTCTAATTTGGTCTAAAAATAGAGTTGTATCTCCAACATGGTTTACACTAGAACTTGGCATAAAATAGTGTAACATCAATATCTAACATCAAATGTTATACACATAAAATGTCTAGCATCTGAATAAAACTAACATGTCAAATTCTAGGCCAAAGTATTCCAAACAAGGTCTAAACTAAAAAAAAATAAAATTTGAGTTGCTAGGGATTTTTTCCAAATGTGGAATCAAAAGCTAGGCTCAAACAAACATGATCTACTAAAAATTTTGGGCAAATGATGTCAAAAGCTAGACTTTGAAATAAAGGTTCATGTGATTTTATTTAATCTAACAAGTTTGGAACAAATTTTAAAAGTACCTAACACATGAAATCAAACATAAACATGATTATTTAGTATAAGCCATAAGGCAAAAGGAACCTATAAAAAAGACTATGTTTTCCTAAATAAAGGAACAAATAATGATGAGGATAGGCTGAATGAACAAACAAGTGATAGTTTTTAAATTTGGGTAATTTAATAATCTAAATTACATAACTCAAAAAAGAAAGATTTTTGTATTGGCCCCTGTGAAGCAAGTCTTAAATAGAAATCAATCAATGTTTGAATTCAAAATTGGAAAGGTTAATTGAAAACTCAATGGTTGAAAACTATGACTGAAATAAATAAGATAGACAAGATTGGATAACATGATGTGACATGAACAAGGTCCAAATGGCATACATGTCATGGTTTGGTTGGTTTTAAATAATGGTTTTTGATACAAGGTAAAATAAGTCTTGAAACAAAATGAGCAGCCTAATGGTGTAAACATGCTCTAATGATGTGATCAACGTTATATTTCAAAGACTAAAAGGATAAAACTTGATAATGATGTGAGAAGCATAATGGTACCCATATCAAATAAGTAACACACACAAAAACATGTTTAGAAAGAATTGCAAGGCATAAGTGTGGTGTAAAACAACCAGCATAACACCTCTTTAGACAAAAGAGTGATGTATAAACAAACTGGTTTGGATGTAGTTATATAAAAACACATTAGTTTTAATCTAAGAACACCAAACAATAAAAATAAAAATAATTAAATGCAACTAATCATAACTTCATAAAATATTATCAAGGGTATGGCAATATAGGGTTGACTAAATTAATTATTTTTTAAACATTTCTAAATGGATCAAATGCATACGATTTTCATTTCAGCATATAAAATAAGTGCACATCATTTGGGTCCACATCATATGGCTTATTATAAAAATATATTTCCATTTTTACAACCAATACATTTATCACTTGCTTAGTGTAGTGCGATGTCCAACATGCTCAAATGTCATGGGCTTAGCCTCTACTAACAAAGATGGTTTAACCACTCAAACCATTTTTCAATGAGGGGATCCCAATTTATATGCTCTCCCATAGAGAGGGTTTAAATAAGATGTTGGTAGAAGAAACCATGGGTCAAATATTCCTTAAATAACTCATAGGAGGTAATGAGTTCCCCCTCACAAGCTAATATGCATTAAAAAATGACAATAGAAAGACTTTATGGTCACCTCAAGATCACCCAATATGATTGTGAGTTTTTGGGGAGGGATTTAAAATATGTTCTTTATATTCCTTGGACTAGGACCAAAGTGTGATGAGATGATTCTTTTGATATTAAAAGTTCCTTAAATGGTATGGATGGGAGAACATACATGTACGTTTATTTTTGCTAAAACACACAATCAATAAACAAGTTTATAAATAATTGAAGTGAGATTAATTTTGTTGCACCAAATTTAAAGTATTTTATTAGATTCATTACTAACCCCTTGAATTTTAGATGTGAAAATATAAATAATTACAAACTACCCAAAAATAAGCTGGTTCTTTTGATCCCAAAAGTTCCCTAAAGGGGACAAATGGGAGAGCATACACATACGTCTCTTTTTTCTAAAACACACAATCAACAAATAAGTTTGTAAATAATTGAAGTGAGGTTAATTTCATTTCACCAAATTGAAAGTGTTTTATTTTATTCGTTATTATCCCTTTGGTTTTAAGATGTGTAAATAGAAATAATTTCAAACCACCCAAAAATAATTTTGTGCTTTTGATCCCAAAAGTTCCATAAAAGGGATGGATGGGAGAGCATACCTGCACAACTCTCTATTTACTCAAAAAAATTAGACTAAAAAAACAATGACAAAACTTGTAAAAAACTTTGAAGTGTGTGCAATTTTAAATCACTAAATGAAATGTGTGGTGATGTTCTTTAACCCTTTGGCTTTAAGTTGTGAACTTTGAAAGAACAATCAAAACATTTAACATAAACATGAAAAACTTTCTTTTTAAATCCAAATTGAAATGCCTAATTAATTTTAAAACATCTCAAAAAATGTGTGAAAGAACTAATTAATCTTTTTTTGAATATTTTTCAAATGGGCCCTACAAGAAAAAGGTCTATGCTTCGTTTAGCCTTGAAGCTTATTTATCAAATGAGACAAGCAAATTTGAAGGGTAAAATTTGTCAACCCAAAGGTAAAAAAAATAAAATAGAAACATTTTAGGTTAGGAAATGGTTAGGAAAAATCTCAATAAAAAACTCAAAAAATCTCAAAAAATAAAATAAACCTATGAAACATGCAAACAACAAGCTAGAAGGTTAAAACAAATAAAATCGAACACATAAATCATAAAAACCTATAGTTAGTATTTTAACCATAACTTCTAAAATATACATCCATTTGTTATTAAATTTTTTGAGTTTTTTTATAGGCCCATTACTCGCCTCTATATAAAACTTCAGGTCAAATAGTTAAACAAAATGTTATTAGCTCTATACTAGCCATTTTTACTAGAAAATTCAAAAATACAAAGTGAGAGTCACTAAAAGAGTCATAACTTATAAACTATAAATGAGATTATAATGAAATTTTGAAAGATTTAATATGAAAATAGTAATAAAATCCTATCAAAAATTCAAAAAAATTAATAATAAATAGATTAAAAATAAGAGCTATTTTAACAGCTATTTTTGTTCAAAGATGTAGGGTGCACAATCATGTCCCACCGGGCATGCCATTTATGATCTAGGAATTTAGCTCAAAGGAGAAGGTTAGTATAGATTTCGTTTCAATAAAAATGAAAAATTAACTCACTAATAATCTAACATCCTTTAGGTCTAATCATGGGGGGAGCATAAAGAATAAACCAAATGAGAGCTCAACAAAACATAGAAGGAAATGAGAATATAAACATAGTAAACACAAATTCCTTACCAAATCCTTCATATATCCAACTAGTAATTTAGTTGGCTTTTTCAGTTTATGCATAATAATTTTTCATCAATGATATATAGCTAATATCATCTCCTCTATGCACCATTGTTGACTTCTTGGCTTGATGGCTTTGGCTCAATATTGGGATTTTAACACTAGGCTTTTAGCTTCATGAATCTATTTCTGCATTATAACTCTACTTTGATTGATATATCTAAATTAAGAACTCTATGATTTCTTTAATATGCTTTCAAATCCCTTATAATGGGTTAAATCTGACCATGGTTGATTTTATTAACTTTGCTTGAGTTTGGCATATTCGTAGGATATTCTCTTAGATATTTTCTATTTGAGACAACTCACAAAAGTAATGAGTAGCTTCTAGAATATTCTAAGATTCTCTTGATATTTGATTTCTTATTTTTGGTAATTTATTTATTAGCTCATTTTATCAAGGATAAATTGAATTAGGATTTGAAATTGATTTAACTTGCTAATTGATTTTGATTAGGATGTGCAAGTCAATTAATTTTTTATAGGTAATTGGTTATTTATTTGATTTTGATTAATTCAATGTGTGTATTTACCTTGTTTAATTGATTTAATACAAGGTTATAAAGCCAAATTATATACTAATAGAGTTTTTTATGTTAAATGTTTGATGATTGGTAAGAATCATTCTAAAGTCAGGTATGAAGCTATTGGTGGCCAATTTTAGGTGTCTACATCCATCACCTTCCTTTTGGGATGACTAGGTATTTTCTTTTACAATTTTATTTCACTTTATATTTATCCTTAGTTTCCATCATGGATCTTTGGTATCACCTATTTTTTTTTCATACTCCATCACCTCCATTTTTTGGATTCCTTGGTAATTTATTTTCAACACTATTTCATATTGCATTTGGCCTTACTTTCTTTTTGGATCTTTGGTAGTGCCTCCAAATTTTTTAATGAGACATTAGTTCTCCTCTTTAGACAACTTGGTAATTTATTTTATAGTCTCATGTTTTTCATTTTGGTCAAGGTTTTATTTATTGATTATTTAGTATATTTTTGCACTCCCCCTATTTTGGGATGATTTATCTTATTACTGATTATGATTGATCCTATTTAGTTTTTTAATATTTTTTTGTGACATGATTACCATATTTAATAACATTCCTCCATTTTAGGTTTTCCATTTATGTGATTTGGCCTACATTCTCATGTAACTTCAAATCCCGTATTTTTTCCCAGTCACTTATGGAAATAACTATCCATTATTATGGTTAGATACTAGCATATTATTCTTGTAACACCTTTTTATATGGACATATCTTCCATGATCCTATTCAATTCCCTCTCCTTTAATTTAAGGCACACTTTGGTTAGTTTCAATATTACACTCTTTTCTACAGTGCAAATATAGTAGTATTTAGGCATCATGGTCTTTAAGTTTCCCTCTTTAGTGGCTAAGTGTAGGTTTTCTTATTTTAGTCATATTTACCCTTTTTGTTTTCTTAAATTTGTATAGAGGAGGAAAATATAAAAATACAAAAGAATCAAAATACATGTCTTAATAAAAGTCAATGTTAAAAGGAAAACTATAACATTAAAATTTAGATCACATCAAAAGACATGATTTTATTTCTATCACACCTTTTATTTTAGTTGAATCTCAAACTCCATAGTTAGACTCATAATAGATCCAAAGTCCATTAGGGTAAAATAGGCTAATAGACTAAGGGTAAGAGGTATCTCATCTCTATATTACATTCTAGTTCCACCTACTTTCTCATGGAAGTACCAAATCCCCATAGTAGATTGGAAGATCTATAAATGGTCTAAAGGAGTGGGGAACACATTTTGGAAAGGTAGGATCCTTTTAATTTTCATGCATTTTACCTTAATGGTATGATATTTATACTTCATTTGTTATCCTAAGCTTACATTTCCTAGGTGGGGTTCTTTATGTCCCTAATGTCAAAAGTTGGTAGCCTTACCCACTTGATTAAAGTGTCTTATATCTACTAATGATTTATACATCAATATTGTGGTGCTTTGCTTCATTATATATTCATATTTTATTTCTAAATATTCCATTTATGGATATTGTTGTTAGATAATAATGCCTCTCTTATTTATTTCCATTTTTTATATCTATTTGATTTAGATTTTACTCTTAATTTCCATTATGATGCTTCTTGGTTTTATAATTTTTGAATTGCATTATAATATATTAAGGAATATAACCAAACCTTCCTAAAAAATTCCCATCAACCTTCATATCCACACCATATCCCTCATTATAGTTAAGTCCATATATGGTAGTGTTTTCCTACATTATGATTTAACACAAACATCAATTTCAAGTTTTCACTCATTAGACTCTTTGATTTATTTTGTTACATGCACATGTTTTATTTAATTTTTCAATACTCTTAAATTGGATTATTATTATAGTGATTATACATTCTTTTGATTCCCTTTGTTTGATTTGAGTTTCCACTTGTCTTATGTTGGATGTTTATAAAATAATTTCTTACATATATTTTGTCTATCATTATTTATATCTACTTACTAAATATGTCATTTGTTACACTTTTTTTTTGTTATTTTTGACTATGCATCTACTTATATTTGATACAAAAGAATGAAACACACATCATACATTACATAATCACATTCTAGTGACTAAGTTTATAATTTTTTTCAATTTTATCTTATACATTCCATATTTATCTCATATCTTAGATTTCATAGGTCCTTTTGATGAACCAAAAGAACATATAAGATAATGGAAAAGCAAGGAAATTTATGATTCTAACATTTTTTTCTATAAATTTGGATTTTTCTCTTATTTTTTAGGTTTGCATATTTAGCTTCTAAATTGGCACTTTCCATCATCTCCATCACACAAAACATCATATTTATAGTATAAAATGTAAGTGAAGGAACATTTTTATATTTATGAATTTAATTTAATTTCTTATATCATTTCTTACTATGATTCTTGTGTTGTTATTTATCTTTCCCAAAGTACCATTGTGTATTACACTATTATGAAATATGATGAGCTTTGGGGTTGGGGCATATGTATACACCTTATATTTTTCATATTTATCAATTTAATTATGATTCATCTTGTAGGAATCAATGAAACATCAATCTCCCTAAGTGCACATCCTAAGGAGTTCATGAAGAAAGGGGTGGGATTAGTTGATGTTACTTTGCAAGAGATGTTTTCATACTCTTATGTCCTCGCTTCACTCTTGTCAATTTAACCTGATATTAGTAGTTTTGTGCCTACCTTATTCATCTAATTTTCATATAATTATGATAACCACCCTATATTCCTATTATATCATCTTGGATGATATAGTATGTTTTCTTCACATCATCTTTATATTATATTAGCTAGGATAATATAATTCCAAGTCTATCCCTCGCTTCACAATTTCATGACCACACCTACCTAATGCATTGATTATTCACTATTTATTGATACTATTATGATTTGTGGAAATTATATTGTGGATATTATGATTCATTTTAAAATAGTAATTTGGTTTCAAATTGATATTTATACAACATTATATTATGTACTTGCATAATTTTAATGATGATTAGATATTATTGATGCTTTTATGGGTTTGGTTATAGGTTCATTATAGATAAGTTTAGGTTTATTCTATAATCTTATGTGCATTGACAAAGGTGAAGTATGTAATGAATGTTAAAGCATGATGTCATGATATCACTACCAAATTTGAGTCTTTTTATTATTAATCTTGAGCTATGTTAGTCTTACAGGGACCTGAAACTGCCAATATAAACCAATAAATGTAGCCAGGTTTTACAAGGACCTGAAACCTAAACAAACTAGGGTAAACACCCTAAAAACCAGGTTTTTCTAGGACCTAAAACCTCAAACCCCAGAACCAACATCACCAACACCCAAACTGTTTACCCGATCTTCTGCCCATTCTTCCCCTCAACCAGAGGATCTGCTACCATGGCAATTAAAACAACATCAGAGAAATCCCCAATGTCAGTTCAACATAAGCCACAACCCTAGTCAATAGAAGGTGATGGCAACATGTTAGTCCACTTTATTTATTAGTTTTGTGTTGATTGAATTATTTTATTGTTGTGATTTTTTATTTTTCTTTATTATTGTCATTTTTAGTAACCTAATGCACTTGAGATGAAAACATGTTTTTTCTAACATCAATGTGAAGAGTTTTGAGAAGACATGATGTAGATAACATCTGAAGGCATATAAAAGGTTGTTGGAGGTCATAGGGATTTTGAAAATTTTATGATTTTTTACTCTAAGACTAATTCAAGTATAAGTGGTAATATCAAGTGTTTATTAGAAAGGGCCAACATAGTAATATTACAAGTCCATGATCAAACTGTGGTAATTAAATAAGTTAAAGTTTTTAAAATAACTAAAATGCTGTATAGTTTGTAATAGTCCATGAAAGGACTAGGAAGGAATGAACACTAAACCAAGAAATGGATATGCTTTGAAATACTAAGGTAATGGCATTAGTTAAAATGAACCATAATTTATAGAGACTTAGGTAAATGGAATATTATGTTTCACCATGGCCAATAAACCCAACCACGAAGGGACTTAGTGGTCGACTTTGGGCATACTCAATTAGGGTTATCATTTGGTCATTTAATTTTGATGGTTTGGTGGATGGTGTGCATGGTAGTTTTGGGTGATGCATGTATGAATCTAAGGGTTTTGAACTCAAATTCATGATTTTATAATCTAGGAAAGAAATTTTAAGGTGGGAGTTCCATCTAGTGAAATGAGGAGTTCAACTAGTTATAACCTCTATAACAAAAAATGTACTATAAAGAAAAGAAAAAGAAAAAGGAGGATTGTGGTGGAAAAAAAGGAAAGGAAGAATCATTAAGATTTGGGGATGAGCCTTTAATGTATCACATTACATATTAATAACAAATAAGTGAATTATGATATTTTGTTTTAAGAAGCAATGTGTTATTAGGTACTTGCTTACTTTAAATAAACTAATGGTTTAAGGTTTAGAAGTATATAGGATCCTGAATAGACCTAAATATGTTTATTGTTTACAAAACTTGGTCATAAAAACCCTAAAGGGTAATATCAAAAAAATACCTCACCCATAGATGTCATATGGGTAAACTCAAATGTTGAAAATATTAATTGGTTGCTCTACTATGTTGGTTTTGTGTTTGGGTCTTTTGGATGATTTTTGGGTGTTTTAGGTTTTAAAACTTGGTTATTTTAAATGTCTATTTGACTATTTATGTCTTTACTATGTGTTTATTGAGTTAATTTTATGATGGATTTGTTGGTTCATGTTTTTTATTTGTCTTGAAACTCTTGTTTAAACTTTGACACCATTGCATAATGTTGTTGGATTATTTGGGTGTTTCAAGCTTGATCTTTATGTACCTTCTTCCATGACCAATTGATGGTTTGAGTGGGTAGGAATACCTATTGATGGTATTTATTAACTTGCACATGAGGATGGGTTGCATGCTTGCTCTCTCTTATTGGACTCAAATAGTGTCAAAGAGATTAGATGTACATATTTTTTGTAGCACATTTATATACTTCTATGAGGATGCTATTTGGGAAGAAATTATTTGACTATATCAATGATGTACATGTATCTAGTTGTGGATTTTATCCATTATGATAAGTTTATGATTTTAAAGAGTAAATAGGTTTATATTGCCTTGTTATTACAAATTCTTTCATTGTATGAATTTATTAAAGTAATAGTAAATAAATGTTTTAGGGAAATGAAGGATTTAATATTATGATATTTCAATATGGTCTGAAAATGATATTTGAATAGTATTCATATTTGAGTGGATGTTTGTTGGTCAATAATTATATATTTATTTCTTTATCTTGCTTGATCTATGGTAAGTGGGAGTTGTTCCTCCAGTTTATCTTCCATATATTAGAATTAAATGTAAAGAGGATAGTAAACTTATAAATATGTCTTAATGTTTGATTACACATATAAAAATTTTGGGTTTACAATTTCATTTGAAAATGGTAATTGTTATTTATTACATAGATTACTTTTCTAGTCTTTGATTTTCATTTGTAAATGAATAGTGATATTCATTACTATGATATTTATAGGATTGTGTTTTTTTATAGTGGTAAGGTCATAATTTCAAATGTCAATATGGGAAGTATTCAATCTTAACCAAGGTGTATTATGACTTGGCTACAAATTGTTGTTTTTGGATACTTTACGGAAAAGAGGATTTTTGGCATTGTTACATTTTCCTTCATATTGAGCAATATGAACATGCCTTATTTTACTTGTATCATTCAAAATAATCTACCTCTTTTAGGTTGGCGAGTGTATAAAATTATAAATCCTATTATAGGCTTTTATCATTGTCTTGGATATTGACATTTGTTAGAGTGATAAATTGATAACTATTTGTTATATGTACATGCACTTTGAAAGGTAATTAAATGTATTTTGATTCAAGGTAGAGTATGGAGCAAAAATGAAATATGGGTTTTGTATGAAGGAAAACATTAATACAATAGTTTTATGTTTATTATAATGTTATTAATATTAGTTGGATAGACATTGCAATGTTGTGTATGATAAGTCCATAGGGGAATTCATTTATGAATTGGTTATTATTTGGAAATTACCGTCAATGTTCAAATGTTAATTTTTTGCCTTTGTTTCATTAATATCAAGTGAATATTGATGAGTTTAATATTGATTATCATCATTGAATAAGTTTGAATATTAATTATTAAATTAGTTTGGAAGGTAACATGACTTTAATTGATGATTGTTTCAAGGACATTTAGAGAATGGTTACTAAGTTTCTAATTTTAAGATGTGAATGTAAGATATATTATATTTTAAGTAAGTTATATTTATTTCTTATGATCTATACTTTGAAATGTACATGAAAATGGATGAGGTAATTACTCTTTATGCAGTCAACTATTTATATATAGATATTTATGTGATTTACTTGTTTGTAAATTTGAATAATGACTTATCATTATCATTTTCATAATTTTTTTGGGTAACTAATATTTTGAGAGCTTAATTAGTGATAAGGACAACAAATTATTATTTTGTATTAATTTATAAATATATGAGATAAAAAGTGGATTCGCTAAGTAAATTAACAATAATGAGCAATTTTAATGACGGGTTCTCTTAGATTATTGTTCAAATACAAATTCAAATTCATATAAGATGAGAGTTGTGTTTGACTATATATTTGGTATGCTAGGGAATATTATTTATTCCTCAAATAATTGATTCAAATATTGTTGGTTCTCATGCATTGATTGGTTCTTAATAGTTAACTTATAAGTTGGCTATAAGTACATTACATCAAAAATTTACTTAGAAGTTGAGAAGAAATGATTAAATGTTTGAGTTTGCATTTTAGTCAAGTGAATAGTTATGTTAAGTTTGGATATTACATTGAAGATCTTGACTAGAAGACCATGGTTAATTTATAGATCATTATTGCTCTTGTATTACTCTATTAAATTAGGTCATGGTTCTTTATGATATTTAATCTCATGAATAAATAGATGTTAATGCAATAAACATCTAAATTATAAGTCATGTTTTTTTATTAATATTAGTGTAAAGGTATGCTTGAATATTGTATATGACTATCTTATATATATATTTTTATATTATGTTATAATTAATAAGAGTTTATGTATAGTTTTCTAAACTCATCAAAATCATCCTTAACTACACTAGAGGTCTGTAGGGAATTCAACAAGATCATGATAACTTAATGAATGGTTCTATTGGGTTACACTCAAATTTATTTGGTATTTATTCCATGCAGTTAATTTTGTGGGTAGTTGTACCTTTTTGAACAAATATTTAATTCTAGAGGATTCATAATTGGTTTAATGGCCTAAAAAGATCCCATGGATGGAATTTGATATGTATAAGTGTTTACACATATGAAATATTATCTAAATAACTATTGGGATTATGGATTCTTTGAGCATACTTATGTAAATGAATTTATTTAGCTCAGAACTCTATTTGATGTTATGTTTTTAAAATGAAATAGTCTATTTTTTTGATATGTGGCTTTATCATGTAATGATAACTTATTGGTTTTATTGAGTGCTTGGTTGTGTTTAAATAAATGATAAAGGTGGTTCAATTATTGTTATAGATACAAATGACATTGATGACCTCATATAAGTTTAACAAGTGTTCAAACTTAAAAGACAATAATACATAGTTAAAAATTGGTGAATGATTGTCTTCTTGTGCTTAAAGATTAAGTGATTTCTATATTGTTTAAAATTTTCATATAGTACTCATACTTTGTGTTATAGTGTTCATGGTTGCTTCCATTTATAACTTGTCTTATGTTAAACTCATATTTATTTTTCATCATGAAATATAGTTATTCAAATGTTTTAATCACTAATGTACCTATATATATATATATATATATATATATATATATATATATATATATATATATATATATATATATATATATATATATATATATATATATATATATATATGCATGCATAACTTTATTAAAATTAAGGTTTTTTAAAACTCAAAAAATTTAGGTTATGACAATTGGTATTAGATCCTTTGTTTAGGCTAAATCAAGAAATTTTTGGTGAATGATTTGATTTAAAATGCATGTTTATTGTATCAATATGTTTATAACTAGAGAAAATTATAACCCCTAAAATAATGGAAGTGATCTAGTTGATAATCATGAACTAGATCAACATGATAATGTTGACTTAGAACAACAAGTTGAAAATTAGGATAACCTTGAACAAAAAGTTTTTGAGGAATAAAATTCTATATTATATGGCATTATAGGTGTATTACATGTAATTTAGTGAAAAATAAAAAGCTTCAGTCAAAGGTTTTCCCATTTGGAAAACTTGCAAGAGGGTGGGAAGGAATAAGAGATTCCTATTGAATGTCCATGATAGAAATAGGTTGTATAACCTATTATTAAGGATATAAAAAAATTTCTCCTCCAACATTCTCTAGTGAAGACACTAGTGATGTTGTTTAGAATGACTAATTAATTTACATAAATATTTCACTTTACACAATCTGGGTGTTAACATTAAAGCACACATAAGAGATTATCAATTGGTAGGTGATGTTACTTTATGGTGGAATCATTTGCATTATCTAAAAGGTTTTGATTCCATTTTTATTTCATTTTAAAATTTTCTAAACTAGTTCCAAAAAATCTATCTAAACAACATCTATAAAGAGTATAAAATGATAGAATTTTAGTTGTTAAAATAAGGATCTATAATAGTTTCTGAATATGAGAACAAGTTTTAGGGAATCCTACATCATGTAAATTACATGTAGGATGAGGAAATGAAGGTAAAAAATTTAAAAATAGGGTTGGATGAGATGATCATGATGTAAACATGAATAATACAAAAACCTTAACTACTATAGACACTTAAATCTAGCCACCAATAACCTCTAATTAGGTTTTTGACCAATTTTAGATAAAATACAAAATTTGGCCTAAAAACGCTAAAGCACATTAAAATCTTTGAACCTAACATATTCAAGTGCTGATTTTGGCTAGGGTATCCCTAAGTGGGGTAATGTAATTTATGGGATAACTAACTTTGATCAGATCATTACGAGTTAAAATGCCAATTTTACCCCTGGGTGCTCTAGATTGCTCTTTCCTATAAAATATCTTACACAAGATGCATGCCTTTGTTATTTTTTTTGGTAACATCCTAAATGGGAATATGGTTCCAATACATCTAACATTGACTTCCAATTCAAACCTAGTCAAATTTTAGACCAATAACAAGGCATTATGATCAATTTGAGTAATTTGTGCACAAAGTGCTTAATCATACTTAAGAGCTAATTAAACCAAATTAGAGCCTAATTAAGAATTCCATGGACAATTTTTGAATAATTATTTTTAGAAATGAATATTGAATATCTACATCATTAGGTGACCTCATTTCTTGGGAAGATATCCCTAGGCCATAAATGCCACAAATATCAAGATTTATGCCTCCCATTCCTTATCAAAGCCCTACATGCCTCTTAATTGATCCTCTATCCCAAATATTGATGATCCTATTTATGGATTTTAATTACATAATTAGATTAATCCTTAGCCACCACACATATCAATTCTGAGATAGATGATTCAGGCTAATTCTAGCCATTTTCCAAAATCTATAAATAGAGATGCCATGAACATCATTTTAAAGCTATTTTGGTAAAAAGTTATTATGCTCAAATATCTTCAAAAGTCTTGATAATGAAAAGTTATAATTAACAAATGATTCTAGAAGCTATTTAAATTAGTGTTACCATGCCAAATTTATTTCAAGCCAAGCCAAGCCAAAGCCACAAGGTGCCAAGGAGAAGAGGATATAGCCAAGCCTCCTTTGATGAAGAATTCATGAGCAAAAAATGAGTAAGCACTACAACAAGCATTTTGGATCATCCAAAAAAGGTAAAAGATGGTTTATTTTGAATTTTAGTTGTGTGTTTTATTCATGTTTGTTAACTAATCTCTCCCTAATGTCTAGGCCTATAGATGTTATGCTAGTTAGTGTGTTTATTTCAATTTGTTTTCATTTTGAAACTAGCATGATACTAACCATCTTCTCTTGAGTTAAATTCCTATATCACATAATGGCATGCTTAGTGGGATCAGACGTATCCCACACATGACAAATATCATTATACAACTTTAAAATCTTCATTTGGATTATTAAAACTCTTGTAATTTGATTTTCTAACTTTATTTTTCCATTTTTATTTGTCACATGTTTACACAGTAACCATCATCAGTTAGTAAAATCGTCACCAGTTGGCATAGCCATCATCAGTCACTTTTAGTATAACCATTGTTGGTTAGTATAACCATCATTATTTAGTAAGTGTAATCATCATCTGTTAGTATAACCGATGTAAATAGCTATGTTTTTCTTGAAAACACAAACTTGAGAGCTAATAGGTCATTTTTAAATACTTGGTTTGGGGTCATATGGACTCTATTTTGGATGATTTTTTTTAAAACCATGTGTTTTCTCATAACTTTTAAGAATTTGACATTAGTATATCTTCAAGTTTCATAGTTTTTTCACAAAATCTTGAAAATATATTTAAAATATTTCTAATCTAACATATTTGTTTTTGGGGTGATGCCTTAATGGTAGATAGGTAACCAACAGACTTAGAACTTGTTAAAACATACTATTAAGACATCTTTGTCATGATTTTAAAATGAATTAGGAATATTATTTTTGGTGCTTAATGAAACATTTAGGTGCTTAAGTGAATGTTTTCATAAGTTAGGTTTTCAAAATTCACAATCTTAAGTCCAAGGGGTCAAATGAACACCACCAAATCTTTCATTTGGGATTAAAATTAAAAACATTTATCAATTTTGTCTTCAATATTTGTTTGATCTAATTTTTTTTAGAAAAGAGAGGGGTGTTACATGTATGCTCTTCCATTTTTCCCCTTTAGGGAACCCTTGAAATCAAAAAAGTCATTCCTATTTCACAAAGCCTAGTCCAAGGCTTAGAAAAAATATCATCTAAAGCACTCCCCAAAAACTCATAAAAGTTTGGGTGACCTTGAAAATGACCCTAAAGTCTTTCTATTTTATGATTTCTTTATTTCATGTAAACTTGGCTTGTGAGGGGGATGTCATTACTTCCCATGAGTTCTTAAGGGAAGCTTCGGCCTGGGGTTTCATCTCTTGGCATTGACTTCACTTACTCCTTCTGATTACACACAAGACATATCTACATTTGGACATAGTACTACACTAAGTGAACAATAGGATGTAGTGGTTTTAAAAAGGACTAGACCTTTTTATAACTAGCCAATGCTATGGTCACCTAATTTTCATGATTGTCTTTTACATCATTTGATGCGAAATTCATTATGAAATTGATTCCCCTAGAAACATTTGAAATCTTTATAGTTTAGTCAACCCCACATTCCCATACCCTTGATAGAATTTGGATGATTATACTTAGAGTATTTTAGTTATTTTTGCTTGGTATGTTTTGAGACTAAAACTTGTTTGTTTGTTCATAAACTATGTCAAAATCAATTTGTCTATACATCACTCTTTTGTTTAAAGAGGCCCTATGCTAGTTATTTTACACCACACTTGTGCCTTAAATTTTTTTGGTAAACTTTTTTGTGTGTGTGTCATTTCAGTTGAGGAGGGTAGTGTTATGCTGCCCAAATCATGTCAAAACATTTTGAGCTTTTTGAGTCTTTGAAACATAACATAGATCACATCATTCAAACATGCTTATGCCATTAGGCTGCTCAATTTGTTTCAATAATTGTTTCACCTTGTGACAAAAACCATTTGTTTTAAACCATGTCATGTCTACCATTTGCACCTTTGTCTTATGTCATCATGTTGTCCAACCTTGTCTATCTTGTTTAGTCAAATCCTAGTTTTCACCGTTGAGTTTTCAATTAGCCTTGTCACGTTTGGATTCAAATAGTGATTGATTTTTGTTTAGGCCTTAATTTTTGGGGATGATACATATATCTTTCTCTTTTGGGTTTCATAACTTTAGTTAATCAATTACCCACATTTGAAAACTATTGATAGTTTATTTGTTTAGTACCTATCTTTATCATTATTTATGCCTTTATTTAGGAAAACACAATATTTATTAAAAGAGATTTTTGTCTTTCGACTTATGCCAATTTATCATGTTTATGTTTGATTCTATGTGTTAGGTTTATGCCAAAGTTGTTTCCAAAATTGTTAGATTAAATTCACATCAATCCTTTGTTTCAAGTCTAGCTTTTGATGTTGTTTGGCCAAAAGTCCTAGCATATGCCTATTTTTTTGAGCCTATATTTTGACTCATGCTTGGACAAAAGACCTAGTAACTCAACTTTTCCCTTTCCTAGTTTAGACCTTATTTGGAATACTTTGGCCTAGACCTTTGACATGCTGATTTTTATTCAGACTCTTAACCTTTTGTGCATATGACATTTGACATTAGACATTTGATGTTAGAATGTTTTATGCCAAGTCTTAGTACAAATCATTTTTGAGATATATCTCCACTTTTAGACCATATTTGAGATACAGCTCTACCCTTTCAACCAAGTTAGACCATGTTTGAACCATTTGTCCTTTGGACAACTTTTTAGAGATTGTAGAACTCTAAGCCTTTTTGTTTCAGAGATTTCATCATTTACACGGATATGTCTAGCTACACTTATGGTGGAGTCATGTAAAATCTAACTTATGATATAATGGCTACATAAAATATCACTAGGAACCCCTATAGAGAAATATTTTCTAGGGAGTTTTATTATTCTCCCTAAAATACTCCATATGGGGAACATAGTCAAAATCCACAAAATCCAAATTGAGACCTTGATTGTCATGAAGAGGCTTGTGAGGAGGAATTTAAAGACCCAATTATAGATAATGTTATTTTGGATATGGATCCATACCCTCTTTGTAATAATCAATACATGGAACACAACCAAGAACTAACTCATGATCCAACTCGAGACCTTGATTGGTATAAAGAGGCTTGTGAGGAGGAATTTAAAGACCCAACTACAAATAATGTTGTTTGGTTTATGGATCCATACCCTCTTTACAATAATCATTATGTAGAACATAGTCAAGAACTAGCTTACGAGCCAACTCATAACTGGGATGCTATGGTTTATGAGAAAGACTTGGATGTTTTGGCTTATGTGAGTAATCAAGCTCCACCACATTATACCATTTCTATTCTAAGACCACAAGATTGCACCATTCCCATACCAATACCTCATCTTTTGTCTTGTATGAGCAACCAAACTCCATAATTCCAAACCATTTCTATACCAAGACCTCATCCTTTGGTTATTTCAAGCAATCAAGCTCTACAATTCCCCTTCATCATCCCAAAACTAAGTTATTTGGCTTGTGTGGGAAATCAAGCCCCATAATTCCCTATCATTACCATTTTACAACTTTGTCCTTTGGCTCATGCAATAAATAATTCTCCCTAAGGTCCTACCATTATTTAACCATAAGTCATTCCTCATCCAGTACCAATCCCATCCAAACCTCAATCAATCCAATCCTTCAAAGACCAAGCTTTATTCAAAACTAGTATTTTTCAACTCATTGGAAACTAATTCCAAGAGAACCAACCAATCTAAGATATTTTTATTAAATCAACCATTTATGATAAGTCAACCTATGATGAATCACCTTTTGATCTTATACTAGTTGTCAAGGTGTCTCACACTAATGAGCCAGTCTTTATTGAGTCTATTCTTAATTATTATAACTACCTTTAGGAAAATCATTACCTCAACTGTGTACCTATTTTTCAAGAACCTCCTATTGAAAAGCCATTCTTTTAGGAGTTGTCTCTTGACCTTTTTCCCATCCTAAAGTAGTCCCACTCTGACAAACTAATTTTTTTGAAGCCCATTATGCCATCACAAGCCATTACTTATCCAAAACCAAATATTCAACAAGACATCATTGTAACAAAGTACCCATCAGATGAAGAATTAGAGTTAGAGTCAGGTTCTATTATTGAACTGACATCAAATTTAGTATCAAAATCTAAATCAACATTAGTCTTAACATCAAATTTAGAGTCCCTTGAGTTAGAATCAAATTCAGAAGAAGAATATGTTCATGGCTATTACAACATTATTTATGCATGCCTTATAGATCATTTTGAATACATTTGTGATCCTTATATGGTTTTTGAGGACGATTACTTCGGCTTTGACACAAGTTATCCTATTATCTTTTATGAGGATTATGTAACCTCTCCCCATTCCATTACCATTCCATAGGCCATTACCATCAACCAAAATAGCCATATCATTGACATTCCATCTCCCACAAGTGTCAATTGGGATTGATATAATCAAACTTTATTGAACTACATCCATGGTGACATATTAGTTAAAGAAGAGAAAGAAGGCCAAGACCACATTCATATAGTAAAAAAACACTCTCCTAGTGAATCCTTTCTGGAGACACTAGGGGACAATCAAAGTCTAAACACAACATATTCTAGTGAAACTTTTTTAAAAGTACTAGAAGATAATCAAATTCAAAAGTTAGCATTCCTTAGTGAAACCTTCTTAAAGGTACTACAAGACAATCGAGATAACTTCATTGGTGAAAACCTCTTTGAGGCACTAATAACTGAGCACAAAATTTCTTCACTACTTGATGATCATAAAATCAAATATCAAATCAAAATAACTTAAAATATATAGCTTAATCATATGGTAGCTACTCTCAAGATCAAACAAAATAACAATTTGGTGGTCATATCAAGAGAACAAGTCTTTAGCCCTACCACAACCAAAGTTATGTCAAATCCAACATCAGTAACATTACGTGTGACTTAACATCTTGATCTCCATTTATTTCTTAACCATTCCACATTCATTTATCATCTACCATTCCTTTTCAAAATCAAACCTACCATCCATTATTTGTCCTTGTTTACCATCCATGGTCTCACTTTCCTTTATGGAGGCTACAAAGATACCTTGTCTTGATGTTTGAAGGAATCAAAGTCAATGACCAATGAAGATCACAATAATATTCTCAAAATCACATTTTATAGGTAGTTCTTGATGGCTTAGTTATTTAGATGAGGTGTGGGATATAAATTAACATGATCGAGTATTTTATTTGTATCATTTATTGATTAGGATGTGTATCTCTATCTCAATATAAAAAATTAAATCATATGTCATTTACCACACTTAGGCCAAAAACATGTACCATACCATTTCATTGCCATGCCATTACCATTGTTACATATGCTTGTATTCCATTGTTACATATGCCTATTTTCCATTATTGTAGATTCTATCAATTTACCCCATCACCTAGGGGTAACCCTCTTCCCATTTGTTCCAATCTATCAAAACCCATAATTATCCTTAGTAAGACCATACCATCCTATCATTCCATTCCTATCTAGACCAAAGCCTATTTTTAGTCATCCTACTCAATCCTATTTTGATCTTGGGTCATTTGGTTCTTCCCACACCTTTTGTGAGAGGATTTCAATCATATTTTAATAATCAATTAAATCCATGTTTACACTGACATTCTATGAAAGTAATGTGATAGTTGATCTAGAAAGATATCTTTCATCCTATCAAGTTTATTTATGTGAGCCTAATTATAACCACCTATGGGAAAATTAGTATCATTGACCTATGCCATTGTATCCTAGTTATAACTACCTAGGGGAAACACTTGTTTACCATACATTACTGCATCACCTTGTCATTGTTGTTTTAATTTGATTGGGCATTTACTATATTTGAGAACCAATTGGGACCTACTTGGTTTTTCTTACCTTTTGTGTGGATAGAATTATTGTGACTTAAGGTCATTTTAAGACTATGTGGGTCATTCTTAATTCATGTTGAGGTCAACTTAGTCCCCCTTTCCATACGCTCTCACCATTTTGTGAGAAACCTAAGCCAAACACTCTCACCATTTTGTGAGTAGGTATATTATCATTCTATAACGAGTTAAGATACCTCAAAATGCCAAAAACATTCATAATATTTCAAAAATCCAAAAATATTTGTCATATCTAATCCTAGTCAATTATCCTTGATCTACCTTACTGAGGCATTATCATTATTAGAATGCTTTTTTTATTTTATTTTTAGGATTTCTATTTGTTTGTTTACTTTAGGTTATTTATTTATTTATTTTTCTATTTATTTATTCACTTTCTTATTTTTTTGCTTTCAACACTATTGCCTTGACTCAGTCTATATGTGTTTATTGGGTGATTCTTTGAGCACATTATTCTTGAGTCTATCCATATTCATACATCAATATTATCATCATGGTTTTTATCATTGGTGTATTATTTTTGAGTGTTTATGGGATTGAGAGTTAGTCCTTATGCATATTTGGGCCAAGTTTTCATGGTGTTCTATCATGAAGCCTACCATCATATGTTATAGAAAAAATCAGCTTCAAGAAGGTCTACAATCAATGGAGTCATAGAAGTCTCTCTTTGGCACCTTGGAAAATCCTCCCTCCCCACCTTTAATCAAATAAACCCATTAACCAATCTAGTTATATCATTGTTAATAGGATGAGTGTCTCCTCGTTGGTAGGTACAACTAAATCTTTTGTAATGATCAATCTTATTCCTGTATCCATCTCTTTCATCACTTTACACCCACTCATATTTAATCTATATTCCAGGTTATATCCTTGAGTTATTATTTCTAATCATCCATAACTATGGCATAATCATCTTTAACCAATCTAGGTCCTCTTTATGATTATAACCTCCTATGGGCAAATCATTATTTGTGACTTTTATTCTTGATTATAACTACCTTTGGGAAAATCAACATCAATTTTACATCAATGCATGCAAGCATTTTCTTATTTAGATTAATATCAACCATGCGTTAATTCTACCTTTCTTCTTGTTTCTTTTTGAGGGACCACCCATCAATAATGTGATGACCACTCCCTCAAGGAGGCATCATCATAGGCTTCCTAAAACCATTTAGAGCTTTGTCCTTCAAACATCATCTTCTTCTTGGCATATATCCCATCTCTCATTATTTGAGAAGACACTACTTTGAATATGGTTTAAAACATCTCTCCAAATAGGGGCAAACTATAGACACCTAAATCTAGCCAGCAATAACCTTCAACCAGGCTTTTGACCAATTTCTACCAAAATGCACAATTTGGCCTAAAAACACTAAGTCACATTAAAAGCTTTGAACCTAACATATTCAAGTGCCAATTTTGGATAGGGTATCATTAAATTGGATAATTCAATTTATGGGCCAACTAACTTTGATCAGATCATTTCAAGTCAAAATGCCAATTTTGCACATGGGTTCTCTAGATTGCTCTTTTCTATCAAATTTATTACATGAAATGTGTGATTTTATTATTTGTTGTTGATAACATCCTAAATGGGATAATTTATCCAATGCATCTAACATTGAATTCCAATTTCAATCTAGCTAAATTTTGAACTAATAACAAGACATTCTGATCAATTTGAGTAATTTGTGCACAAAGTGCTTAATCATGCTTAGAGCTAATTAATCAAAGTTAGAGCCTAATTAATAATTCCATGGAAACTTTTTGAATACTTATTTTTAAAAATGAATATTGAATATCTGCATCATCAGGTGATCTTATTTCTTTGAAAGACATCCCTAGGCCGTAAACGCCACAAATATCAAGATTCATGCCTCCCATGCCTCATCAAAGCCCCCCATGCCTCTCAATTGCTCCTCTATCACAAATATTGATGAGCCTATTTATCAATTTTAATTTTATAATTGTATTAATCCTTAGCCACACATCTCAATCTTGAGATGGATGGTTCAAGTTGAATTTAGCCTTTTTCAAAAATCTATAAATAGAGAGGCCATGAACATTATTTCTAAGCTTAATTTGTGAAAATTTACCATGTCAAATTGATTCCAATAGCTCTCACATTCCAAAGTTATGATGCTAAATTTATTCCAAGCCAATCCAAGCCAAAGACACAAGGTGATAAGGAGAAGAGGAGATAGCCAAACCTCCTTTGATGAAGACTTCATGAGGACAAGCTGAGCAAACCACTACAACAAGCATTTTAGAGCATCTAAAGAAGGTAAAAGAGGGTTTATTTTGCATTTTAGTTGTGTGTTTTATTCATGTTTGTTAACTAAACTCTCCCTAGTGTCTAAGCCTAGAGATGTTATGCTAGTTAGTGTGTTTCTTTCATTTTTTTTCATTTTGAAACTAACACGATACTAACCATCCTCTTTTGGGTCAAATTCCTAGATTCACAACTACTACTTTGTAATCAACACACCATGATGAAGAAAAGGAGAAATCTCACCAAAAGGCAAAACAAGAATTTTTGAACAATATGTAACAAGGAAAGTCTAAGTTATCAATACCTCCAATAAAAAATATTTTTAATAAAAATGACTCTAAGAGAACTATTGGAAAAAGTTAAAATTCTAGAAATAATTTCAAAATGCAAAGATTTCTAAACCACATTCTTTTGTATAGAAAAATTCTAAAACCAGCAATCAAAAAAGATTTCATGGACCAGCCATAAGATAAAATACTATTCCTTTTCCAACTAATACTATTGTGACATATTGGGATTTTTGAGATAATAATTACCACAAATAATACCCTAAGTTGAAGAATAATCATAAATTCTACATAGTTGTAGATAATAGAAATACAAAATTTTAGTCAACACCTATTGAGATTAGAGGTATAATATGAGATTTTTCATTCTCTATTTTGATTGATTAAAGAGAAACATATAGTTTTATTTATCCTATTAATGTTATGAAGTGTAAAATCAAACAAAACAAACTTAGAGAATGATGGAAAGTAGAGTTTGTCACTAGAAAAAAAGTGATTGTTGATGAATGCCTAGAGTAAGTTGAAATTAATTTGGAAAATTTCAAGACTTGTGTGAAATTATTCCTTGATCTTTTAGGATCTTATGACATTGTACTAGGCATGGATTGGTTACAAGAACATAAAGATAAGATAGACTATTTCAGCAAAAGAGTTCAATGTTTAAATGCTAAAGTAAAATCGATAATTATTCAAGGAATAAATAAACATTCAACTTAATGAGTTATTTTAACTATAAAACTTAAGAAGGATGTTATAAAGGGATGTTGACTATATTCCATTAAATTTAAGGATATTATTAAGGAAACTATAGTTGATCAGTCACCCATGACCAATGATTATTTAAAACCAAGTAACTGAGTCATCTAACCTTGAAATAGTCTTATTGAGAATCATATTTTGATGTCATGGTTATGGTGTTGAATATCATATCAAGCTCTAAAAAAGGTCTTAATAGGATGATAGATTCCATGTGTATGTCATGTCCATTTAGTTACATGAAATTATATTTGAATAGGTATTTTGTACTGCAATTTTTGAAAGTTTAAGGTAACTTTGGAAAGATTAATGTTAAGTTGTGAATGTCAAGATGTGCTTGATCCATGGATCAATAAAATGAGATGGTGATCATCTAAAAATAATAGTGTTATCTATTGGATCATAGATCTAACAACAAATTTGGTAAGATGGACATATTGCATTTTTAATACTTTGGAAAGTTTAAGGTAATTTTGTGGAGTTTAAGTATTTACTTATTTTAGCCTATTGCATATTCTAATGTTGAAAAGTAACTTGATATTAAAAATCAAGTGTAGAGGTAATATATCATGCATAGAGGTCAAATAAGTATTTTTGGGGTCATGTGACACTTTTTTATGAGAGTATTATATCTTTATTAACCATACACATTGTTAAGATGTCAAAATAATCCTCTACCCTATAATTCACTTGTAAAACCTCTTTATTTTATTGATTCAACTCTAAATATAGTATAATTCTAGTAAAAATAGGTAAAAGAGAGTATTTTAACATAAAATATCATTACCAAATCCAATAAATACTCCATGGAACATCTGGTATTTAACTATAATAGGTTATTATGCCACATAGATAAATTGCATAGTAAGAAAGGGCATGTTTTAAAGAGATCACATGGGTTTTCATGTTGTTTCAAACATATTCAACCAATTAAATCATGTTAAAAGGTGATAGGAACTCAATAAAACTTATTTCATCCTCACCAATCTAAAAAACATTCTCAATAAGAGTTCACAAGTCCAAACAAGGTTTTAAACCATCTAAGGTTTCTATTAGGTCATTGGCAGGTCAAGGAGAGCCATTTTCATAAGCTTGTTTCATGAAGGAGGAGATAAATAATAAAAAAATATATTATTGGATTTTTAACACCCTTGTTACCTTCAATTCCATATCAATATTTTTTGATTATGGGGCAAAGCTTAATGAATTATTCTTAAGAAGTTAAACCTCTCTATAACACTTCTAAACCCCAGTATTATAATTTTCTTCTTGAAATGATAGTTATGTGATTGTTTAATGAATTTTAATGGTTTAAAATTATATTTTTAAGTTCCAATATATTTTTAAATATAAAAATCAACCCAAATTCCTAATGGTCATGGTGATGCTAGTAAGAAATGTCATTGTTCTATTATTTTGGGCATCACAGGTAGGGTTGTACAGGTTTATGAGGTGTTTCCTAGAATAAATGGAATTTAAATAAAGTTTAAATGATGTATAATACATATAAAAATATATTTGATATCTCATACACCTTTTAAAATAAATATTCATATGCATGAATGAACCAAATATCAATGTACATGTCTGTAGGGTTTAAGAGTGAAAATGTTGAGCCTATTTGAAGTTATTTGAAGGGTTTTGGGATCATGAAAGAACAAAAAAAAATTATATGAATTTTTAATAATAAAAATATCCATTACATTCTCAAAAAACTTTTATTCACCTCCTAAGTGTATTTATTGTGTTGGTTCAAGCATATAGTCTTCAAGTGCAAGAGATGCAATCTTATGAGCAATAATAATTGATGTCTTAGAGAGTATTCCATATGAAATGGGTTTGAAAAAATAATGAGAAGTATATTTAAAATTCATATATATATATATATTAAATATTTGGAAAAAAATCCCTAGGATAATCTTTGACAATAAGTTGTAGTTGTAAATCTTAAGGTCATTGGTCCAATGCTCTTGACCAGGGTTTTAAAGGTAAATAATAAGTAACAAACCTATGATCATTGGTAAATGCCTTAAATTCACTATTGAGATATCAATAATGATTTTAAAACCTATATAAATCCCCTATAAATCCTTAAAAATTACATCATATTCAACATGGCAATAAAATAATATATCCATGTATGCATAGGTGGACTGTGTAAGTCTACAAGTAGAAAAGAAAGGCTTTTAACAAACATTAGTGTGTTTTTCCCATTTGAAAAATATGTTAAGAAGGTTAAAAAATATCCATTTTAATCTTAAATATAATTAATGAAATAAAATTCATGGTATTCCAATCCTATAATAAATTTTTAATAGAATTAGGCCTAGAAAGACACCTACATGCCTAAATACAAGAATATGGAAAATATGCATTTTGGTGTTGAATATAAAGCTCAAAAAGGTCATAAATGTGTGAGGGAATCTAAGAGAGATTATGAAATGTTTAAATTCATTTTAAGTAATAAAAAAATGTTATAAAGGTCCATTTTCAAGTTTTGGTAGGGTGATAGGCCTAAAACTGAACACAAAAGCTACAAGTATATATGTGAGCAAAGGGTGCAAGTTTGAGTTAAGTTTGAGGTTTTAATATTCATGTAAGGTAATAGGAAATGTGAGGGAGGTTTATATATTGATTATATTTTTTATAATTAAAATAATGTTTAATATTTTTTAGTGATGTCATTGAGGTGTTCAATTGAGTGGATGAAGTATCTTGATAGTCTAAATGTCAATGACAAAGTGTGCAGTGTGATTGTCCTAGTTTTTTTAAAGCAGGTTTGGTTGATATTTATTTTTGGAATGATTAGGGATGGGTCTAAATTATTTATCATGTGTTATGGGTCATATCAAAGGTTAAGGATGATTGTAAATATTATGGAAGTGCATGGTATTCATCTGGTTCTTCATTATGTTCATCTTGGCATAGTTGGTTCTATGACAGAAAAATCTGAGTAAGTAATTTGATGGCATCATATTTCACATGCATAAAGGTTATAAGATCATATTGATATATAGATTGATTCCCCTATGTGAGGATATCATATGGTTTAAATTTATGTCATGAGGTTGAGCATAGATAAAGATATGTGGGTGTAAATTTGGCTTCTTAGATAGAAGTTCATTGAGTTTATATACTTAGCAAGACCATCACTTCACATCATATGAATATGAATTAACTAAAAAGTTTGTGCATTTAATATAGGTAGTCAAAAATCCAAATGAGTTCAAAGGTTTTCATGGATATTTTTTATATAGTTTCAATAACCTACCTTGAAAATTTGGAGTCTTGAAGAGATTATAGCTCAAGTTATAAAGATTCAAAGTTACTCTAGTAGACTTTGATGGGCCAAAGACCGTCAAGTTTAATCACATTAAAGTCTAAGGTCATTGCTATAGAATATAAAATATGAGTACTTAATTATACATATTGAGATCAATGGTGTGTATAGATTAAACATTTCAAAGGTTACACATGATGATGAAAAGTGTTATAAGCTCACTAATTTGATAGAACATCAATGGTGAGTGACAATTTGTACTTATGAAGATCAATGGTGAGGGATAAGTTAAAGATTCAATAAAACACATGGGAATTCCTAGTGGTTGAAGTGCAAGGACTGATAAAAAAGAGTTTAAAATTCATGAAAGGTACCAAGTTTCATAATCATGAGAGTTCTAAACAAGATCTAACAGTGAGCATTGTAAGATAAAGACCTGGTTGATTCAAAAAGATTGATGGAGTGAATTAATTCCAAATTATCAAGAAGTAATGAGATGATGACAAGTGCTCAATGCTTAATAGTAACCAAAGGTAAATAATAATATACTTTTGAGGGATATTGATTATGTGTATTTTTTCAATCTATGAGAGGGTATGAGATGTTGGCAAAGTGTTCAATGTTTAATAGTGACCATTGGCATTTGAGTTTAGCAAAGGGAAAAACTAGTCTATAGTGTTTAGGCCATAACTATTGATTTAAGATGAATTCAAAGGTGTAGTAAAAATAAAATTTGTATATTACCTCAAGGCACATATATTTAATCTAGTTAAAAGGTTTGAATGTTTGTATAGTCAAAGTTATTGATCTCTAAACTTGACTATGTATGTTATCATGCTCTGAAAGTAGCTTGAGAAGCATAATTAAGTTTGTTCTAATGGTATTTGGATGTTTCAAGGTGACTTAACTATTGCATTTTGTTTTAGACTCCTTGAGGATGATATATATATATATATATATATATATATATATATATATAGGATGTTTGACCAATCCATATTTAGTAATAAAAAATGCTTAAAAGTTGACTATATGTTCATTCATAGTGTTCTTGTGTATAGAATGTTGTTTGAGAAAATTTTGATTTAGCATAATAGTATTTTGGTGGGAGTAATCATTTGAGGATGTCATAAGGATAATATGTAGTGGACCCATGTATTTAAAAGTGATCTTGTGTTTATTTTTTACTCAATGGAGTGCTAAATGGGTCAATAGGTCTCCATAAGACCTATAAGGGCTACTAAGGTCTAATTGAAAGGTGTAACTACTTAAGGGTGACCCATGGATGATATAGACAACATATGGGAATGGTATTAAGCTATTAAGATGGATTAAGGGTTAAGGAAAGTATTATGGCTGACCTAAAAGATAATAATCATGAAGGATTTATAAAAGGTGATGATTTATAGACTTAAGAAATGAGGTGTGTGTGAGAGTTGAAGAGCAAAGGAAAGAAGAAAGGGTGTGTGCCCAGTGGATGGGTTATAGATAAAAGTAGGTTAATGACTATGTGTATAACCCATAGGTCATATTTTTGATGTCAAGAATAGTGATCTTGAAAGTTTGAATATTGAAAATGAGCGAAGAGGTCTAGAGTGATCCAAAAGGTTTTTTAGAGGCCTTGAGTGTGAGTGAAGGATAGATGATGTTTGTGTAAGCTTAGTGGTTGATTTGAGAGGTATATTAGAGTATGGACTATGTGGATGATCATTTGATCATGTTTTTTAGGTTATGATAGAGATGTTGATGAGAAGTGTAAAGTGATCCAAAATGTGGTTTTGGATGTTTGTGGTTGTGTGAAAAAGTGAAGGGGGATGATATACATTATATTTCCATCAAATTGGTAGATAATTAGTTTTTAGGAGATGTTCATATCATAGGTTTTGAGAGGGTGCTCAACATCTAGGTTAGAAGGACTTGACCATCCTAAGGGTAGGTGTTCCTTATGAAGTGTTTCACTAAATCTAGGTCAAAAGGAATTGACCATCTTAGGATTAGGTACTCCTTATGGAACAGGTGTTTCAATAAATTTTGGTTTGAAGGATTTAACCATCCTAGGGGAAGGTGCTCCTTTTGAAATAGGTGTTTCACTAAATTTTGCTCAGAAGGACTTGACCATCTTAGGGGAAGGTGTTCCTTATGTAAAATGTGTTTTACTAAAGTCTCATGTTTGCATACTTCTTATAAGACAATTATTCCATATGTTTTCAAGCTCGAGAATGGGTTTTATTCCCCAAGAGGGTTTACCATATAGATCTTGTGTTGTGTGTGTAATCCTACACTATCTATTTATTCATTGCTATAAATTTTGTGAATGCTTCATGAATGGTTGTATTGAATGATTAAATGTTTGAAGGATTTGGAAATTGAATTGGATTTTTTCCACCACTAATTTACCCCCCCCCCCTCTAAGTGGTTTATACCTATAACAATTAGTATCATATTAGGTCCTTTGGTAAAGGATTGACAACTTGAAGGAGATTTAAGGTATAATATGGGTAGCCATCATATGAAATGAAGTTTTTCCACTAATCAAGCACCAATGTTAAATGGATCTAGTTATGATTTTTAGAGTTCAAGGATGAGGACATACATCATATCCCTAGGGTTTGATAATTGGAAATCTATTGTGGATGGTTTAATACTATTATTTAATCTAGTACTATAGATAATAAGTTGTTTGAGAATAATTCTAAGGTAATGAATGCTATCACTTGTGGTCTTTTAATGATTAAATACACCAAGGTAATCCATTGCATATTTTCCAAGGAAATGTGGGATAAATTGAAGACTATTTATGGAGGATATTCAAAGGTTAATTTGGCTAAATTATAAACTAATCAAAGATAATTTGAGTCTTAAGATGAAGGAAGAAGATTGTGGCATCCTTTATGTAGAGAGTTGATGAGATTATGAACATCATTAGAGGTCTTAGAGAGAGGCTTGAAGAATCTACTATAGTATAAAAGTTATTAAAGTCTCTATCCCTCAATTTTGATTCAAAAATGTTTGTTGTATAATAAAGTCATGATCTTACTCAATTGAAGATGGATGAATTGCATGGCATCCTTACTACTTATGAAATGAGAGTAAATGATGATATACAACCAAATAAGGAAGTAGAATTAAAGACAAAAATGAAGCCAAATAAGAAATTCCAAGGTAATAAACTCAATTAAAATGACATATAATATTTATGAAGATGAACTAATTGCTTTATTTACAAGGAAATTGAAAATAGGGTTAGATAAGTATAAGGGTAAATTACCCTTCAAATGCTTCAATTGTAGAGAGGTAGGATATTTTCCTAATAAGTGCCCTCATATGCATAAGAAGAATGATGATGAAGAGTATGGTGAAGACCAAGATGAAGGAAATAAAACATACAAGTTTGATAAGAGGAAGAAGAGATTCAGAATGTATGACAACAAGAAGTCCTTCAAGAATAAGAAGAGTCTCTACACCAATAAATATTGTGGCTCATCAAATGAGAGTGATGCTAGTGATTCTAAGTTTGATAATGAATATGATGATCCTATTAAATATAAATCCCTCTTCATGGTTAAGGAATAAATTTGATCATATAAAAAGGAGTCTAATTGGAGTGATTCAGATGATGATAAAGATGAGGTGGACTGTAAGATTGAATTGATGAATGGTCTTAAAGAACTAAAGATTGAGAATAATATTAACAAGAAGATGAAGTCACAAATCAAGGACTATGAGTATTAATTTAGTGTGTGTAAATAAAAATGAATACACTAAGTATCATGAATATATAGTCAAGCATCTCAATTGTCAATTGGAAATCCTATCTACAATCCAGAAAGCTAAAGAAGATGAATGTTCAAGGTATGTAATTGAAAATGAGTAATTAAAAGATGAGTTAGAGAATACATCTAGTAAGATGAAGTCATTTGTGATATTTGAAAAGATCTCAAGTGATCTAGACAATATTTTGAGTGGTTAAAAGCATGCAAGTGATAGAACTGGTCTTGGATACAAAGAAGAACAAAAAATGAAACTCAAGACAAGATGAAGACTGATGTAAATCAAACTTTGAAGGTCAAAAATTAGTCAAAGAATGAAGATGCTAGCAAAATAAAGACAAATAAGATTAGATAATAAAATGCCATGAGATATGAAAGCTTTAATGGTTAATGTTACACACGTAATTAGTTTGGCCATAGATCTAGAGAATGCAAGAGATCTGTTAGAAATGAGTTTACATGGATCTATTATGAGGGTCATCAATCAAAAGGTGAGTCTTCTTCAAAAGGAGTAGTTTTTTTCAATTTTAAAAAGAATGGACATATTAAAATATTTTATTCTAATTAGGAAAGGTAGGATAATATTCTTAAAAAAGGTATAGTGTGATTCAACTATCAAAAAAGAGGTCACATTGATAGATTTTTCAAGTGAAGGCCTACAAGATATAATACGTTTAATCAAGCTCCTTGAGTGCAAAAAATAAGGTAGGTTAACTCGTGGAAACTAAAGGTGGTAAGTGTGAGTCATGATGAGTCTGTAAGTCCAAGTAATCTATTTTCTATGGTGGAGAATGATACAAAATATGGAGAGTGCTAATATCTCTCATTGTCTCCTCATGTTGTGAATGAAGAGACCAAGGTTCTGGTTGAGGCTAGCTCTGAGGTGTGTTTGGATGCTAAATAGCAACCTTATATGTGTAAAAAATTTTGAAGATTAGTTCCTATGTTTTCAAGGTATAAAGGTGATTTTTAGCAATGCAAAGTATATACTTCAATGATCAAGGTATGTAAATGTTCGATAGTTGCTCTAAATTTTATGTATCCTATCATAGAAGAGAAAGTGAGTGATGTAGGAAAGGAACAAGTTGTCAAAGTTTAGACTAAGAAGAATAAGAATAAGAAGTATTATAGATATAAAAGGATTATAATGGTTAGTAAGGATATGTGGGCCACTCTTGGATTCACTTTGTTTTAGAGCATTACGGTCTAGAGGAGGTCTCTATCTATGCTTCTTAAGAGATTCCTTTTAGTGGAGAAGTAAGTGTTGTTGTGGTGTTCTTCAAAAGGTCCTAGAAGGCAAAAGATGAGTGTTTCCAGTTGGAGTTGGTATGTCAAGATGGGAAAAGTGTTTTGATGAGATTAGAGTGATGTCATAAGGTTTTTTTGTTGTGTATGCAATTTTTGTAGGATCAGAATGGGTGTTTTTAGGTGGCATAATGAGATTGGTGGAATGTCAAGAAGATTTTGGTACTCAGAAAGATCAAAGCCATGATATAGGAATTCAAGTTTCCCAAAGGTTTTAAGGATAAAATATTGCTCTAGAAGTTTGTGATGGTTGTCTCTAAGTGTGTAAGAAGTTTTAAAGGTGGGCATTGACTAAAAGGAGGTTTGTTGACCTTGTTTGTTTTAATATTATAGAGTTTCATGATATTATATAAAAGTGTTTTTCCTTATGATTTTAGGTATGAGGCATCTTAATAGGTTTTATGGACCAAATGGGTTGTAAAATCAAGATTCACATAGATTTTAAGGTTTGTGTTTTTAAAATTATTCAATTTTTTGTCAAAATGGAGGCCTAATTGGTTAGTAAATTAATAAAAAAGTATGTTATAGAGGAGGGTCTAGTGATGTAAATTGGTTTGATTAATGGGGAACATGAGAGTGTTCCATATATGATGTTTTAGGACTTGAAATTATGTCTACTAAAATTTGAGGGCTCTATAAGTTCCAGGTAGGGCTACAATGTGTCTAGATAGGCCTAGTGTTAAGATTTGATGTTTTTGCTCAATTTATACAAAAGAGAAAGGAATGAGTGTTTTAAGGTGAGTTATTATGTTATTTTAGATCATTTTTCATATTTTTTGAGTGGAATTAAGTTTTACTAGTGGTCCTTGAGGTGGTTTGAGAGAGAAGGCTAGTAACCCTATATTGTGGTTCTTCATGATGTGTGGAGATATGAAGATGATCAAGAGATGTAACGGCTTAGATATCTTAGGGGGAGTCCCTCTTAGATGTTTATTGGTGATTTACATCATATTTTAGTGTTTTTGTGTGCTCTTTCTTCATTGGTTATAGTGATTAGTTGAAGAGAGTGTTAGCATGTAGCAAGAGGAAGTTGTCAAGTCAAGAAGAGGTAGGCTCAAGGTAAGGGGAGTTTATATCATCTTTATAAGGTGTTATTATCCTATTTGTGGTATTTTTAGGTCCAAAAGATAAGTTTTTGCATAATTTTTCATTGTGTAAAAAGGGAAGAAGGTTCCTATTATGAGAGTGATTGAAGAGATAGAAGGAAGGTGAGATGTATGATGGGTGTTGACATCAATGATAAAGGGGGAGATTATTGGAGAGTTTTAAGTGATTTCATGGAGGTGTCTAAGTGAGTGGATGAAGTTTCTTGATATTATAAGTGTTAATGACAAAGTGTGTAGTGTACTTGTACTAGTACACTTGAAGTAGGCTTGGTTGATCTTAAGTTTTGGCATGATCAGGGACGGTTCTAAATTATTGAGAATGTGTGAGGGGTCCTATGAGAGGTCAAGACTGATTGGATATATTATGTAAGTACATGTTATTAATCTAATTATTCATTATCTTCATCTTGGTATAGTTGTTTCTATGATAGAAAAATCTAAGTAAGCAGTTTAATGGCATCATATTTCACACACGTGAAGGTTCAAAAAGTAGCTTGAAATATGGATGGATTCCCCTATGTGAGGAGATCATATGGTTTAAATTTCAAGTAATTAGTTTGAGTGTAGATAAAGATATATGAGTTTAAATTTTTCCTCTTAGACATAAGTTTACTAATTTTCTATACTTAGCCAGACTGTCACTACACGTCTTATAGATATAAATGAACCAATAAGTTTGTGCATGTAATTTAGGTACTTATAAATCCAACTGAGGTCAAAGGATTTCATGGATAATTTTTCTATAGTTCTAAGAAGATACACTAAAAATTTTGAGTCTTTAGAGATTTATAGCTCAAGTTATAAATCTTCAAAGTTGCTCTATCCAATTATGATGGGCCAACAATCATCAAGTTTAGTCACATTAAATTCTAAGGTCATTAGTCTATAAAATCCAAAAATAATCACTTGATCATACATATTGATATCAATGGTGCATATTAATTCAAAATGTCAAAGGTTTCACATTCTAGTAACAAGTTTCACAAGCTGAGGTGTATAAGGAGGTTTCTATTGAGAATGGAATTTCAGAAATAGAAGGAGATGGACAGCAAACAGATATCAAAAATCCTGAACAAAGGATAGAAGAATTGATGGATTCATCAAGACAAGTCATTTGCAAACAAAGGATAGAAGAGCGAAGAGGAGATGCTGATGACAAAAGTGTATATGAAGAAAGAGAAATATTGGCTGAAGAAGTAAACAATTCTGAAGTGGGAGATGCTCTCCTTTCTCAGTCTAGGGAGGCTGTTATTGTTATCCCTTTGGAGGAGCTTCAGGAGAACCAAAGAAAAAGGGGAGAAAAAAACACAAATACCAAAGGAGTAGAAACAAGAAGCAGTAAAAAAGACCAGAAAACTAAGGCGAAACTACTTGTTATTGCTAGGGATACTCTTGAAAAAAGTGAAGAATAGTATCGAAAGATGAAACCGGATATTGGCTCTCCTGATAAACTCAGAAGAAGACCCATAAGGAAAACTAGAGAGCTAGAAAGTTTGCAGAATATTGCTGATGGCAGACAGGCAACTATTCTAGATTTTACCCCTAAAAATAGATAATTTGAGCATCTTGCGGGATACTAGGGGGTTGTTTATTTTATGGTTTTATGAGGTTATCTTGGTATAACCTGTGTCTGTTGCTACTTTTTAGTAGGTTTTAGGATGGACTGTTTTGGAGCATGGTTATGCTTTTATCTTTTGTTCCTGTTAAAGGGTTTTGGGGCCCCTTCAAAACCTGTTTTTACCTTAATCTAAAACAAGTTTCACAAGCTTGATAATCTAAGAGAAGATCAATGATGAGTGGCAGTTTGTACTTAAGAAGATCAACAATGTGGGACAAGTCAAAGAGTAAACAAAGCATGCAAGACTACCAAGTGGTACCAAAACATAGACTGATAGAATTTTTTTAATAAGGCATGAAAGGGTTCTAAGTGTCATAATCATAGGATTTTTGATTAAGATATAATGATGAGCATTGCAAGATAAAGACCTAGCTGATCTAAAGAGATCGATAAAGCATGTTTGTTCTAAATTATCAGGAAGCAATGAGATGATGATAAGTGATCAATGTTTAACAATAATAAAAGGTAAAGACCAAGCTAATTTTTATGGATATTGATGATGTGCATTCATTCAATATATGAGAGGGCACAAGAATTTGGTAAAGTGTTCGATGTTTAACAACGACTGTTGGCATTTGAATTTAGCAAAGGGAAAAACTAGACTGTAGTGTTTGGACCATAAATTTTAATCTAGGATTAATTAAAAGGTGTAGTATCAAATATGTATAAAACTTCAAGGTTAATATAGTGAATCTATTTATAGGGTATGAATGTTTGTATATTCAAAGTTATTGAGATCCAAAGTTGATTGTGTATGTGTTCATACTCTACAGGTAACTTGAGAAGGATAACTGAGTTTGCTTTGATGGTATTTGGATGTTTCAAGGTGGATTATCTATTATAGAGTGTTTTAAACTCCTTGATGATTATTTTAATATATTTTGGAGGTTTGAAAAATCCATATTTAGTATTAATAAATGCTTATAACTTAATTGTATTTTCATTCATGGTGTTCTTGTGTATAGAATGTTGTTTGAGCAAAATGTGCTTTAGCAGAAGAGTGTTTTGGGGGTATTAATCATTTGAGGATGCCATAAGGATCATATGGAGTGGACCCATGTATTTAAAAGTGATGTTTTGCTCTTATTTTAATCAATAAAGTGTTAAATGGGTGAATAGGACTCCATGAGACCTGTAAAGGCTATTAAGGCCTAATTGAAAGGTGTACATGCTTAAGGGTGGCCCATGGATGCTATGGCTAACCTATGGGAATGGTATTGAGATATATAAGATGTCTTAAGGGTTAAGGCAAGTATTATGACTAACCTAAAATATAATAATCATGAAGTCACTGTAAAAGGTGAAATCAAAGGAGATGATTTCTAGAATTGAGAGAAGTGTGTGTGTGAGAGTTGAAGAGCAAAGGAAAGAAAAAAAAGTGTGTGAATAGTGGATGGGTTGTATAATAGATCAGTTTTTCAACTATGTGTATGACTTGTAGTTCATATTTTTGATGTCAAGAATAGGTCTCTTGTAGGTTTGAAAATTGAGGATGATCAAAGAGGTCTAGAGTGATCTAAAAGGATGTTTTGGATGCCTTAAGTGTGAGCAAGGGATAGATGATGTTTGTGTAATATTGGTGGTTGATTTGAGATGCATATTAGAGTGTGGACTATGTGTATGACCATTTGGTCTTGTTTTTGAATTTATGATAGAGTTGTTACTAAGAAGTGTAGAGTGATCCAAAAGGTGGTTTTAGATGTTTGTGGTTGTGTGAAGAAGTGAAGGGGGTTCATATAAATTGTATCTCCATCAGATTGGTAAGAAATAAATGTTTAAGAGATGTTAATATCATAGGTGTTGGGAGATTTCTCAACATCTAGGTCAGAAGGACTTGACCATCTTAGGGGTAGGTGTTCCTTGTGAAGCAAGAGTTTCATTAAATCCAAGTTAGAAGGACTTGAATATCATAGGGGAAGGTGCTCCTTATGGATACGTGTTTCATTGCATTATTTTCAAAATTAATTGACCATCCTAGGGGTGGGTGATCCTTATGGAACATGTGTTTCACTAAATTCTGGTCAGAATGACTTGACCATCCTAGGGGTAGGTGTTCTTTGTAGAACTAGTGTTTCAATAAAGTTTCATGTTTGCATACTTATTATAGGACAAGTATTCCATGTTTTTTTAAGCTTTAGAGTGGGTTTTATTACCCAAGAGGGTTTCCCACATATATCTTGTGTTGTGTGTGTTTTCTTTCATTATCTATTTGTTAAATGTTATAAACATCTTGAATGCTTCATGAATAGTTGTATTGAAAGATTAAGTGTTTGAAGGGTTTGGAAATTGAATTGGAATTTTTTACACCACTGATCCACCCCCCCCTTCTTATTGGTTTTTACCTTTAATAAATAAACCATAATATTAAATCCAAGACCACTTCAAATAAGCATATAGGCTTGTATAGACCTAAAAGAGAGACTTTGCTTTTGAGATGCAATTGTTAAGGGACTAATAAAATAATTGGTTTATTATAATTTTAGGTGATATATAATTAATCAATAAATAATTTTAAAATTTTTTAAACCCTATAATAAAATACTCCAATATAGATTGCAAGCAAGCAAGACCAAAGTCAAGATCAATGTTACAGGATTGCATACAGGGATATGAAGAGAAAATACATGTTTTGCACTGAATATGTTTCCAATAGGTTTGTAATTAATATAATGTCACATGAATAATATTTAAATAGTAATTATACTCTTTCATATGATATGAAATCACTAAAAATGGGCCAATAGGGTCAAGATTGCTAAGTTACTTGCTAAGCATGGACAAATCAAGTTTCAAGACTATTTTGAGGGTCAAATATTTTGGGAACCATCTATATACCTCATGAGACATGAAATAAAACTAGATGATGCTTTTTAAACCAAAAATAAAGAATTTTAATCTCTTTTTTTCATAAATAGTCCTCTAGAATGCACACTTATAGGCTTACAAGCCCAAGAGGACAAAATTTATTATATAGGAAGTTGCCTGAGTAGATGTATGGGGTATAAAACCATTAGGGGATGATTATAATGTTTTATTAATTCAATTTTGTGGTATTTTTTATTTAATTTTGGGGCTAAACTCTATGAAAAATCATTAACAAGTTGAAGACCTAAAAATGGCCTTTATGACCGTAACAAGAATTTGATGACTATGAATGGCATTTAATGAACACTAATGCATTGGAAATGTCTTTAAAATATATTAAGAGAGATTTAAAATATTTTAGTCACCTATTGGATAACTAATTTGGCACATGTGAAGGGAAAGACATAGAATAGAGGTCTAAAACTACATTTTTAAACTGGCTTACATAGTTTTTGAGTGGATTTAAACTTCCTAACCATTGGAAGAGACTTTATAGGCTGGGGAAAAGGTCCCATGATATTAAATAAAAAATTAAAGGTAATTTACTGGTGATGTGCCAATTTTTGAATAAAATAACCAAGTCATGATGAAGGTTACTTTCTTGGTTGCATAGAAATGTAAGGTTTCACACATTCTCAAGGTCACCAATGGTATCAAGTGTATTTTAGGAATATAAAGAGAACATAAATTTTTATTAGTTACTTATTAGTGAAGATAATAAAAATCCATGCATAAAAATACAATGAAACTAAAAAATCTTGCCTAAAAACTAATAGGAGCATAACATAATGAATAAGATCACAAAATAGAGATAAAAACAACACAAGAATTTTATCTCCTTTGTCAAATTTGATGTCCACTTGTTGGAATAAGGATGTTAATGACAGATATATGGAATTAGAGACTCTTTGAAATGCTTCTCCATGGTATTATCACTTCTCCAATGGTCACTTATAGCTTTTCATTGTTATTGGCTTGGTCTGGTGTGAATCTTTTCATAAAATGGACATTATAAAACTAATTTTAATACATTCTTGAAGGCATTCTTATAGAATAACCTTATACACAAAATATTGTTTAGGTAGAGTAAGGGAGATTATATTTATATGTCTAATATCTAACTCTAACCCTAGGGAAGCTAGGTTATGTTCTAACTTTGGTTGAGTCTAAAATAACCTAGATTAAGTTAGGTTAACTCTAGGTTGGGTCAAATCACACATGAAGTATTGAAAACTCATTTTCAGATATTTATGATCCATGAAAAATCACGTTATATATTAATGAGTTTGTGACTCACCTTTTTGGAATATTTAGGAAGTAACAAATCATTTTATTAGTTCCTTTGACTTTGACTTCATATTTGGCTAAAAAATATTTTTTGATTATTGAAATTATCTAATTCAACTTAGAATTTTTACATAGGCAAGTTAATTGAGAATTTATTTTTAATTAATCTTGTTTAGTGAATTTTGAATTTTTTCAAATTTTTAAATTTTTTTGAATTAATATCTCGATAGACCAAGAATTTCAAATTACTAGGTCAAAATCTGACTAGAGTTGAAACTAAGCTAGGTTATTGGTCCATACAAGGTAATACCCCAAATAAGTAAGACTCACCACATTTATGATTAATTAATCCCCTAAACAAATTAATTTGGGAGTTGAAGTGATTTTTAGGCTTAAATTGTATCATTAAATAGAAATTGATCTAAATCTCAGTTTAGGCATGAAAGTGGCTAAAATCAAATGACTATAGTTTTCCCCTATTTGAGAAGGCATTTCAAGACACAATCACAATAATATATTTTAAAATAATTAAAAATTAATTAAGAAGAAAAGGAATAGAATGATTGAGGAATGATGCTTTCAATAAAGTTTGGGAATTCTATGATTCCCCCTTGAGGGAGTGGTCGACAAACACAATTGATGGATGGTCCCAAAAAAAGAAGAAAGAAGAAGAATTAAATTAACCCATGGATTAGATTAATCTAATCAAAAAAATGCTTACATGCATTGATTAAAATAATGATTTTCCCAAAGGAAGTTATAATCATTAATAGAGGTTGATACATTGATTTACCTAAAGGTAGTTATAATTAGTGGCATAAGTATGTGCCCCAATAGGGCAGATGGGTAAAAAAATGATTTTACCAAAGGTGGTTAGAATCATTAAGATGAATTTGATTAAATAATGATTTATCCCCCAATAAGGTATATTTGATCATGATAAACTAGTTGTGCCCTAGTAGGGTAGATTTGAAATCATGAATCAAGAATATAACATGTTACACAGATTATAGATGAGTGGGTGAAAACATAGATGTGATGGTCTAATGACATTTCAAAGACTAAATAATCCACAAAAAAATAGGCATATAGGGGTGCACAAAATGATGAAAGAAATGTTGGATCCAAGAAAGGGAGGAAATAATAGAGAAATTACATTATAAAGTAAATATTTGACACAAAATATAATTGTATTGTATTATTTCTCGAATCATTTTTACAAGCAAGGTAAAATCTTTATAAAGCTTTTACGAGTGGTTACAGGAGAAAACTAACTTTTCCCATTAAATACCAACTTCTTTAATAAATAAAACTAATAAACTAAAAACATTAAAATATTTTGGATCATTAAAAATAATCCAACAAACTCCCCCTTGATCTAAAGGGGTATAAAAAGATGAGAAAAGAACTATGAGTCATCTAAGTAGACTTTGCCATAACTACAATTGGTACACTATACATCCTGGACTGATTACACCCTGATCATCCCCACACTACAATAGAACATGATCATGCACTATTTAACTAGATATATATCCTCACACATAATCCATATAACAAGTGATTACCCTCTATACTATGTATGGTACATCTTAAATTGATGCCCAAAAATCAGCAACATCTCTCATAGGCCTTTGATTAGTAATAATAATTCTAGCAACACAATGCTAACTCATACCACACATCATTGATGACTGATCAAAAGATAATATACAATATATTCCCCCCTATCAGGTAAGAGGTGAGAAGCCATGTAATAAATAAACCTAGTACAAATCACTAAAATGCTCCACATCAAAGATCATATCAACACTACATCTATGAAAGTAAAGTACACAAGCCAAAAATTGTTATCCCAGAAATGAACCCATACACCAAATGAATAGCAAACTAGAGAATGGAAAATATCTTCCAACCTCCATGGATCCTCCAACCTCTAGTTTTCTCTATTTATCCTGTTAGATCCATAGGGACTTGTAAACATTGAAATGTAATACAATCATCACTGACAACACAAGTGATGGGACACATCATTATTATTTTTGTTTGATGTATATAACATATTTGTATTGTTTGAGAAAAACTTGGGGTGTCAGATTCCACTGAAAATGCACCTAATTTCATTACAATGCATAATTTATTCAAAATATGTGTAAACACATATTTACGCATGTCAGAATCAAAAACTAATTACACTGATGATTTTATAATTCCATTTCCATGAAAAATGAGTGGTCATATGAAGAATTTTCCACTATATGTAGAAGATATTATAGTTTTAAATTTTGTTCCTCTGTCAAGCTAGGCAGACCCCCCCTCCCTCTCAATGCTAATTTAGAAAATTTTACTAATTTATGGGGATTAAAATTTCATAGAAATACATAATGGACCCCTCATTGCTTATAATAATTATAAATCTATTCAAGTCTAGTTTCCAAAAAAGTAACTTTTACAAAATAATATGATACTGTGTAAAAAATATGATAGAGTCGGTCATGGTAGGTACACTTTTTTTTGGTTTTCAGAATTAATTCAATTAATCCTTTTGCAAAATTTTTTTTTGGCACTTTTGAGGGTTGCACCCCTGACCTCTTGCTGCAAGTGACTTAATAAAATATCCTTTAACCAACTTGCTTGAAACAAAGTTGAATGCAAATCAACAAGCTTTATCAAATGACCTTAATTTTTCTAATTTTTACAATTATGTATGTGTGTGTGTGTGTATATATATATGTATGTATATATATATGTATGTATATATACATATATGTATGTATGTATATATATATATGTATATATATATATATACATATATAAATATACATATATATATATATATATATATATATATATATATATATATATATATGTATACATATACATACATACATATACATACATACATATATATATATATATATATATATATATATATATATATATATATATATATATTTGGATGTAAAATTAATGTGAAATTAATTCACTCACTATTTTACTTACATGAAAAAATAATATAAGGTAGCGCCTTTATTCCTTGGTGGAGCCCACCCAAAAAAAACTTATTTATAATAAATAAATTATTATCACACTTCTTATCCTTATTTCTACTTGGCACACTACAGGAACTTTACTACTACTCTAAAATTATATTGCATACATGCATAGATCTATTCCAAATATTCCCAAAAATTTGTACAAACACCACAAATGAGGATTAAAGCCATACAAACATATATTTATCTGAATTTTAATTATTGTTGTAATATATGGGGCACCATTATTACATGTGAAGACTATATAAGTTCAGGAAAAGACTGTACTAGTCCAAAAATTGGGTTTCAATTATTTTCAAAATAATTTAAACTAAGTTTCAATAGATGTAATTCAATTTTAGACTGCCAAAAGGTATTTTAATGCAATTTTTAGTAGCTTGGACAGTTTTGAGGCCGTACATATGAGAAGCAAAGCCGTATAACTTAGAAAAAATATTTAGAATATTTTTGGAATGATTATGTAGGAATTTTTTTTAACATATAGAAGCTACAAAACTTATCAAAACTCAAAAAAATTCTTCCAATTATTTTTTAATATATGTGGGTTGTATAGTTCTAACTTTGTCATATAATTAAAAAAATAGAGATTTATCAAATGCTTTCTTGTGAAGGGTCTTTTCTTTCTATCCTTTTCCACAATAATTTCTTTTCCTTTTTATCCAAAAAAGATGTGAAAATTTCTTCAATTCTCCATGTTGTGGCTCTGATACCACTATTGGTTCTAGGTACATGAGGAAATAACATATAAATTACATTGTAAATTAAATATTTGACACAAAATATAATTGTATTGTATTATTTCTCGAATCATTTTTAAAAGCAGGGTAAAATCTTTATAAAATCTTTTACAGGTGCTTGCGGGAGAAAAATAACTTTTTCCATGAACTACCAACTTATTTAATAAATAAAACTAATAAACTAAAAATAGTAAAATACTTTGGATCATTAAAAATAATCCATCAAGAAATGATTGGAAAAATAATGGTGGCCTAGCTGACCTGAGATATGTCATGTATCCAAGCACTACCTACATCATCAAAATAGATCTTAGGCTAATGTAGTTCTCCAAGAATTTGGGAGAAAATGGAATGAGGGATAAAACAGAAGAATGAGAATTGATCAATGTGAATGATTTGATTATACCTACCAATGTGGAGATGCTAATATTTATTAGCATTGATACAACCAAAATGGTTAATGAGTTTATTTCATCAAGGTGTAGGGGATAACTACTTATTTTCCATAATGTGACTAAGGAAGCTTACGTAATTATCTCTTAATCATATATTGATAATGAAATGGATAGAGGATACATATGAATTTGGGATACCTTCTAGATCAAAGATGCACATCCTAACTAGTAGGTATTAAAATTTATTTATTATTTAATTACTCTAAATTTGGGTCATGTTTGATATATGCCAAGTTTTGATCTTAGAGAAGTACTACCATTGCATTGATATGATAATCTCTATTGGCCTCATTGATGCCTCCACTAGACATTACCAATAACTTCTATATAACTTAAAAAGTTATTAGAGAATACAATACCCATGACTCTTTCCATATTTTCAAGTTGATACAAAACCCTAAAACTTATGGGATACCCAAGGCCAAGACTAATCACATGGAGTGTTAGACCAAAGGAAATTCTTATCTAAACAAACCCATTATTTTCAAACCAGTCTCTGGCTTAGAACATGATCCCTTAGCCAAACATGATTCAAGAATTTACACTAATGAGTTAGCTGACTATTACCAAAATGAAAAGTATCCTATTCTTAACCAAATTATGGATCACCTATATTATTAAGGTAGAGTCATGGGACTACATCAACAAGGAACTATTGAGCTAGTCTCCATGACCAAATACAAGGGAACCCATGATATTAGATTAAAACCACTTGGGAGTGACCCCATATACTTTATTTGGGTTTTAAAACTATTGAATATCAAATGTAATATAAATAATGATGTAAGGTCTGATTATAGCATCTATGATGACCTTGCCAATATGATTTTTTTTAAACCCCATTTTGTTTGTACCATTATCCCTATTTATCACCCTTCACCACTAACCCTTTATCAGCCACAATTGATAGACTGGGACCAACAAGATTCAATAATTCCATTAGATGAGTTTGAAAATTATGAGGCCATATGCAAACTTTTGGGATTAAGGAATCATATTCCTCTTGGAGATCACAAGCAAATCTTTTATATCAGACTGGATCCTAATGCCTATTTTGAAGAGTGGGTGACTTTCTTTGGCCAAAAACAAAAACAAAATCAAACATTGAGGTCTAAAAGTGAAAACCTATTCGATGTACTTTCTAACCAAGGTAAAAGTAAAGAAAAAATAGATTTTTGATGCCATTAGATGGGGATGTTCACCCCTCTTCCTATGAAGCATAGGAGACATATAGTCCAAGGCCTATTTATGGATCTAAAATTAGTATTGAGGAGTGGAAATATTTTACATATATTTTTCAAGAGTGCCCTATGGTATTCATTACATGGTCTTACCGACATTAAGAGATTATGATTCATATTACTTGGAATAATTATACGAGCTAGTCCAAATAAAGAACTTTTCCATTACTAATTATTTTACCTCCTTGCTAACTATTTTAGATGATGGTTCCACACTTTTTATGGAGGACACTTCATACATTAATATTTGGACTCCATAGGACCCAAAGTGGATCAAATAGGCATATCCCTCACTGAGGAGGAATATGAAGTTTTTATATCCCTTGTAAAGGAATTTGTTGACATATTTACATAGGCTTATTTGGGCATGCCGAGTTTAGACCCCACCTTGGTTGTAAACCATCTTTTTGTAAATCTTAATGCAAAGCTCATTAATTATAAATTGTGAAAGATGCATCATTGTATTGTTGTGTTGGTCAATAAGGAGTTGTAAAAAATATTAGATGCAAGATGCATCAGGTTGATCAACTATTTAAAGTGGATTTCAAACATTATTTCAGTGAGCAATAAACTAAAAACTATCAAAATTTACACTAATATTAGGGATATCAACAATTCCTACCCAAAATATGACTTTAATCTACCTAAAATTTACATTATTGTTGACTCAATGGATGAATATGAAATGTTTTATCTTATGAATATATTTTCATGATATAACCAGATCATAATTTCATCGAAAGACTAGTACAAGACAACATTTACCACTCTATGGGGATTTTTTTAATTAGGTGATGTTATTTATAATTAATAATGTTGGAACCACTTACCAATAATCCATTATATTGATTTGACATGATATGATGCATGACATCCTTGAGGACTATATTAATGACATCCTAGGTAAATCAAACACCCATGCTAATCATCCAACTATACCACAAAAATATTTGAGAGATTCTACAAGTATAATGTCAAGATTAATCTAAATAAGTGTGTATTTAGCATAACTTATAGAAACTTTTTAGGCTTAATTACCTCTTGTATGGGAATTGAATTTGATCCATCCAAAGTTAAATCCATTACTGAAATGCCTTTGCGATCTACCTTAAAATATATCCACATTTTGTAGGGTAATATCCAGTCAATTTGATGCTTCATATCATATTTGAATGACAAATTTCATCCCTTTACACACTTACTAAATAATGGCATTACTTTTTATTGGAATAAAGAGTGATAAAAATCATTTAAACATATTAAGGAATATCTAGACAATCTACTTATTTTTTTACCACCAATTTCAAACAAGCCATTGGTTTTGGCACAAAATGATGAATAAGGTAAATAACATGTCATGTATTATCTAAGATGAACATTTTTTACATATGAAAAATATTATACAATAATCTAAAAATCTTGTTTAGCAATGGTTTTTGTAGCCTAAAAGTTGAATCATTACATGTTGAATAATAAGACTATTATTATTCCCAAAGTAGATCCACTTAAGTATCTACTTTATAAAATATATATATACATGACCACATAGAAAAATGGATCTTGATTTTGAGTGAGTTTGAAATTTAATATTTCAATTAGAAGGCCATTAAGGGACAAGTAATCATAGATAAACTTGCATAAGATACTCTACATGATACTTAACCCCTTAAATTTGTATTTATAGATGAATCCATTATGACCAAATTAGAATTAGAATCACACCCTAAGGCATAATAGTGGAAGATGTATTTTGATGGTTCATTCATAACTTGTAGATTAGGTGCTATAATATTGTTTATTATGCCACATGGGGATGTCATTCCCAAATCCTTTTGTATTAGTTTCCCCTATACTAATAACACAACCGAGTATGAATCACTCATTTTAAGTCTTTATTAAGTAGTATAGTAGAACATCCAACATTTATGGGTTCATGGTGATTCTCAGCTAATCATTAATTAGGTCATGAACTAATCCCAGACCAAGGACAAGAAGTTGATACCATATAAAGACATGGTTGATACTCTCAAGTGGTAAATTTCAGACATTAAATTTTAAATAATAACATGAGCCAATAACATAAAAACTGATGACATGGACACTATTGGTTCCATGATTTAGATCACATACAAAGGGATTATCAATTTTTTGTAGAATATCTCTTAGCATCAGCACATGAATAATCAATTGTCAAAATGGTATATGACATTATTAGTCCCATGTCACCATGGTATTATGACATATATGCATATCTCTAAAACCAATCTATTCCTCATGACCTATCACATTAGAAGCAAAAAGACTTTATCCATAAATCCTATCATTATACCCTACTTGGACCTGCCTTGTATCGTAAAAGCTATGATGGAACTCTGCTTCATTGTTTAAATTTATTATAATATATATTATCATTGAGATAAGTTCATGAAAGAATGTGTGGATTTCACACTAGTGGGGAAATCTTATCCAAAAATTTATTTTGTAATAGTTTTTACTAGCTAACTATGGAAATAGACATAACTATATATGTGAAAAGGTGTGTAAAGTTTCAAATTCATGCTAATTAGATTCATGCTTCAGCCAAGATGATCAAAACTTGGAAACACCATGGCCATTATCAATGTGGGGAGTTGAACCTATAGGAAATATTAATCATACATCTTCAAATGGCTATAAACATGTCTTAACTACTACTGAATATTTCACTAAGTGGGTGGAAGCCATTTCTCTCATTTACATAACTAGTAAGTAGATATCTAAGTTTAATTATAAGTAGATATCTAAGTTTATAATTAAAAATCTCATTTGACATTATGGTATCCACTCTAATGTTATATATGATAATGGTATATCATTTAAAAATAAATATATGAAAGCACTTTGTACCTAATACCATATCAAACAAAATTTCTCTACTACTTACTACCTATAAGGCAATGGATAAGCCAAGGCTTCTAATAAAACCATTGTCAATATTCTAAAGAATATTTTGAAATATGTTGGTCATAATTGGCACTTGTAGTTGTTTAATGCCATCTAAGCATATTGTACCACATTTTATTACTCCAATAAGAACTACCCCTATTCACTTATTTATGGCACTAAGACCATTCTTCTAGTCGAGGTTGAGTTGCCTTCTCTACAAATTTCACTTTAGCACATCATTGATGATGAAGACTACATATTAGCTTGCTTGTAAGAGCTAGAATTACTTGATGGAAAGTGCATGGTTTCCTTCAATAATCTTGAGGCTTATCATAATAAATTATGAGGCCAATACAATTGACACATTAAGCATTGAGAATTCTAGCTTGGTTACCTTGTGTTAAAATAAAATTAGAAAAATGTCAATGTTGAGACAAAGAAAAAGGAAAGTTCTAACCTAAACGGTTAAGCATTATACAGTTATTGCTAACTAAAATTTTTGAGCATATAGGATTACCACACCAAAAGGAGATGAAGTTGATGAGGCATTGAACATAATGCACCTCAAATGTTTTTATGCTTGAGGGACTTGAATTATTGTCTATAAGGATCATTTAAGTTATGCCAAATTTTACTTATTCTTTGTAATATACCCTATACCATTATACCATGCCTTAAATTATCTACCAGCTAGTTATTTTTACCCTACCCCACCTATCACATTTGGCCTTAGTTCTGATTCATTTATGTTTTATGCACATTTAGTGGTTGATGACAGGTTTAGTTCTAGTAGTTGTTTCATATTAAATGTTTGAATAGTGGTCTATGAAAGTAATATGATATTGGTCTTAGAAATTACATCCTTCATTTATTGTTATGTTCACTACATGTACTACTAATTATAATAGCCTATGGGAAAATTAGTAACATTGACCTCTTATCATTATTTTCTAATTATAACCACCTTTGGGTAAATTAGGAATAACACCTTTACCATGCATTTTTGCATCACCTTGCCATCATTTTTCCTTTTATCTTGCCATTTTATTGTACCTAAAATTATTGAGACTTAGTCAAACACCTTTTGTGTAGGAATAACTATAATGACTTGAGGTCCTATGCGACTATGTAGGTAGCACCTGATTTACATTGAGGTCAACTCAGTCACCCATTTTCCATGCTCTCACCATTTTATGAGCAATTTAAGTTTGAATGCTCTCACTATTTTATGAGCATAGTTTAGCTATGATCTTGCCATTTATGAGTTAGACCACTTTATATCTTATGATTCTCGATTGATTTGAGATGCTTCAAAAATGCCAAAAACTTTTGAAATAGTTTCAGAAACCCCTAAAATTTTACAAAGGACCTAAAAATACTAAAAATAAAAAAATCATGAAAATTGGCTTAGAATGGAACCATCATTTTTTTTGGATGGGAATTATTACCTATCCAACTTCATTTCTAGGCTACTTATCCTTTTCCATCCCATTTTTGGGAGAACTACATTGTCCTGAGGTCTGCATGGACTATTTAGGTAACACTTAGATACATGGGGTATCTCAAGTTAGCTCAACCACCACCTTCATTTATTTTTCAACCACCTCTTTACCTTAAGGATTCTGGGACTCCTAACAATTTCACAAGTAACCAATTTTCCTTTTTTTTCCCATCATTATTGGCCTTAGGTGTATGCTCTAGCTATTTTATGAATTGATGTTATAAGATTTATGCATTTGAATTTAATTCACTAATGACCATTTATCTTTTCTTACATTCTCACCATTTTTTGAAAAACCTTAGCCAATTCTCTCACCATTTAATGAACAACCTTTACCAATGCTCTTGCCATTAAGTGAGATCATTCTCATTCAAAGCAATATATTTAGTAAACACTATGAATTACCAATTTAGTTCATTACTAAATATTTGTCTCTTATCTTTTCATGTGATTTGATCCTAAACCATGTTCTCACACTTGTATGATTTATTTATGTTGATATTTTAATGACTATGAGTGTCATCCCATTTTTCCTATGCACTCATTATTTTACAAGAACATTACTATTTTACTCTAAAATAAAAACATGTTTTCTCATCATCATTTTCTTCTAGCCTATATCCTGGGAGAATTATATTTGGCCTAATGTTCATGTTAGATCTTGTGTCCATGGAACTATGTAGGTAGTATCCACTTGCCTAGTACATTTGGAGTCAACTTAGATAACCCTTCCTTTTCTTATATTCCCCCTATATTATTTATTTGATTTCATTATCTCCTATATCCTAAAGGAAATGTTTGCCATCTTGTTTGTGTTATCATTCCCTATAGCGTAGGGTTAACTATTTGTCATCTCTTCTTTGCCATTTTTCCCTATAGCTTAGGGGCAAATGTGTGTATTTTATTCTTATGCTATTTTACCTATGTTTTTTTGACCTAGCTTAGGGGTCACCCTGTCACCAAGATTAACACTTATATTACACATGCACAAATAATTTAAATTCTATTTGTACTAAAATTATAATTGACCATTGTTTGTATTTTTATTTGGATTGATTTGTTTGTTTATTTATTTTTATATGGTTATAATAGTTTGTTTACTAAACATTTCTTTGATTTGGAATTTTAAAAAAAAAAAATGTTTATAGCCTTGTTTGTTTATTTTATTTGTTTATTTGTTTATTTTAACTATCTTTATTTGTTCTATTTGTTTTGTATTGTTTTTTTTTAAAATCTTACCTTGTTTATTTTATTTGTGTTTTGTTTATTTATTGATGTTTTATTTTTTATTATTGTTTTTTTGTGTTTGTTTTTTTGTAGTACTATTGTTGATTTGTTTGTTTTTTGTATATTCTATTTATTTTTTTGTTTGTTTGATTTTATCTATATTTTTTTTGTATAGTTTATTTCATTATTGTGTGTTTATTTTTTATTTACCTTCTTCTTTTTTTTTTTTGAGTTTTTATCAATTTCCATAGGTCTATTACATTTTGTTTACACTTGAGTGTTTATTGTCCATATCTTCCATTTAGGTTGTGAATGTTTTTTTTAGCCCTACACTTTATTTATTTTTTATATTTACACCTAGAATTTGATTGTTCATATCTTATTCCTAGGTTGTTTATATTTACATTTATACTAAGTTTTCCATGATTAGGATATATATTGTAATTTTAGTTGTTCATAACTATGATGCATAATATCACAAGCTAAAATAAAAACTAGGCATAAATATACTATAAGATCAATGCAATGGTAGTAATTATAGGATATATCAAACCAACCAAATACCCGAACACATGCCTACATCTAATGAGTAATAAATAGATAAAAAAATATTTATAATGTGTTCATATAGATGTGCATCTATGAATGAGCATACACATGATTCATACAACTTAAATAGATAAAAATAAATAAAAATCTCATAAATATGGCATAATCAATAAATGAAAGAGCATACATGAGCATAAACACCAACAATATTACACATCCATCATTATTAATCAATTCTAGATAATGTCAAACATGAGATAAATAATATAAGCATGGAATTGTGTGTGTGTGTGTGTGTGTGTGTGTGTGTGTGGTGTGTGTGTGTGTGTGTGTGTGTGTGTGTGTGTGTGTGTGTGTGTGTGTGTGTGTGTGTGTGTGTGTGTGTGTGTGTGTGTGTGTGTGTGTGTGTGTGTGTGTGTGTGTGTGTGTGTGTGTGTGTGTGTGTCTCAAAGGAATATCATATACATGTACATTGGCCTTAAAGGACCCAAAAATTGAATGCCAATGTATCTAAAATGTAATATGCATAGAGGATATATACATATCAAAATGGAGTACGATTCCATATGCCAAAACTATACCAAAATGCCAATGATCAACTCTAGCTCTGGATGTCCATGGTACTTATGGATGGAGGAGGCCCTAATGGTCCTAGTGGTCTTAATGGTGATGGTCATGGTTGATAGATAGACTGACTTGAGGCATATTATTCCTAATATGAGAATAACTAGATCTACTAACTATCCTTTGTGTATCCCAAATCACAAAAGAAGCAACCTATTGGTCTTGGGCAGTGTCATCCCATAGGCTCCGTAGTAATATGAGTCTTTGTCCTTATCCCAAAGGATATTAAGTATATTTTATGAAAATTCATCCTATATATTGGCTCTTTGAGCCACATCTCACTCTCACCTGAGCCTATTAACATTAGATAATTATTGATGTCTACCACTAATGGCTTGATCCCTCTCTATAGTGAGTTGGCCCTACACTTGTATCATCCTATCAACATAATTATTTAGATGGGTTATCTTTGACAAAATATGAGTCATATAATCATCCCTCATATCTAGGGTGATCTGTAAATCAACCACTTATTAATGTAAGCTAATAATCTCTACCACATAAGTGATGATCTCTACCTCTAACATAGTTATATCCATACCTACTATAGTTGTCCTAGAAATCCCTACCTGGCCTAGATATACCTATGTACTTAAAACACCTACCATGATAGAGTCAAGAACCATCATAGCCAATCCATAACCACCATCAACCCCATCATCACCATCACCATCTCTACCTCCCTTGCTATCTCCTCCATTAAATCCATCACCATCATCATCACCCTCCTCATATTTACTACTTTCCCAGGTTCTACTACTATCACTCGATGTCTGAGCCTCCATTGTGTCAATCTATGGGACTTTATCCTCTTTCTTATCATATAAATGTCAATCTTAGAGGGCACATTTATAACCACTAATGAATATAGGTTAGAATGATCATTGCATATGTAACTCCTCCTACATAAGCTTAATAAACTCACATAACACTAAGGAAACTCACATTATCCTCACTCTTTTGAATAATATGATTATCCCAAGTGATATACTATGTAACATGTGTAAACCATTTAGGTTGCTTGGGCACATCCTGTGTGTGAACATAAACTATCAGAGTACCCGATTAGGGTGGTACTCCTTGATAATGTGGGACTATATACCAATCATAAAACATTTAGTAGTTATGTAGGACATGTGCTATCCATCCCAAAACCACTATAGCTAATAATTAAGTTGTTAATCCTATTTTTGACACCCCTCTTTTTTTAATGAAAATTTGAGTATACTTATATATATTCTACCATATTGATGACTTAATGTTGTGACATCTAAAATTGCATATGGGGGTTATAATCAATTATTTTGATTTTTAATATGCATTCTCATGTTAATAATTATATTGATTATCAAATTTAATGAAATTTTTACTGTAACATTAATAAGTGGTTTTTAAAGCATTAGTGTGATATAATGAAAATGCATTCAGTATTTATATGGTAAAGATGTCCAGATTGGTAGTTGTGAATAGTTTGACTTGGTCATTTGAGTAGTAACACTTGTTGGTTTCACTTTGCCTATTCAATCTATAAACACTTTATTTTTCTTGTTAATATATATGTATAAAGAACTTTGCATTGTTTGGTTTATTTTACATGAGTAGGATAATTAGTGAAATGTTGATAAGATGTTTGTTCAAATCCCTCTTGTGATTTATTACTTTAATTTTTAAAGCTCATAAATAATTCCAATGTAAGTTAAGAATGATGTACTTCTTGATATCATTTCTAGTTTATATAATATTTTGATACCATTCCATTTCATTTAAGGAATTTATTATTATTATTGTGAAGATATTAATATTATATGTTTGATTTAAATCTAACATATATATTAAAACTATTAATACAAATTCCTAAAGCCTATGTTAAAATCAAAACCTAAGTGCTAACTTAAGTACTAAGTTGCTAAGGGTCACCATGACATAGATTTATTATGATGGTGGATTTAAAGTTGATCATATATAACAAATGTGAGTTATTAAGGACTTGGGTTCAAACTCAAGTTTTGAACCTAATAACATTAAGATGGAGGTGACATCAAGTTTGTTTTAAAAGTCATAATGTAAATACTATTTGATATGGTGTTGATCTCATTGGGATTTGTTTGAGGTAGGTAAATTTCATGGCATTAATAGTATTGTACATGCATCAGATATTGACCATTAGTAAGGCTTTTTGACCAAGTTTAATTTTTGTTAAACTTGGCATAAATTATTTTGAATTGGTTGAATCACCCATTGGGTGAATATTTTGTCATTAGCTAACTGATGACAAAATGGGTATATCAACCACATTACAAGGAGATTTATGTGGCAAAAGTGTGGGTTTACCACATCATAGTGAGATAAATATCTCCTCTCATCAAGGGGAGGTTCCATATAAACAACTTATATATTAATATGAACTAAAAATAGACTTGAGGGTAAGATTACACCATCTATCTCTCTTCTTTCAGAGATGATGTTTACAAGGTAAAAGAGAAATCCTGGTTGATAACTAAAAGCATTCCTCTTCTTTCAAAAATGATATTCAATAAATAGGAAAAAATCTTCTTGGGTAGTAACTAGATCTATGAGAAAATAATGAAAGCACAACATATTTCATTTCTACCCTTAATTATTTGAATCATACGTAACAATAGAGTGAAGTTCAGCTCAAAGTCTTCACCTAAAACTACAACAGAATATGAAATCACAAAGGATAGAAGTAGTTTAAAGTCTTTCTAATATCCTTCAAAATGTCTTTAGATAATTTCCACACACAATTTGCTTATTTAATCAAATAAATGAGAGATTATTAGGAAAGATAACATACGAACAATCCCCTAAGTAACACAAATTATTTCAACACAAAGTCTGAAAATAACATGCTTCTCATTCATTTAAGAAAATATGATTTACAAGCTGAGATCAAAGTCTCAAGAAGCATCTCAATTTTGGTAGAGTTTTTTCTCTTAATTATCAAGAGATCCTTTTTACAAAAGAGGCTCCCTCTATATATAGGGAAAAGCCTTCAAAATTGGAAAAATACTTAAATATTAAAACCTAGTCAAAGATGAGTCTCCATTGACTTTGGGACTTTTTCATATTTTTACATGTAATTACACATAACAAAAGTACATGTGAAAATGTCCCAAGTCAATTACAAAGTGCATGAGAAGAATGGAGAAGAAAGTATGAAAGAACAGTTTAAATTTTATTGCCAACCTTCTTTAAATGAACATCGTACATGGTGATAGATACCTGTATTCTAATATTGTCTGATATAATAGTATTTTTGAAGATCACCTTAGCTCTGACCATAACATCTCTCACTGCTATGATTGACTTGGCATGACTAGTTAACTTGGTTCTCAGATTGTCCAGAGTTAACTGATTATCTAAGATATTGTCCACAAAAGCCATTGAGAATGCTTTCTCCTCAAATTCCTTTCGAATCATAATCTCAAAATCCTAAGTCATTTCCTCTACTAAAATGAATTAGTTGTCTTGAGAGGTAAGTCTACAAGGCAACTCTTCTAATTTGTGTAGTAGATTGATATTGCTTTGTTCACTGGTGTCCTTGGAAGATTCAAGGTCACTGAGCAATTCCTTAAGTACCAAGATCCTATATGTCAGTGATTCTTTAATTTCAATAAAATAATCTCTATCAACAATGATGTCAATTGACACTAGGGTACATATTTTCAGCTCCATCTCTAACCATTTGCTAAGATATCTATCTATGCTTTCAACCTCTTGAGAAATGGTATTGATAAGGTCATCTAATTTTGTTCTTACTTTCCTCATTTTACCCATCTTCTCAGACAACTCTGTGAACAAGGAAATCCCCTGTGCATGCATAATATCTAGGTAGTCTTCAAGTACTTTCCCCTTTAGATAAGTATTTTTGGCTTTCTAAATTATAGGATCATCTACAAAGAAGGCCTTTAGAGTTACCACTTTTGGAGCAATCACTACGATCAATTATTCCACCATTGCTTTGTAATGATCTTTCATTTTTCTTTCTCTATCAAATTTATAAACCATAATATCCATCACAAATTGCAAATCACTCTTGTCACCCTCATGAGTTATTTTTCCTAACTCAACTTGAGAGATGAAGTAGCTGCTTATATCAAAATTTTCAAGAGTTACATCCTGTGGGGGTTCGGCTATTTCCAAAAATTTGTGCCCCTTATCTCCAATCATTTTTGAAAGGATTTTTGGCTTCTTGGGGGTCTTAGCTTTCACTAGTACTATTTTACCAAAGTCAAAGTCATCTAGAGAGATAGATTGCTTTTTCCTTTTGGGTGTGAAAGTTAAAAACCAAGGTGGGAGAACAAAAGTACTTACATTAGCAACAGTCCCTATAGTTGGCATCACTGGGGTAGCACCTACATTGCTAGTGAGAAAAATAGGCATAATGGGCGTAGTATCAGTCAAAATTGCACCTGCCATTGAATGGTCAAAGGTGGAACTATCTCTGATGTTGAAAGAAGGAGATGATAGACTGGGGATGGATCATGATGAATGAAGAACATCTTTAAAAGTGCCTCGAGGGTCACCAAAAATAATTTTAGAAGGAGAAGTGGCTCTAAAATAGGGAATACTAATTGGAGAAATAGATGAAGGAGTTACGATAGGTGATTAGGGTGGAGAAGAAGAAATTCTTGTGTCTGACTGTGCACCTTCTTGCAAAGATTGAGCTTTTGTTCCCTGTTGACTTGCAGGCTTGTCATCAATTTCCATCTATTCTACTACTTGTTCTTGGGTGCTTTGTTTCTCAACCCCCATATCTATTGACTCTAGATCTTTTTCTACAACCTTTGATTTATTTGATACAAAAATGATCCATGGCTTATGGGACCTAGAAGGAGAAGGAACATAATTTTTATTCTTCATTCTATTTTTTGCTCTCCTTCTTGTCTCTTCTTAATATTTGGCCTCTAATCCCATGATGAATTCTTTTAAAGTGATCACCTTATTTGCTAACCAATCATTAGTGTTAGCCAATAGTGGTTCAAATCTCATCCTCAAGGAGGTCAACTCTTTTTGAGACCATTGGATTGGAGGAAAAGGAGAGTTAGCAACTTGTTCAGCATGATATTTAATATTGAATACATCTCTATCATCTACTAGATTTGGAGGGATATCAGCGAGCCCTAGATATTCTATTTGTTCAAGAGATAGTCTGTTGTAGTCCATCTTCTTAATATCTTCCGCTATCCTCAAATCTATCTAGATGTCTGCGATCATGGGTTCATGGAACTGAATCTTCCTCTTAATCATGTCTTTAACACCTTTGTAATCAAAATTGGGCCTTATTTTGAAATTTTTAATGGTCACAAGTTGCATTTTGGTTTCCATTACCCTAGCTTTCACAGTGATCAACACTGAGTACTTGCCAATTTCAATGGGAAACCTAAAACTAGGTTTCTTAAGTTCCATCTGCTTGTTGTGTATGAAAATAATTTGCCTACATAGCTCCATCAAGATCAATTTATCTAAGAGAAATCTTGGGAGCATATAGATATAGCCTTAGAAAAAGCCAACTTGTTGATAACAAAAAGAAGGGAATTGTAAGAACATACAACCAAAGTCATTTACAATTGTCTAGGCTTCATCTAACACTCTTTTTTGTTGTGATTAAGGGTCAAAAAGACACAAAAATACCATGAAGAAAGCATCATTTACCCTCCTAAAATGATGTATTAATCCTTTCAATGTCAACTAAGTGTAATATTGATATACAGGGGTGGTTTTTATGTCTCCCTCTAATGTCAAACCTGGAAAGGTTCTCATTAAAGCTACAATGTACACCATATGAAGTCATATAGAACTTTGAGGTAGTAGACACCTTTGTTAATTGCTCATGTAGAGCATTGCTAATCTATTCACCCTAAAAAATAACTTATTTTCCTTGAAGAATTATCTTGATGAGGGGATACATCCATTCATGAAACTGAGAAGAAGAGGGTAAACCTCATACTCTACTAAGAAGATTAATCAAGTCACCAACTTATTCTATAAAGTTGCTCCTTGAAAAGTTCTATGGCCATCTAGACAAATTGGCTCTAGGAGTTTTAAGCCATCTATTATCGATTACCTTCTTTGCCTTCTCAGGATCTTTATCATATTCCTTTTACGCTTCAACAAAGTTGATCTTTAACACTTTAGTAGCAAGAGGGCACTTAAAAACTTTATCAATAAACTCAGGGTCTAGTCAAATCACTACATTGCCACTAACATCTGACATAGCTCTAATATCTTTTTTGTAGAATTGGGTGCACTAGAGGATGAACTCTATGTGATGTGCCACCACAGGAAAAGAGGAGACCAGATGGATATTTCTCTTAATTATCCTCTTCATTTCAGAGCTTGAATTGTTTACCTTGGTTCTCTCTATGAACTCAGCCATATCTACGTGCCTAATCTTTGTATCCCTAATGTCATCGACATTAGAAGTGATCAAGGTGATTTGGAAAACACCTTGATACTGGTACTTCATTGTCTTCAACTTCTTTGGAGAAACTTTGGTCATTGAGATGAGCCTTTGTCAAAAGCATGTTGATGAAGAAGGATCTTGAGGAGAAACTGTGATAAGAGTCGTGATCATGCAATTAGGAGAAATATTGGCAATTTGGGAAAATTTCATGTTGGGTGATCATGACCAGGGAAATGTGCTTGAAAGGGCTGAGGCATGGGCAGGTTAGAGAATGAAAGGGAAGTGGGCTTGGAAAATGGGAAAAACACAAATTTCCCAGAGTTGGTAAAAATGGGAAGAAGTTATGCATGGGTGGCAAAAATTACCGCCCTCGTATGGTGAGCACTGTCTTTATGCATAGGAATTAAAAATTATTACATGTACATGTCAGGGAAAAAAGGTTTGCATCAGCGGTGAAATTCACTGCTTACGCATGTGGAAGGTTATGTTTCATGTAAGGGCCACAAAAATTGCCACCCTTACATATGGTTGGGAAGTTAGAGGTGCATCGATGGTGAAATTTTCCACATATGCACCTGGTTGGTTTGACAAGAAGATGTGTATTAGCAGCAAATTTTACTGCCAATACACATTTGATAGGTTTTAATTAAGGGTGGAAAAAATCATCACCCTTGCACATAGTGGGCAAAGGGTCTGTAAATGCAACATTTTTTTCTACCAATACACATGGTCAGATAGCCACATGTAAGGTCAATGAAAATTACTTCCTTTACATAGGGTAAAAGGCTGATGGGGAGGAAAAGGGGAAGAGGGGAAGAGGCATGGTTAGATCACCTTGTCGGCATGGAAAAAGAGGAAGGGGAAGAAGAAAAGTAAAATAAAAACCTATGCCTAGAAGAAAAAGAGGAAAAATAAAAAGGAGAGAAGAAAAAAGAAAAAAACTAAACTAAACTAAAACTAGAAGAAAAGAAACACAAAACTCTACATGGTAATCATGAAAAAATGATCAAATTCAATAAAAACGTACTTCCTCTTGCTTTCTTGATCACTCAAGCACACTAGAGGATGAACTCAAACAAAAATGGATTGAAATGAGGAGAAAAAGAGGTTAAATGGGTGAGAATCACCCCCAACCATTCGGTGAGCGTGGCTATAAATGTCACACATAAAAACTAAGATCATGCAGGGGCGGCAATTTTTGCTGCCTCTACATGTGAGGTTGGAAAGGGATGCAGGGCTAGTGAAAATCACCACTCCTACATGGAACACAACAATAGATGCAAGGGCAACAAATTTTACCACTCTTTCATGATAGATGCAAGGGTGATCAAAAATGTTTCCTTTGCACAAGAAACTTGAAACAACATGAAGTGGTGGCAAAAATTACTGCCCCTACATGCAAGCACAAGAAAACATCTAACTTGAAAAGAGGGAAAATTTGTCATATGGCCACATCAAGATTGTAACAATTTTAAATTTTTGGGAAAATGCAATAAGGGAATGTCATGAATTTTGAATAATGCCAGTTGAGCAAACACGAGAACAAGAAAAAATTGCCTCAAAAGATGAACTTAGAGTGAAAAACATGAAATGGACAAGTTTTATAGGGGTTGTTGCAAAAATGAGTGTAGTTGATTTTGGGAACAACAACTAGCTCCTATTGGGGAACTTCCATTGATTGAACCGATCAATGGGAGTAGAAACTAGTCTTTAAGTGCCTTCATCCAAGCCATTAGGCTATGGAGTCAAGACAAGAAAATAAAAGACACAAAAAAATAAAATAAAATAAACAACACAAAAACTATACAAGTGTAGAAGTGATTTCATCTACTACTTCAAAGATTGAAGTGCTTCAGATGCTACCCACTGTGAGGCAGTAAGAATGGCACTCTATCTTGATCCTCTAGCAAAAAGCTATTTTCACCATAGACCTGATGAATGGTAAATGCACCTCTCCACAAAGAATCAAATTTGCTATGTATTCCTTTTGGTTCTCTCCTCTTATCCCACAACAAGATTTAATATCTAATCTAAAAATAATGAATCCTTTCCCTCTTGTCAAAGAGTTTCTTCACCTAATTTTGATATGCAATAATCCATTCTACCACCATGGTTCGTTGCTCATCTAATTTAGTTAGGCACATGATCCTTTTATCAATATAATTTTCAAAAGTTAAATCTTTGATTACCTTTGCCAACCTGAGTGCTCATAGTTCTAAGGTGATTGGTATCTTTACATTCAAACCATATAGAATTTGGAATGGTGACATGCCTATTGCCCTCTTGGATGTAATCCTATTTGCCCACAAAGTGTCAAACAATACTTTATGCCAAGTCCTTTGATTATCATATACTAGTTTCTTGATAATAGTAACCAGATTCTTGTTTCTCGATTCTACTTGGCCATTTCCTTGGGGAAAATAATTAGAGGTGTGGGAGAGGGTAATTCCATAATAAAAGTAAATTGGGTAATCTCATGAGAAGAGAAATAGGCTGCATTTTTTGCTACAATCTTAATTGTAACCCCAAACTAAGAAATAATATTTTTCTTAAGAAAATTACATACCACTTCTGAAGTAACATGCTTGGTTGGGATGGCTACCACCCATTTGGTAAAGTAATTAGTCATAGTGAGGACATAATCATGCCTGAAACTTGAAGATGGGTTGAATATGATAATGAAGTCAACACCTCATTGTTGAAAAGGTTTTTCAATTACCACTGGCATAAGGGGTAATGCGGCTAATTTAGGTTTCCCGATGAACTGCTGACAAAATTCACACCTATGTACCCATTTGTAAGCATCTTGAAACAATGTGGGCCAATATTATCTTTCTCATATAATTTTTTGAGTTGTCACTGGTGAGAAAAATATCCTCCATAGGCCAAATTGTGGAAGGACTCCAGAAGTTTACCTTGTTGCACCTTATCGACACAGTGAAGAAATACCCCATCAAGGCTTCTCTTATCTAAACCATTGTCCCACAAGACATAGTTAGTAGCCTTTAGTTTAACATTCCTTTTTTATTTTTAGGATAGATGAGTAGGACACTCACCATAGGTAATAAAATGAGTGATGTTGGAATACCACTCGTCAGTAGCAGCGACAAAGAGGACCGTAGGCATGTCTTTGACCTTTGTTTTTTCATTTTTTGTTTCCTTGGGGATATTATCAGCAATCAACTGATAGAGTCCCCTTACCCACACAAGATTGGTAGGTTTGATATCAAGATCAAACTCCTAAATCTTTGTAATCTAATTTCCCCTTTTAGTACCAAACTCTTGTTGAGTTAGAATGGACTTCACCATTGTATCAGGCACCAAAACCATAGTATGTGAATTCAGGATATAAAATCTAAAATGCTTCACCACCTTAACCATAACATAAGCATGTTTCTCCATATTTGAATAATTTAATTCATCAGTTTTGAGAGGAAAACTCATAAATGATATAGGAGATTCCACATCTTCTTTATTTTGCTGAACCAAAATAGCCAAAAGTGTATGCTTAGAAGCATAGCTATATATTATGAAGTCTTTAGTGTAATCTAGACAAACCAAAATTGGTGCAGAAGTGATCACTTTTTTATGTCTTCAAATGCTGACTTGCCTTCTACAGTCAATCAAAAAGTGGCTTTGCCCTTCATCATGTCCATAATGTGGTGAGTCTTCTCTACAAATGTTGGAATGAATCTTCATAGAAAATTCATCTTTTTGAAGAAAGAATGAACTGCAGTCTTACTCGAAGGAAGAGTAAGAATTTGGATAGATTTGACTCTTTTTTAGTCAATTTTTATACCTTATTGGGATACATTGTGATTGAGAAGCTTAATTCCAAAAACTAACTTTTTGGGATTAAGAGAAATACCATTTTTTTGATAGCATTCCAACACTTGTTGTAGATGATGCAGATGATCAAGATGATGTTTGGAAAAAATGGTCAAATCATCAAGATATACCACAATAAATTTTCCCATTTCATCTCTAAAAGCAAGATCCATTATTCTTTGGAATTTAGCATCAACATTGATCAAACTGAAAGACATTCTACAATATGCGAAAGTGCCCCAAGGCATGGTGAAAGTAGTCTTATGTTGATTTGCTTCATTAACTTCTATTTGATTGTACCCAGAAAAACCATCTAATATTGGTAACATTTCTAAACGAGTCATCATTTGAAAAACTTGGTCCATGATAGGTAGAGGGTAGTTATCTTTTAAAGAGGATTGATTCAGGTTTCTGAAATCAACATAGATACGAATTTCTCTATTCTTTTTTCTCACAAGAACTATGTTAGAAGTCCAAGTGGAATGATGGATTGAAAATATAATTCTTGCATTCAACATTTTCTAGATCTCAGAAAAGATGGTGCCTGATATTCTAGGATTGTATTGCCTTTTTTTTTGCTTGTAAGGCAATGACCCAACCTTAAGAGGAATTTCATGCTGTATTTCCTCAGGCCTGAGAGATTTCAAATCATCGTAAGAATATGCCAAAACATTAATGTATTGGAAAAGAAGAGTAGTGAATTTGAGTTTTTCATTAGAAGTGTAAAAATTTCCAATGTTGATAATTTTGGGTTTCTCTCTTGTACTCAAATTTATTTGATTGAACTCCTTGGAGGAACTTGAATCTACTTATCGCTGCTTGACATATCTGTCCTGCTTACCAAATAATTTCTTGAGAGAAACCAAACCCTTTGGAATTTTATTTCCCTTGAGCTAAAGGAACTCTTCATCAATTTGAGAATTTATTTCAAGAATTGATTCCCATGGTGGGGATTCACTTCCTTAAAAATAAAGATCTTCAAAGTTGTCCATCTTTTCCAAAAAAGCAATTATTTGACTGCCATTGTTAAACACTTGCCAATAATTGACATTATCAGGTACACTTGGTCAAAAAACCAGTTTGATAGTGTACTTGTCTCCTTTGAAGTCTTAATGGGGAACCATGAGGGTCACAAAGATAGCTAATGAATTTACATGGTCATTGCACTCTCTTAGGATAGCAGAAATATTAAAAGCAATAAAACTTTCAATATAATCCCATACAAGATTGAGATAATGTCACAATCTTTCATTTTTTGCTTGGTATAGATTCCTTACCTAACAAACTACCAGTTCAGCATCTCCAAGGGCATGAAGAACCTTAATACCTTTAGCATGAGCATCTTTCAACCCAAGCAACAAAGACTCATACTCAACAGTGTTATTGATGTTATTGAGCTACAACTTATATGAATAGGGAAAAATTTCTCCTTGAGGGGAGATCAAGACAATTCCAGCTCTAGAACCAGTAGAAGAGCAACTACCATCAAATTCTAAAATCCAAACATTATCAAAATTTGATCCTTTTAAAAACTTCTCTTCGTTATTTAGGGAAGATCCTTTGTTATATGAATTTTGCTTTGACAATTTTTTTGACTTTGCATCTAAATTTACTAAATTATCACTAAAATGACTTTCATCTAATGGGATGAAAACATCTTTAGTAGTCAAGAAATAATTACCCATTCCTGATGATTCAAATAAAATTTGGGCTTCGAGATCAGATGTTTGGGTGACTATATATTTTAACTCTTTATGAGGGAGTAATTTATTCATAACACATTTAACAGGTATCCTTGCTTCAGACAGATCCATATTCAATTCTCCACTTATATCTTTTCAAAAATTTCACCCAAGTAGAATGCCATAAGAGGCTAGAACATTAGCCACTAATACCATCATTTTGATTCTCTTTTTTGGAAAAACCACAAACACAAATTGGGCATCTTTGATTTGACCCAAGAGTGAGACTTGCTTGTTTTCCATGGAGAAACACCTCATGAATGTCTTAGTCAAAGTAAGACCAAGAAAATTTGCTACTTTGGTAGGCATAACATTATTAGAAGCTCTAGAGTTTATTATGAAATTTCTCAATTTAGGACCATTTATCAGCAGGGAAACATAGATTGGTTCTATTTTCGTGGGGGTGACAAGAGGAGTAGCGACAAGATTATTTTGGATTGATTTATTCTTGAAAGAATCATGAGTCACCTTTGGAAAATCTTGTCCCATAGGAGTATTTTTATTTTTCACGTATTCAGCCAACCTATCAAACTGTTCAAGATTGGCTTGCAAGTACTCGATCTCGGTCATTTGAATCTTGGTCTTTTGGCATGATCGATTATATTAAATAATTGAAATGAGATAGAGACAAAGGGAGGGAGCCTATCATCCTAATTTTTATTGGATGTGGTACTAGTTTGAGAGATATAAGTAGAATGTATAGGATGGTTTGAGGTACTTACTTTTTTATTAGTCACCAGGTCCTTTGGTTGGAAAGGAAATGAAGTCCCTCATTTAGCAATAAAAACTACTAGCTAATGTTCTTCTCCTACTTTTTCTTTATCATTTTGTTGAGCTGACTAGTTCTGGGACTTGGTAAAAATAGCATAGGATCCATCAAATACTTCTCCCTTACTTCTAGCTCCATCTTGATAATCCAAGAAACCAATACTGGAGTTGCTAGCTAATTCTTCTTCTTGTTTGGTAAATAGATTAGCATCATCTTCTTGGTCTAACTCATGTTGGAATGAGAAATCATGTTCAACTTCAAGGTAACCAATTGCTGAATTAGCAGGTGCTGCTTTAATGGCAAGCTTCTCATGTAGAGGAAGAAGGCGATTTAGTTGTCCTTGATTTTTGGTAGCATTGCCTTGATATGAATGATTAGGAAATGTCCTTCTTAGCATATCCTAATAAGGAGGAGTAGACATACCTTGGGCCATTTGTCTATTCAAGACTATTAGTTCATTTATCAACTTTTGCACCATAGGATTTGTGGTGCTCGTGGAAGAACTTTCAGTAAATGAAGAAAAATTATTTTTACTGGAATCTTTCCTAATTTTACCTACTAGAATAAGATCATCCTTAATCTTAGTAGCCAAATTTTGACCTATAGTGAGATCCATAGGATTGGTCTACCTCAATAGGAAACTTACTTCAAGAAGTTGTGAGTTGATGAGTAAGCACTTGAAGTTTTCTGGTGTAGGCTGAGCAATCGTACAAATTTGGTTCTTCAGCTTATTGAATTTTGCTATGCAATCCCTCATAGGCTCATGAGGTTCCTTATTCACTTACGTAAGTTGATCCAATAAGGCATGTGCATCTTCAATGGTTTTGAACCTAGTCTCAAACTTGGCCTTGAGCATATTCCAGTCAGTTATAGTTTGAGCTTGAAGGTGATAAAACTAGTCGGGAGCAGTGCCTTGCAAAGTTTCCACAAATAATCTCACTACTATATCTTCATATTCCATTCCTATCACACCACATGCTATGAATAAGGAAATAATATGCTCATCAAGATGAACCTTCCCATTGCCATATAATTTTCATAATTTCTTTCTTGAACTACGAGGTAGTTCGTGTAAAGGTGGGGCTAGATTGAGAGGACCAAAGGAGTTGCCCCAAGGACCTTGGGCTATTATGATATGACGATTGAAGGGAGGGATAAAAAATCTTAGTGGGGTTAGTATAGACAAAACCCTACTAGAACTAAGACTAGAATCTTTAATAGGTATGGGAGATCTAACACTAGTAGCAGGGAAACTCCTAATTCAATGAAGGCGAGATGGTGGAGGAGAAATCTCAAAATTAGTTCATCGTACCAACTTGAATATAGGATCAACAATACCTTGTGCTCTCTGACTTTGAGTATATAGTGGATCTACTAGAGTGTAAATTGAAAAAGGACTGGAAAGGCTTCAATTTGAAGCTTGAGGCTTCAAAGCATGCATTCATTTCCAGTGGAGTGTGGAGCTACTAGAGTATCAATAAGGCTACATAGTGGAAATGAATATAACAAAAATGGATAATGGAAATGGATATAAAATGGAAATGGATGAGGATATGAACTAATTTAATATGAAGCTCGAGGCTTCAGACTGCACGTAACATCCTCAATGGAGTGTCAAAAGCTATTGGGTGAATATTTTTTTTTTAGCTAACTGATGACAAAATGGGTAAATCAACCACAGTACAAGGAGATTTATATGGAAAAAGTGTGGGTTTACCACATCATAGTGAGATAAATCTCTCCTCTCATCAAGGGGAGGTTCCCTATAAACAACTTAAATATTAATATGAACTAAAAATATACTTGAGGGTAAGATTACACTATCTATCTCTCTTTTTTTAGAGATGATGTTTACAAGGTAAAAGAGAAATCCTAGTTGATAACTAAAAAAATCCTCTTCTGTCAGAAATGATATTTAGTAAATAGCAAAAAATCTTATTGAGTAGTAACTAGATCTATGAGAAACTCATGAAAGCACAAAATCTTTTGTTGCTCCCCTTACTAATTTAAAGCGTACACAATAGTAGAGTGAAGTGCAGCTCAAAGTCTTCACCTAAAAATACAATAGAATATGAAATCACAAAGGATAGAGGCAGTTCAAAGTCTTTTTAATATCCTTTAGAATGTCTTCAGATAATTTCCACACACACTTTGCTTATCTAGTCAAACAGATGAGAGATTATTAGGAAAGAGAACATAAGAACAATCCCCTAAGTAACACAAATTATTTCAACACAAAGTCTAAAAATAACTTACTTCTCATTCATTTAAAGAAAATATGATTTACAAGCTGAGATCAAAGTCTCAAGAAGCATCTCAATTTTGGTAGAGTTTTTCCTCTCAATTATCTAGAGATCCTTTTTACAAAAGAGGCTCCCTCTATATATAAGGAAAAGCCTTCAAAATTAGAAAAAGACTTAAATATTAAAACCTAGTCAAAAATGAGTCTCCATTGACTTTGGGACTTTTTTGTATTTTTACATGTAATTACACATAACAAAAGTACATGTAAAAATATCCCATGTTAATTACAAAGTGCATGAGAAAAATGGAGAAGAAAGTATGGAAGAAAAGTTCACCTTTTGTCACCAGCCTTCTTTAAATGAACATCATACATGGAAATATATACCTATATTTTGATACTATCTACCACAATAGTATTTTTTAAGATCACCTTAGCTCTGACCGTAACATCTCTCACTACTGTGATCAACTTGGCATGATTGGTTAACCTGGTTCTCAGATTGTCTAGAGTTAACTTATTATCTAAGATATTGTCCATAGAAGCCATTGAGAATGTTTTCTCCTCAAATTCCTTTCAGATTGTACTCTCAAAATATTGAATCATTTCCTCTGCTAAAATGAATTGGTTTTCTTGAGAGGTAAGTATATAAGGCAACTCTTCCAATTTGCACAGTATAATGATATCACTTTGTTCACTAGTGCCTTTGGAAGATTTGAGGTCTCTGATCAATTCCTTATGTACCTAGATCCTATATATCAGTGATTCTTTAGTTTCAATATGAGAATCTCTATCAGCAATGACACTAATTGATATTAGGGTACGCATTTTTAGCTCCTTCATCTCTATCCATTTGTTAAGATATCTATCTATGATTTCGACCTCTTGAGAAATGGTATTGATAAGGTCATCTAATTCTGTTATTACTTTACTCCTTTTACCTGTCTTCTCAGATAACTCTGTGAACAAGGAAATTCCCTATGCGTGCATCTTATCTAGGTAGTCTTCAAGTACTTTCCCCTTTAGATAAGTCTTTTTAGCTTTTTGAATTACAGTATCATCTATGAAAAAGGCCTCTGGAGTCGTCACTTCTAGAGTAAAAATGAATCTTCTAATCACTACGGTCAATTGTTCCACCATTACTTTGTAATGATCTTTCATTTCTCTTTCTCTATAAAATTTATAAACCATAATATCCATCATGGATTGCAAATTACTTTTGGTGCCCTTTTGAGTTTTTTTTCCTAACTCAACTCGAGAGATGGAGTAGCTGCTCATATCAAAATTTTCAAGAGTTGTATCTTATGGAGATTTGGCTATCTCCAAAAATTTGTGCCCCTTATCTCCAATTATTTTCAAAAAGATTTTTGGCTTCTTAGGGGTCTTAGCTTTCACCGATACTATTTTACCAAAGTCAAAGTCATATGGAGAGATGGCTTACTTTTTCCTTTTGGGTGTGAAAGTTGACAACCAAAGTGGGAGAGCAGAAATACTTACATTAGCAAAAGTCCTTGTAGTTGGCATCACTGGGGTAGCACTTGCATTATTGGTAGAAATAATAGGCATAACGGGTGTAGTATTAGTCAAAACTACACCTGCCATTGAATGGTTTGAAGGTGGAACTATCTTTGATGTTGAAATAAGGAGATGACAGACTGGAGATGGATCCTAATGAATGAATAACATATCTAGAAGAACCTTAAGGGTCACCAAAAATAAATTTAGAAGAAGTGGCTCCAAAAGAGGGAATACTGATGGGAGAAATAGGTGAAGGAGTTGTGACAGGTGATTGGGGCAGAGAAGAACAAATTCCTATGTCTGGCTGTGCACATTCTTGTAGAGATTGAGCTTCTATTCCCTATTGACTTGCAAGCCTGTCATTGATTTCCATCTATTCTATGCCACTTTTTCTTGGGTGCTTTGTTTCTCAACCCCCATATCTATTGACTCTAGCTCTTTTTTTGCAACCTTTGATTTCTTTGATACAAAAATGATCTTAGGATTATGGGGCTTAAAAGGAGAAGGAACATCACTTTTACTCTTCATTCTATTTTCTACTCTCCTTCTTGTCTCTTCTTGAAATTTGGCCTCTGATCTTGTGATGAATTTTGTTAAAGTGATCCCTTTATTTGCTAACTAATCATTAGTGTTAGCCAATATTGGTTCAAATCTCATCCTCAAGGAGGTCAACTCTTTTTGAGACCATTGGATCAGAGGAAGAGGAGAGTTATCGACTTGTTCAGCATGATATCTGCTATTGACTAGATCTCTATCATCTAATAGATTTAGAGGGATATTAGTGAGCCCCAAATACTCTATTTGTTTAATAGATAGTTTGTTATAGTCCATCTTCTTGATATCCTATCTAGACATCTTTGATCATGGGTTTATGGAACTGTGTCTTCCTCCTGATCATGTCTTTGAAACCTCTATAATCAAACTTGGGCCTTCTTTTGAAATGCTTCATGGTCACAAGTTACATTTCAGTTTCCATTGCCATAGCTTTTATAGCAGTCAACATTGAGTACCTACCAATTTCAATGGGGAACTTGAAACCAAGTTTCTTAAGTTCCATCTACTTGTTGTGTATGACAATAATTTGCCTACACAACTCCATCAGGATCAATTTATTTGAGGAAAATCTTGGGAGCATATAGGGATAGCCTTGGAAAAAGCCAACCTGTAGATTAAAAAAAGAAGGAAATTGTAAGAAAATTATAGCCAAAGTAATTTACAACAGTCTAGGCTTCATCTGACACTCTTTTCTATTCTAATTGAGGGTAAAAAAGACACAAAAATATCGTGAAGAAAGCATCATTTACCCTCCTAAAATGATGGATTGATTCTTTCAATGTCAATTGAGGGTAATATTGATATATAGGGGTGGTTTTTCTATCTCCCTCTGATGTCAAACCTAGAAAGGTTCTCATTGAAGCTGCAATGTACACTAGATATGAAGTCATATAGAACTTTGAGGTAGTAGACACCTTTGTTAATTGCTCATGCAGAGCATTGCTGATCTGTTCACCCCCAAAAAATGACTTGTTTTCCTTGAAAGATTATCTTGATGAAGGGATACATCCATTCATGAAACTGAGAAGAAGTGGGTCAACCTCATACTCTGCTGAGAAGAGTAATCAAGTCACCAACTTCTTCTATGAAGTTTCTCTTTAGAAAGTTTTGTGGCCATCTAGATAAATTGGCTCTAGGAGTTTTAAGCCATTTATTATTGATCACCTTCTTTGCCTTTTTGATATCTTTATCATATTCATTTTGCACTTCAATGAAGTTGATCTTCAACACTTTAGTATTAAGAGGGCACATGAAAACTATATCGATAAATTTAAGGTCTAGTCGAATCACTACATTGCCACTAGCATCTGACACAGCTCTGGTATCTTTGTTGTAGAGTTGGGCGCACTGGAGGATGAACTCTATGTGATGTGCCACCATAGGAAAAGAGGAGACTAGATGGATATTGCTCTCAATTAGCCTCTTCATTTCAAAGCTTAGATTGTTCACCTTGGTTCTCTCTACAAACTCAGCCATATCTACGTGCCCGATCTCTGTATCCCTAATGTCATCAACATTAGAAGTGACCGAGGTGATTTGGAAAACACCTTGATATTAGTAACTCATTGTCTTTGACTTCTTTAGAGAAACTTCAATCATCAGGATGAGCCTTTGTCAAAAGCATGTTGACAAAGAAGGATCTTGAGGAGAAACTGTGATAAGAGTCATGATCATGCAATTAGAGGAAATATTGGCAATTTGGGAAAATTGCATGTTGGGTGATCATGACTAGGGAAATGCACTTGAAAGGGCTAAGGTGTGAGCAGGTAAGAGAATGAAGGGGAAGCAGGCTCAAAAAATGGGAAAAACAAAAATTTCCTAGAGTTAGTAAAAATGGGAGAAAGGTATGCATAGGTGGCAAAAACTTGTTGCCCTTGCATGTTGAGCACTATCTTTATGCATAGGCAGCAAAAATTGCTGCCTGTGCATGTTAGGGAAAAAAGGTTTGCATTGGCGGTGAAATTTTCCACATATGCATGTGGAAGGTCAGATGTTTTGTGTAAGGGTGGAAAAAATCACTACCCTTGCATGTGGTTGGGAAGTTAGAGGTACATCAACAGTGAAATTATCCACCTATGCACCTAGTTGGTTTGACGGGCAGATGTGTATTGGTGGCAAATTTTTCCACCAATACATATTTGATAGGTTTCATGTAAGGGTGGTGAAAATCCCCACACTTGCACATGGTGGGAAAAGGGTCTGTAAAGGTGTCAATTTTTGCCACCAATACACATGGTCGGATGGACACATATAAGGGTGGTGAAAATTGCTGCCTTTACATAGGGTAAAAGGCTGATGGGGGGAAGGGAAAGAGGGTCGAGGTGCAGTTAGATCACCTCGTCGGTATGGAAAAAGAGGAAGGGGAAGAAGAATAGTAAAATAAAAACCTAGGCCTAGAAGAAAAAGAGGAAAAACAAAAACGAGAGAATAAAAAAGCAAAAAATAAAACAAAACTAAAACTAGAAGAAAATAAACACAAAACCCTACCTGGTAATTATGAAAAATGCTTGAATTCGATGAAAACATGCTTCTTCTTGCTTGCTTGATTGCTCAGGTGCACTGGAGGATGAACTCAAAGAATAATGGATTTAAATGAGAAGTAAAAGGGGTTAAATGGGTGAAAATCTCTCCAAACCACTTGGCACATGCAGCCATAAATGCCATGTAAAAAAATTGAGATCATGCAGGGGCAAAATTTTTTGCCACCTCTGCATGTGAGGTTGGAAAGGGATGCAGGGGTGGAAAAAATTACCACTCCTACATGGAACAAAACAAAAGATGCAAGGGTGGAAAATTTCACCACTCTTACATGACAGATGCAAGGGCGGTGAAGAATGCTGCCTTTGCACGAGAAACTCGAAACAACATGCAGTGGTGGCAAAAATTGCTGCCCCTACATACAAACACAAGAAAACATCTAACTTGAAAAGAGGGAAAATTTATCATCTAGCTGCATCAAGATCGTAACAATTTTCATGTTTTTTTTGGAAAACACAGCAATAGAATGTCACACTTTTGAATGATGCCAGTTGAGAAAACACGAGAACAAGAAAAACTTGCCTCGAAAGATGAACTTAGAGTGAAAAACATGAAACAGACAAGTTTCATAGGGGTTGTTCCAAAAATTAGTGAAGCTAATTTTGGGAACAACATCACCAACTAAAATAATGATAATGTTAATAACAAATAAAACATGATCATATAAACTCAGGTGATTAATATGATTTTAGATCATACAAAAGTTGGTTCTTTGCATTTGGTAGTTATTATTGCAAAGCTTTTAGGTATAAATGAAACCCTATTGATGAATAAAATGAATGAGCTTAGAAACATTTTTTATAGTTTTGGTTTATTTACACATCCAGGTATGTTGAGCTAGTAGATTATTATTGCATCTAAATTTGTAGTTTTGGGTTGACTTTTGATTGGAATTTGATGATTTTAAAGTTGAAAAGCTATAAATAACTTGAATGGTATTTTGAAAAGAGATTGAGATCACTTGCATGACTTGTTTTTGATAAATTTTTCTCTCAAATTGTTAAAAGTTATTAGAATTTATTTTTAGACATGATTATAATGGTATGTTTTGAGGGTTCCTATTGGTATTGTTTCTTTGAAATATTTGCATGTAGCGAAGATGATAGTTATTTTGGGATACATAAAAATCATTCAAGGGTTGGTGATCATAGTTTTGCATTCCAATATTTATTTCTTTTGATCCTATTGATTACTTAAATTTGTATATTTAATACATAAAGGCATTTTGAAAGATAGATTGTATTTAGAATTTGGTTTTGGGGGTTTGATACAAATTTTTATTTGGGTAGATTTTGAATAAATGAAGAAAGAAATAGTTAAAAGAATAACAGAGTGAATGAATTATTTAAATTATTTTCAAAATGGTTATTCTAAGTTCTGGTTAAGGAGATATGTAGAAAATAATGCATGCAACATCTTATTTTTTTTGCCTTTGGTTTGAGTATACTATTTAAATAAAGTTTATAAGGTGAATAGTTGTGCTCATTTTGTTTGCATATTAGAGATAAAATGATGGGTTTGTAGTTCAAATGGAAAAGGGTTAAATTTAATTTCATTGTGCAAAATCTATGTTTTGATCACTTGCATAAATTTTATTATGTTAAATTTGATAGCCAAATGATCATCACCATAGACCAAAAACTACATAGTATGATGACCATTTAAACGTCAAAATTAATATGGGTAAAAATCATGCTAAATTGGTTATTTTCATGAAGGTGAAAGTTTTTTAATTTTATATGACACTTATATTTCATGTTATTTAGTTAAATATTTCTTTGTGTGAAAGGGTTATGTTGAATAAATTATTTTTGAAGCATCATATTATCCATATAATGAGGGTAGCGGATTTAGTTTTGGCTATAAAGACATAGGTTTCATTTTGAGATTATAAGTGTGACTATTTCTTTGACAATCAAGTTCAAAGATATGTTGAATTGTTTCAATCATATATAGTTATGTTATCATAATGGATGTTCTGATGGTTATAAGATGGATGCAAGTTATATTTGCAAGGAAAATATCATTTTTATGCAACTTATTTATTTTTTTATTTTGATATTCATAAAGTTGCTCTTTGTTGAAACCTTATTGATTTCATATCATGGAAAATTAAAGTTTTATCCTCATGTGGTTTGTTATCAAGTTTGAATTTGGGTCATGGAAATATTTAATGGATTTGTAATAAACATTTTGGATAGGGATGATGATTATCAAACTTAGCTTATTGAATATTAAGGTTATTGATTTGAATAGTTTTGAGGGTTCAAATAAATAATTTTTTTGGGAAGAATGGTTGTGTAAATACAATTACTTTTTGTATTTATATGGTGAATATGAACTTTATTTGCATAATTTGGAATTTATAAGGCTATAGTACAATTTATCTTGATTACATGGAAATGCATAGGGAAATTAACATTTTTAATCTTTGATTTTATTTAAATTTCTATATATTTTATCTTATTTAACATATTTGAATGTTTATTCCAATTTTTTTACAATGATTAGGCCCTCTCCACCCATTTAGATTTTGTTCTTAATCGGTCTATTAAATTTTTATTTTGATCCTTATAAGACTTATTTAAGTCTTAAATATGAATCAAGTTATAAAGTTAATTACATTTATTTAAAAGTCAATTAGACTTAACTAGTAACTAACTAAAGTTAATTATAACTTATTTTTCAACTTTCTCTTAAAGAGATGATTATAAATGAAGATCAAAGTGACATATGAAAGGGAGGAACATTACATAGCTATTATTGAAGACTCAATTTTTTTCAAGGTTCATTCATTATATTTTTTCTATGCAACTTCTTTGAGATAGTATAGCTTTTATAGATAGATCAATGACACATTCTTTGATAGTTAAGTACATGCTTAATCAACACATGTATATCTAGATTTCATTTTTAATTTATAAATTGATTATCTAAATGTCTCTAAGTTTAATATCTTATGATGATTACATATTTACATTCATATGAGTAAAATTTAAGTACTTGTCCCAAATAATAATGAATACATCACTACCTGTGACATGTTGTTTATCCATTTAGATCATATTAGTTGTTATATAAAAGATTTTTATACTGAAATGCTATTTTTCAATAAAATATATTTATAATAAATAATATTCTATAAATGTCAATTTTTTAATCTCAACATGTTTTAGATCCACTTCTATGATCCTTCATTGGGAAAATAATATGTATAAAAACAACAACATAGCCCAATTTAAAAATTGGAAGAATATAATTGTTACAAAAAAGTTGCTAAAAACAAACTAGCTAATCATTATCCAATTTTTTTTAAACTAAAATAAAAAAAATAAAAATAAAAATGAAAATTAAGTAGTTAAAAAATTCATATTATTTATTAACTAATATGAATTTGGTAACTACTTAATTTTTATTTTTAGAAATTTTTGGATAATGGCTATTTGGTTAGTTTTTAAAAATGTTTTTGTAATAGCTATATTCCTCTAATTTTTAAAGTGTGTTGTTCTATTGTTCCTACACATTATTTTCCTAATGAAATATCATAGAAGTGGATCCAAAATGCATCAAGATTCAAAACTTGACTCAATTTTTCTAGAATATTATTTATTATTTTTAATGGACTATGAAAATATCATATCTTTAAAAATATCTTTATCTCTACTAAGATGATTGTTGTTTCAAGACTTGAAATTTATATATATTTTAATTTCTTTTCTTAGATTTAATCTCTTCATTAGTGTTATTTAGTTTTATGTTTAATTTCTTAGTCAGATTGTTTAATTTGTTTAATTTCTTTTTTTATTTAGTTTCATAGTAGTATATTAGTCTTTTTTTATTGTTGTATCTTTAGTATTAACTTTATTAATTTCCTAATCTATTAAAAATAGACTTAAATCAATTTTCTAAAGTTAACTAGTTTTAACATTTAGATTAGCATTAGGTTTACTTCTTTTATGTTTTGGTATTTGTCTACTTTCCTTAGTTGTAGTTTTATTCCATATTTGTAGTGTGGGAATGCATATTGGATACATCCTTTCAACAATCTATGTATTTTATCCTTCAAGTGATTGTCTAATTCATAGGATCTTTTTCTATCGAATAGGTTAGATAATAGTAATAAATTAGATATAAGATTGATTAACAATGCATAAAGTAATGGTTAACTTATTATATTTGACTATTATTTATATATTTCCCCTTGACATGGTCGATATAATACTATGGTTGATAAATTTTATAATTTTTTTAATCTTGATTTAGATTTATTATCAAACATATTAATCCCTAGAAATTAACAAAACCCTTTTATTTATCTTAGGAATCAATTCTAATTCCTTAGACTTATATGATTAAACTGGTATGATTCCATCTTAACCTTCATGATAGGTGAAATAGTTGATTAGTTGGTGTGACATTTTTCACCATAAAAAAATATGGTGACTCTAGTGAGAACTTTTAAACCAAGTTTCTTTATACAATTATCAATTTTTGTCTTTAATAATTCACATTAACATAAATGGTAGCTAGTTTTCAATTCATAGTTATCATAACTAGTTGTTCAAGGTTTGATTCTAGTTTAGTAACTATTTCTTGCTCAGCTTTGGATAATATGGGTGAGATTACTCAAGAATGTATTTACATCAAAATTCTAATTAAAAATCAAGTAGACCCAAGTCTAATAACCTAGTTTACACTTTATTTGGAGGAAAATTAATCCATAGGGGAATATTTATTGCACTTTCTCTTGAAATTAAATGAAATCCCTATTTTTTTAGACTAAGTGGTGAACTTTTCTTCATCTATTGGAAGAAAAATTTACCAGATAATTAAATTAATATTATTTAGAAAATTAGTATTATTGACTTTAACTAAGATTTGAGTTTTGGTCACATTTGAAGTCAAAATCAAGGTTTTTCTAACCTTTATTCATTTGATCATGATATGTTTAAATGTAAAATATTATCTAATTTAATGTTAGAATTTGAACATAAATTTATTAATTTTTTTTATCTTTTTTATCTATGATCAAATTATTATCACTTAATCTTGCACCCTATAGAAGTTATTAAAGCCTTATCTATATTAAAAGAAACATTGGATTACCTCTATGTTTATGGGTTTCCTATATGAGAGGTAAACCTCTAGGTTTAAGGGCTAGCTCGTTATATTGGACTTTGATATCTTATCACCTATACTAGTTGTTTGATTGGATGAAAAGAGATAGAAAGTAACATGAAAATAACATATTCTAACAAGGTGATACACCAAATTGATACCAACTAGACTACCATGACCTGCATTATGAAGGATTCTTCACATGATTGGATTTAAGCTTTTAGGGTACCCTAACATAAGTATTTCAAATATGAAGGTGATATGTACTACAATTCTCAAAGTGAAATGACAAAAGGCCCGATCCTAGGCACTAATGCAACTTCCTAAACTTAGAGATAGATAGGGACACTAAATAAACTCCATGTGACCTGTTAGAGAATGAATTGCTTGCACACAATATGAGAGATTAAGATGAATGCAAGGATAGGTGATTACCACTTATCATTAAAATTTTACACTACTCCACACATTTATAAAAGTAATTGTATCATCAAAAATGGCTTAAAATATTTATTCAAATGTAAACATAAGTATCAAATAAATAGGGCTTTACCATATCAAAGATGGATTAGATACAAATGCTAAAATAGCTTGCATAAATAGAACATGAGAGAGGAGAGAGAAGTAAAGTTTAAGGGTCAAAATTCCAAGTTTAAAGGCATGAAACTTAATTTAATTTCAAGATAATAAAATATAAATGAGTTCAATAAGTTGTTATGGAAAATTATCCATTAGAATTACATCCTTCTCCTTCACGTTGGTGTAGAGTCCTCAAATAGCCCTCTTGAAAATTGCCTCCATGTTGAATCATCCTTTGACCATTTGAAATTGAAATAATAAGACTTGAAACATATAAATTATCTTATGGAGGTTGGAAATAAGGTGTGACAGTCATTGGATGCTTCCATAAATGATATCCCTCCTCTCGACACTTATATTCACTATCTATAGTCACTTATTAGTTTTCTAGGCCTCAATATTCACGTTTTTCATCAAGGTGATTGTTGAATACCTAAATAAATACATGTAATAGGTGTTATTAAACCTATTTAAAACACCTCTACCTTACTCTACATAAATAATATCCTTAAAATATCCCAAATTTGACATCTAATCTTCTCACTTGGTAGTCAATTCTCATTTTCACTATTTGTCCAAGAGTTGTTGTAGTGAACTATGTATTAAAGGTAAATTATTGAATATATATGGTGATAAATTAATATAATGAGTTATAATAAGTCCATATTGACATCATTAAATGATTCTCACCTATTTATTCTCTCATGTACCTTTAGAACACATAAAATTTTCCAAAACCCCTAAAATAGGTTTGTCTTTATAAGTGTTAACATGAAATAAATAGATGTCATGGAGCTTGGGTGAGTGATAAAAATGTATAAATAAATTTAATGGCCAAATAAACCCCTATTAGTGAATATTATTTCATGTTTTATCCATATGGACATAGTCAAGGGTTTAAGGAAGGTTTTGAGATGTTCTCATTCTTAACAATCATTCGCAAAAACTAGATGCTCAACATACAAGAAAATTACACTCAGACCAAGTGTAGTACCTTATTAAAATATACCTAAGTTATTTAGGTACCATGAAATGTGATTATATATATGAGTACTTGAATATGGTCTCTTGAGTTCTTCTATGCATTTTGAGTACCCTTGAGAATGGTTTTGATCTAAGTGACCAATTTTGGGATTTAACTCTACAAATCAATGGCTTTAATCAACCTTATATCTCCCCTTGAAGGATATAAAGTGTATTAATGAGGTTAAAATGGTCTTATAGGTGAATTTGAGCCTCATTAAGGCTTAGACCTCATTATAGGCCTAATTGTGCCTAAATGTTCATAACCACCTCTAAGTGGTTTATAAAATTTATAGGTGTTTATTAGTATTTTTTCATGTCCAAATAAACTATATAAAACATATAAAATGATCCAAGATATTTATTTCATCCTTTTCTTCATTCATGTAACAATCGTATAGTTTTGTCTTGACTAGGAGTGCCCTTTGTCTAAGATAAAATAGAGGGCACCTCCCCTATTTACTTGGTTAAAAATAGAGCATGAAAGGATATATTAGGTATTTATGACCATTTATACAAATTTTTATGGCTATATCACCTCTTCAAATATATCAACATTCCAAAACCTAAAACTAGCCTCTTAATTCTAGTGATTGTCTATAGGGTTATGGTCTATCTATAGGTTAAGGCTAGAAACCTTGGTCTTTGACCTATTTATTTAATCTAAGAATAATATGAAAGATAATTGGGTAATATAAAATCTTGAATTAATAACTATACCTTCAAGCCATTCTCTCAACCTCTTATCTCCAACTATCAACACTTTGTGGGTCTATAGTCATATTTTAGGTTCTTCATTGGGGAATATGAGACCTGTAGGTGGTGACCTATGACAAAGCACTAAATATCAACTCATTTGAATCCTAATAAGGTCATAGTGTCATATTTAACTAAAATTATGTCACTTTTTCTTGATTCATATAACTGTTATTTCACGTTGTGTTGTAAGACCATTTTATCTTCAAAAGTACTATAGATTACTAAAAGTCTATAATGAGAACTTGCTTGAATTGGAAACCTACTTACCTCACCTTATCCTGACCAAAAAACCACTTTATCATGTCAATACACTTAATATAGGATTTTTATACATGAGATAAACCATTAGTCGTATGTATACTTAATTAATTTCATCATGGGATGTCATAGTGTGAGGTAGAATCTAATTTCAAAGAGATTAGGCTAAACTTTCCCAATTATAACTTTCTAAATCTATGAACATGGACCCAAGTCTATCTACACATAATAACATCACCATTTACACCATGATGCTTCTCTAAACTCTTAGACATGATTTAAATTCTCAATTAGTTTAAACCTCTACCATTTAGCACTACTCAAATCTCTATGGGTTGACTGTAGACCACTATTAGAAACTGCCTGTAGGTGAAGACATTATAAGACTGTGAGCTAAGAATTGGTTTTCACAACCAATATAATTTTTTTTAGATGATTAGTCTTACTAGTTTTAATTTATAATTCTCTTCATAATATTGAACCTTTCATGTGTCATCAACATGACTAATCAAGGCCTAGTTATTATTGACTATAGGTGACAGTCACAAGGAAACCTCACTGTGTGCATGTGTTAGGTCTTACATTTCATAAAGGTAAACCTTTGATAAAAAAACTTTCATGAATATTATGATCAAATAATACTCTAAAATTTTGTTAAAAAACACTTATCCTTTTCCTAAAATCATTTATAGAAAAATAATTATGCAATAGGTGAAACATTATCTACAACTTCAATAGAGTCTTCTACTAGTAATATGGAGTAGTCCTACTCAATTATTGACATACACACATGAAATAAAAACTGAAAATAATATTAGGATGATGGTTACACTCTTATAAATCACATAAAACACTTGTCTTGCTCATATCAATGTAAATAGAGAAGGAAAAATGAGGTGTTGGGGATGTGCAAGCAATTTTGAGAAACCAACCTTCTTAACAATGGTTCATGAAGCACAAGAAACCAAAATTATGAATATTACCATAAATTGGAAGTAAATGGAGAGAAATATCATAAAACAAATTCATTTTCTCTAACTCACCTCCTCTTCTTCATACCGAAGGAAGATTGATTGACCTTTTAATTTTGTCCAAGAGAGCAATAAGAAAGAACAATTTTACTCATTTTTAGGTCTGTCAAATATTTTTGAGTATGCAAATAGACTAAATAGATCTAAAAAGACACTTTTAAGTACTCTCATGTGTCATAACTACTACATAGGCCATACAACTACATAAAACTCTATAAAACTACCTAATCTTTTCTTTTCCATGTAGTTACTATAGTTTTTCATTCAAAACTACCATGTCTGATATGCACCTAACATATGGGACATTGTAAATTATTTTTAACATATTTCCTCTTGTATAGACTCTACCACTTCATTAAATGACAAAAAAATGTGATCTTAGAATGACATGAGACCCTCTAGAAAAAAAATGACAAATATAAAATTTATATATGGCCTCATTTAAGTCCATGGTACACATTTCGCACCTACTAGACCATTATAACCAATTTGAATATGTGTGGGGTTGAGATAATTTGAATTTTTATCAAATTATTCAACACAAATCATGTGAATAAATTATAAAAATGATTCCTAAAAATTTGATTACAGTTAAGATTCTTCATCAAAATGTTTTAATTTAGATTCAAAATTGGAGAAATCTATTTCATTTGATCCCTGATCAATCATCTAATAATATTATTTCTCTTAATTCTAAATTATTTAATGACATAATTTTATCAAATATAACTATTATTTATTTTCTTTTAGATATACCTAATGGAGAAGATGACAATGTTTTGAAAAGTTCTAAACTAGTAAATCTTGATTTAGATATGGAAATCCCTTTGGAGTTAGAATCTACTTATTTTACCAATAGAAATAATACCTCTCTTTTTTATTTTATTACTATCTATAACAAGATCATATCAAATTTAGATTATTTTGATAATTATCATATCACATTTGATTTAAGTGACTGCACTCAAGATGAAGATTTTGATATCTACAATGCTAGATTTACTACTATAACAAAAGAAAAGAATGTTAAAAATCTTGATGTTGTGGATATTGGATTGATAAATCAATTGATAGAATTCAAGTATGAAAGATTTGATTTTACATATTATCTATATCATAATGTGATATCCACAACTAAGTATGAGACTTTTTATTACTCATATTTTCAAATATGAAACTCATAAGACTTGATAAACTATGTTGAATATGAATGTTTTAAATGTGACGACTCTCTAGAATTTAAAAAAATAATTTCTATTGAATGTGTCAAATCATAAAATATCCAAAATTATTTAGAGATATTCGAACCAAAAAAATTATTGATCCGGATCCTCTTTGTTCTAACCTAAAAAATATTTATCTCTTTTTGAATCAAACACATATTTATTATATGTTACAAGACTGAGAAAGAGAAAAAACCTCGTATAGTCATGATGCAATTCTACTTATTTAAGGTTATACAATATGTCTATCATGTTGATTTGTTATTTCTAAGGCTTATATATTGATATATGATAAATTTATTCATGTTTAAATCATAAATCTACATTTTAGTGGTGATAAAATAAACCACCTACCTTTTATTCAATTATTCATTTTATGGGTTAATCCTTATTTCTTTACTTTTTCTATCTTTCATCATTGGTTTATCCTTCATTATATCTCGTAATGAAAGATTTTTTATGTTGGTTAGCTATTCAATTTGTCTTTAGTTTGTATATATGTTTTTTATTTATTTATCTGTTTGACTACTTTATTTTTTGGTTTGTTTTATTTTCTTTTATTGTTTCTTTGGAATGGATAAGTATTGGCTATGTTAGTGAAGTATTAATTATATTGAAGGAAATGTATGTGGAGACTATTGTATCACTATAAGTAAACAATGATGGTAAGACATTTTACATAATTTTATTCAAATTATTTATTTATAAATTAACATGAGATTTTTATTAATGAGTTGAAATCATTACTAATTTTTAGAATTTGTGTTTGAGGCTTTTGCATTTGATTTTATATCTAGCATGAACTTCCTTGTCTAATGTGTCCTATTCTTCATTCCATGCTTAGATACTTGAGAAATGATTGCACTTGGATCTCGCTATAAAGTGTGTTAGTTTTTAATAGGCAATTTATTATTTCTACCCAATTTCCTTACTGAAACTGGCTATCAAGGTTTCCAGTGTTAAGATTATTTTTGGCATTTTTTTTTTTTTCTAAAAATCAGGGTATACTTATATATATTTTTCCATATTAATGAATTAATGTTGTGACATCTCAAATTGAATATGGGGGTCCTTGTCAATTGCTTTTATTTTGAATATGCATTCTTATGATAATAATTATAATGATTGTTGCATTTAATTAAAATTTTAATTGAATGTTAATAAGTGGTTTTGAAAGCATAAGTCTTATATAATGAAAATGCATTAAGTACTTATATGGTTAAGATGTGAAGATTGATAGTTATGAATAGTTTGACTTGGTCATTTGATCAGTAACACTTTTTGGTTACACTTTGCCTATTCCATCTATAAACGATGCAATTTTCTCATTAATATAGATGTATTGAGGAAATTTCCATCTATAAATGTGAAGGTTGATTTAACAATCAGGTTCAAAGATATTTTGAATTGTTTTAGTCGTATACAATTATGATGTCATAATGGATTTTCATATGGCTATAATATGGAAGCAAGTTATATTTTTAAGGAAAATATCATTTTTTCTACAACTTGTTTCTTTTTGTAGTCTGATATTCATAAATTTTCTGAGTGTTGAAACCTAATTAAGTTCATATCAAGAAAAAATTAAAGTTTTATCCTTAGGGTGGTTTGTTATCAAGTTTAAATTTGGGTCATAGTAATATTTAATGTATTTGAAATAAACATTTTGGATAGGGATGATGATTATCAAACTTAGCCTATCTAATATTAAGGTTATTGTTTTGAATAGTTTTGAGGGTTGGAATAAATAGTATTTTTGGGAAGAATAATTGTGGAAATATAGTGGTTTTTTGTATTTGTATGGTGATTATGAACTTTATTTGGATAATATGGAAGTTATAAGGTCATATTACAATTTATCTTGATTACATGGAAATGCATAGGGAAATTAACATTTTTGGTCTTTGATTTTATTTAAATTTCTATAGTTTTATTTTGTTTAACATATTTGAATGTTTATTTCAAATGTTTTGCAATTATTAGGCCATATCCACCTATTTAAATTTTTTTATTAATCAGTCTATTAAAATTTTATTTTGATCCTTAAAATACTTATTTAAGTCTTAAATATAAAGTGAGTTATGAAATTAATTAGCTTTATTTAAAAAATAATTAGACTTAACTAGTAACTAACTAAAGTTAGTTATAACTTATTTTTTAACTTTCTATTGAAGAAGTAATTATAAATGACGATAAAAGTGACATATGAAAGGGAGGAACATTACACAGGTGTTCTTAAATACTTTAAAAAAAATTCAAGGTTCATTCATCATATCTTTTTTGTGCAACAACTCTGAGATAGTACAAATTTTGTAGATAGACCATAAAACATTCTCTGACAGTTAAGTGCATGCTTAATCAGCATAGGTATATATAGATTTAATTTTTAATTTATAAATCAAATGTCTAAATGATGCTAGGTTTAATATCTTATGATAATTGTATATTTACATTCATATGAGCAAAATTCAAGTACTTGGACTGAATAATAATGAATACATCACTGCATGTGACATGTTGTTGATCCATTTAGATCATATTTGTTGTTATATCAAATATGTTTGTATTGAAATAATATTTCTCAATAAAATATCTTTATCTCTGCTAAGACATTTCTTGTTTCAAGACTCACAATTTTTATTTCATATTTATGTTCATTTCTTTTCTTAGATTTAATCTCTTCAATAGTTTTATTCAATTTTATATTTAATTTCTTAATTAGATTGTTTAATTTGTTTTATTTTTATTTTTATTTTTTAGTTTCATGGTAGTGTATTAGTCTTTTGTTGTTGTTTTTTTTGTTGTAGCTTTAATCTATAGTTTTTTTAATTTTCTAATCTACTAACAATAGACTTAAATCATTTTTTTAATGTTAACTAGTTTTAACATTCAAATTAACATTAAGTTTACTTCTTTTATGTTTTGGTATTTTTCTACTTTTCTTAGTTGTAGTTTTCTTCCATCTTTGTAGTGTGGGAATGCATATTGGATACATCCTTTCAATAATATGTGTATTATATCCTTCAAGGGATTGTATAATTCATAATTTATTTTCTATTAGATAAGATAGATAATGGTTATAAATCAGATTTAAGATTGATTAATAATACATAAAGCAATGGTTAACTTGTTAGATTTGAGAATTATTTATATATTTCCCCTTGACATGGTCGATATAATGATATGGCTGATCAATTTTATAATGTTTTGAAGATTGATTTATATTTATTATCAAACATATTAATCCCCAAAATTTAAAAAGAAACCCCTTTGATTCATCTTAGGAATCAACTCTCATTCCTTATACTCCTACAATTAAATTGGTATGATTCTATCTTAACCTTCATGATAGGTGAAATGGTTGATTCATTAGTGTGACATTTTTCACCATCAACAAATTTGGTGACTCTGCTAAGAAATTTTAAATCAAGTTTCTTTTTTAATAAAATTATTTATTGTTATCTTCAATTATTCACTTACCATAATTAATCTCCAATATTTATTTCATAGTTATCATAACTAGTTGCTTAGGGATTGATTTTATTTTGGTAACTGTTTCTTATTTAGTTATGGAAAATATCGATGAGCTCACTTGAGAATGGATTTACATCAAAATCCTAATTAAAAATCAAGTAGAACCAAGTCTAACAACCTACTTTACACTTTATTTGGAGGAAAATTAATCCATAAAAGAATATTTATTATGCTTTCTTTTAAAATTAAATGAAATACTTGTTTATTTTAAACCAAATGGAAAAATTTTCTTCCTTTATTGGAATAACAATTTACAAGATAATTAAATTCATATTATTCAAAAAATTTGTATTGTTGACTTTAACTCAGGTTTGAGGTTTTATCACATTCAAAGGCAAAATCAATGTTTTTGTAAGATTTTCTCACTTGATCATGAAATGTTTAAATCTAAAAGATTATCTAATTTAATGTTAGAATTTGAACATAAATTTACTAAAGAATTTTATATCTTCTTTGTTTATGATCAAATTACTATCACTTAGTATTGCACCCTAGATAAGTTTTTCAAGCCTTATATAGACTAAGTGAATCATTGGATAACATTTAGGCCTATGGGTTTCCTATATTAGAGCTAAACCTCTAGGTTTAAGGGTTAGATCCATAGATTAGACTTTGATATCTTATCACCTACACTACTTGTTTGATTGGATGAAAAGAGATAGAGAGTAGCATGAAAATAACCTATTCTAATAAGGTGATACACCAAATTGATATCCACTAGACTACCATGACCTATACTATGAAGGATTATTCACAAAACTAGATTTAAACTTATAGGGTACCCCTAACATAAGTATTTCAAACATGAAGGTGATATGTACTATACTTCCTAAATTTAAATGAAAAAGGCCTAATAATAGACACTAATGCAACTTCCTACACTTATAGATAGATGGGGATATTGACTGCACTCCATGTGACCTATTAAATAATGAATTGATTCTACATAATATGAGAGAGTAAGATGAATGTAAGGATATGTGATTAACACCTATCATTCAAATTTTACACTACTATACACACTTAGTTAAGGAATTATAGAATCAAAACCAACTTTAAATATTTATTCAAAGGAAAACATCAATATTAAAACCAATAGGGATTCATCATACTAGACATGGATTAGATACAAAAAACACAAATGACTTGCATAAATATAACATGGGAGAGGAGAGAGAAGAAGTGAAGTTCAAGGGTCATAATTCCAAGTGTAAAGGCATGAAATTTAGTTAAATTTCAAGAGAATGAATTATAAAGGAGTTTAGGAAGTTTTCATGGAAAAGTGTCCATAAAAATATCATCCTTCTCCTTCAAGTTGGCATAGAGTCCTCAAATAGCCCTGTTGAAAATGACCTCCATGATGAATCATCCTTTGACCATTTGAAATTGAACTAGGAAGACTTAAAACATATACACTATCTTAGGGAGATTGGAAACAAGGTTTGATAATCATCATATGATTTCCTAATTTATATCCTTCTTCTTGACACTTGTATTCACTATCTATAATCACTCATTAGCCTTCTAGGCCTCAATATTCATATTTATCATCAAAGTGACTATCAAATTCCTAAGTAAATACATGGAAAAGGTGTTATGAAAACTATTTATATCCCCTCTACTTTCCAATCCATCAAGTAGATCTTAAAAATATCCCAAATTTGACATTTCATCTTCTCACTTGGCAATCACTTCTCATTTTCACTATCTGTCTAAGACTACCTATAGTGAATTGTGTAGTATAGGTAAATTCATTCATATTTATGGTGAGAAATTAATATAGGGAGTTATAATATGTCCATATTGACCTCCTTTAATGACTCACATCTATTTATTCTCTTATGTACCTATAGAATACCCAAAAACTTGTAAAACCTTGAAATATATATGTCCATACAAGTGATAGTATAGACAAAATAGATCTCATGGAGCCTAGGTGAGTGCTATACATGTATAAATCACTTTCATGGCCAACTAACCCCTTATGAGTGCATACTCTTTCATTTTTTCTCCATCAGGTCTTATGTAAGGGTTTAAGGAGGGTTTTGAGATGTTCTTGATTCATTAAAAATCATTCATAAAAACTAGATGTTGAACCTATAAGAAAATTACACTAAAACCAAGTGTAGGACCCCATTAAAATATCCCCAAGTGTATGAGTCACCATGAAGTGTGTATGTATAGATAATGAGTACTTGAATATGGTCTCTCAAGTTCTTCTGCCCATTTTGAGAACCCCTGAGAATGGTTTGGATCAAAATGACTAATTTTTTGGTTTTTATCTACAACTCAATGGATTTAATCAACCTTATAAGTGAAGTTGAGCCTCATTAGGGCTTAAACCTAGTTCAAGGTCTAATAGGCTTGACTATGCCTAATTGACCATAACCACCTATAAATGGTTTAAAACATTTATAAGGATTTATTCATATTTTTAATTTATAAATAAACTCTTTACAACATCCTATAGTCATCCAAGATTTTCATTTCATCCTTTTCTTTGTTCATGTACCAATCCTATAGTTTGGTCTTAACTGGGAGTGCCCTCTATCTGAGATAAAACATATGGAATATCCCCTATTTTCTTAGTAAAAATGAGAGCATGGTAGGCTATATTAGGTATTGATGACACTTTTTACAAATTTTGAGGGCTAGATCACCTTTTCAAATCTCTCAACATTCCAAAACCTATTATTAGCCTCTTAATTCTAGTGATTGTCTGCAAGGTTATGGTTTGTCTATAGGTTAAGTCTAGAAACCTTGGTCTTTGCCCTATTTATTTACTCTAAGCATCATATGAAATATAATTTATTAATTTACAATATGAAATGAATAACTATAATTGTAGGACATGCTCTCAACCTCTTGTCTCCAACTATTAACAATTTGTGGGTCTATAGCCAAACTATAGGTTCTTCATTGCAGAATATGAGACTTGTAGGTGTAGACCTATGTCAAAGCATTGAAAATCAACTCATTTGACTACTCATGATTTCGTAATGTCATATTCACTCAAATGAGGTCACTTTTTCTTGAGTCATACAACCATTATGTCATGTTGTATTGTAAGACCCTTTTGGCTTCAAAAGTATTGTAGATTACAAAAAGTCTACAGTGAGAGCTTGAATGAATTGGAAACTTACTTACATCACCTTTTCTTGACCAAATAACCATTTTTTCATGTCAAGACATTTACTCTAGGATTTGGATACATTAGATAAACCATTATGCCTATTTAGACTTCAATGAATTTCACCATGGGATGTCATAGTGTGAGGTAGAATCCCCTTTTAGAGAGATTAAGGTAAACTCTCCTAATTACAACTTTCCAAATATATGAACATGAAACCAAGTCTATCTACATATAATAGCCTAACCATTGCCACAATGATGCTTCTCTACACTCTTAGACCTGATTTAAAGTCTCAATGAGTTCAAACCTCTACCATTTAGCACTACTCAGTCCTCTAAGGGTTGACTATAGACCACTATTAGAAACTACCTATAGGTGAAGACATTATAGGACTGTGAGATAAGAATTGGTTTTCACAACCAATATTAAACCTTTTAAATGATTATTATTATTGTTTTCACTTTATAATTCTCTTAACAATATTTAAATCTTCACGTGTCATGAACATGACTAACCAAGACCTAGTTCTTCCTAATTGCAGGTGATGGTCACAAAGAAACCTGATTGTGTGCATGTGTTAGGCCTTATATTTCATAAAGAGAAAAATTTGATACCAAAAAATCAATAAAGAGTATGATAAAACAATTTTCTCAAATGTTGGAAATAAACACTTAGCCTTGTCATAAAATCATTTATACAAAAATAACTCCACAATAGGTGAAACACTATTTGCAACTTCAATGGAGTCTTCTAATAGTAATATGGAGTAGTAATACTAATTATTTAACCTCCACACATGAAATACAAATTTAAAATCAAATGATTATGATGGTCACACTTTTCAAAATCATGTACAACACTTGTCTTTCTTAGATCAATGCAAATAGAGAAGGAAAAATGATGTATTGGGGATGTGTAAGTAGTTTTGAGAAGCCAACCTTCTTAGCAATGGTTCGTGAAGCACAAGAAACCAAACCTATGACTATTTCCATGAATTTTAAGTACACAGAGATTACTATCACCCACCAAAGGAAGTATGATTAATCTTTTAAGATTATCTAAGAGAGTGATAAGAAAGTTAGAATAGTTTTACTCATTTTCAAGTTTGTCAAAGATGTTTGAGCATGGAAATGGATTGAGGGGACCTAAAGAGGCACTCTTGAAGTCCTACCATGTGTTGTAACTTTTACACAGGCCATACAACTACCTAAAACTCTATAAAACTCCCTGATCTTCTCTTTTCCATGCTGAGCTTGCAATTGTTAGTTAAAAACTACCATCTATGACATGTACCTAAAATATGGGATGTTGGATGTTATTTGAAACACGTATCCTATTGTATAAACTAAACCACTTCATTCAAAGACTCAAAAAGTGATCTTAGAATGACATGAGACCCACTAGACAAAAGTAACAAAGATGAAATGTATATATGACCTCATTTTAGTCCATGGAACACATTGCACACCTATTAGATTACTATAATTAGTTTGAATATGTAGGGGGTTGGCCTAATTTGACTTGTGGTAAAATTAGTCAACATAAATCATGTTAATATATTTTTAAAATGATTCTTGAAAATTCGATTATAGTTCAGATTATTCATCGAAATGTTTTAATTTAGATTCAAAATTGGAGCAATCTAATTCATTTGATCTACCTGATTATTCATATAATAATGCCATTTCTATTAATTCCAATTTATTTAATGACATCCTTTTATCAAATAGAACTATTCTTTATTTTCGTTTAGATATACCTAATGGAGAAGATGACAATGTTTTGAAAAGTTCTAAACTAGGAAGTCTTGATTTAGATATGGAAATCCCTTTGGAGTTAGAATATGCTTATTTTACCCATAGAAATAATACTTATCCTTTTTATTTTATTGTTATTTATAACAAGATCATATCAAATTCAGATTCTTTTGATAATTATCCTATCACATTTTTATTCAAGTGACTAAACTCAAGATGAAGATTACAATCTCTGTAATGCTAGATTTACTACTATAATATAAGAAAAGAATGTTGAAAATATTGATGTTATGGATATTGGATTGAGAAATCAATTGACAGAAGTCAAGTATGAAAGGTTTGATTTTCCAAATTGTTCAGATCATAATGCAATATCCCTAATTAATTGTGAAACTTTTAATTATTTCTCTTTCCAAATATCAAACTCAAAAGACTTTATACATGTTGTTGAATATGAATGTTTTAAATTTGATGACTCTCTAGAATTTAAAAAAATAATTTATATTGAATATGTCAAATTAAAAACTATCCAAAATTATTTAGAGATATCCAAACAAAAGAAATTTCTTGATATAGATCCTCTTTGTTCTAAACTATAAAATCTTTTTCTCTTTTTGATTCAGATAGATTATATTTCTTATATGTTACAAGACCGAGAAATAGATAAAAATTTGTATAGTCATGATTTGATTCTACTTACTCAAGGTTATACTATATGTCTATCATGTTGTTTTGTTGTTTATAAGGCTTATAGATTGACATATGATAAATTTATTCATGTTGAAATCATAAACCTACATTTTGATGGTACTAAAATAAACCACCTACCTTTTATTTAATTATTTCTTTTATGCGTTAAGCCTTATTTCTTTACTTTTTCTATCTTTCAGCATTGGTTTATCCTTCCTTCTATCTCACAATGCAATATTTTTTATGTCAGTTAGCTATTTCATGTCTCTTTAGTTTGTATATATGTTTTGTTATTTTAGTTTGTTGTTTTGCTTTCTCTATCTATTTCACTACTTTATTTTTGGCTTGCTTTCTTTTATTTTATTATTTCTTTGGAATGGATCAGTATTGGAAACATTAGTGAAGTATTCATTATATTGAAGGCAATGTATGTGGAGATTGTTATATCATTGTAAGTAAAAAAGGATGGTAAGATATTTGATGTAATTTTATTTAGATTATTTATTTATAAATTAACATGAGATGGTTATTAATGAGTTGAAATAATTTACTAACTTTTAGAATTTGTGTTTGAGGATTTTGTATTTAATTTTATATCTATCATAAAATTCCTTGTCTAACCTATCCTATTTTTCATGCCATGCTAGCCTAATATTTCATCCCTTAACAATTTATGATTATTAAAGGGGTTCGCATGTAGCTACTTGAGAAATGATTGAACTTGGATTGCATTCTAAAGTGATTTAGTTTTTACTAAGCAATTTATTATTTCTACCCAATTTCCTTACTAAAATTGGCTAGTAAGGTTGTCAGTGTTAAGCCTATTTTTGATACCCCTCTTTTTTTCTAAAAAAATTGAGTATACTTATATATATTTTTCCAAATTTATGACTTAATGTTGTGACATCTAAAACTGATTATGGGGGTCCTAGTCAATTGATTTCATTTTGAATATGTCTTATTATGTTAATAATTATAATGATTGTCACATTTATTAACAATTTTAATTGAATGTTGATAAGTGGTTTTGAAAGCATAAGTGTGATATAATGAAAATGAATTTAGTACTTATATGGTTAAGATGTGCAGATTGGTAGTTGTGAATAGTTTGACTTGGTCATTTGAGTAGTAACACTTGTTGGTTGCACTTTGCCTATTCCATCTATAAATGATGTAGTTTTCCTGTTAATATATATGTACTGAGGAACGTTCCATCTATAAGTGTGAAGGTTGCTTTGACAATTAAATTTCAAGATATGTTGAATTATTTCAATCATATACAGTTATGTTATCACAATGGATGTTCTAATGGTTATAAGATTGATGAAAGTTATATTTTAAAGGAAAATATCATTTTCTTTCTGTAACTTTTTTTTTTTTGTATTCTGATATTCTTGAAGGTTCTCTCTTTTGAAACCTTATTAAGTTCATTTCATGGAAAAGTAAAATTTTATCCTCATGTGGTTTATTATCAAGTTTTAATTTAGGTCATGGACATATATAATGGATTTGGAATAAACATTTTGGATAGGGATGATGATTATCAAACTTAGCCTATCTAATATTAAGGTTATTGTTTTTCATAGTTTTGAGGGTTTGAATAAATAGAATTTTTGGGAAGAATGGTTGTGGAAATATAGTGACATTTTGTATTTGTATGGTGATTATGAAATTTATTTGGATAATATGGAATTTATAAGGTTGTAGTACAATTTATCTTGATTACATGGAAATGCATAGGGAGATTAATGTTTTTGGTCTTTGATTTTATTTAAATTTCTATAGTTTTTATTTTGCTTAACATATTCAAATGTTTATTTCAAATATTTTGCAATGATTAGGTCCTCTCCACCCATTTAGAGTTTGTTCTTAATCGGTCTATTAAAATTTTATTTTGATCCTTAAAAGACTTATTTAAGTCTTAAATATAAATTGAGTTATAAATTTAATTATCTTTATTTAAAACTTAATTAGACTTAACTACTAACTAACTGAAGTTAGTTATAACTAATTTTTTAACTTTATATTGAAGAGATAAGTATAAATGAAGATCAAAGTGACATATGAAAGGGAGGAACATTACATAGGTATTATTGAAGACTCTAAATTTTTTAGGGTTCATTCATCAGATCTTTTCTGTGCAACATCTCTGAAATAGTATGGCTTTTACAGATAGACCAATGGCACATTCTCTAACAATTAAGTAACACTCTTAATTAGTGAAGGTATATCTAGATTTCATGTTTAGCTTATAAATCTATTATTTGAATGTTTTTAGGTTTAATATCTTATGATGATTGCATATTTGTAGTCATATGAGTACAATTCAAGTACTTGGTCTGAATAATAATAAATACATCATTGTGTGTGACATATTATTGTTCTATTCAGATCGTATTAATTATTATATCAAATATTTTTGTACTAAAATGTTGTTTCCCAATAAAATATATTTATCTCTTCTAAGATGACTCTTTTTTCAATAATAGAATTTTTATTTGATATTTATGTTCATTTATTTTCTTATATTTAATCTCTTTAGTAGTTTTATTTAGTTTTATATTTAATTTCTTAATCAGATTGTTTAATTTGTTTTATTTAATTATTTTTGCTTAGTTTCATAATAGTATATTAGTCATTTATTGATTTTTTTTTTGTAGCTTTAGTTTTCAGCTTTATTAATTTCCTAATATGTGAAAAATAGACTTAAATCATTTTTTTTAATGTTAACTAGTTTTAACATTCAGATTAACATTAGGTTTACTACTTTTATGTTTTGGTATTTGTTTACCTTTCTTAGTTATATTTTTATTTCATATTTGTAGTGTGGGAATGAATATTGGATACATCCTTTTAGCAATTAGATTATTCTATCCCATAAGGGATTGTCTAATTCATAGGCTCTTCTCTGTTAGATAGATTAGATAGAAGTTATATATCAAAGTTAAGATTGATTAACAATCCAAAAATAAATGGTTAACTTATTATATTTGGGTATTATTTATAAATTTTTCTTTGATGTGGTTGATATAATGCTATGGTTGATAGCTTAATTTAGTTTATTATCTAACATATTAATCACTAGAACTTTAAAAATACATTATATGCATCTTAGGAATTAATTCTCATTCTTTAGAATCCTACAATTAAACTTGTATGATTCCATCTTAACTTTTGTGATAGGTGAAAGGGTTGATTAATTGGCGTGAAATTTTTCATCATCAACACATATTATAGCCTCCAGATGAAAAAGTATGGGGTAAGATCATTAAACATCTAGTGATAGAATTAGATCTCCCCTTATGCCCATGCCTACCTACTCCTATATGTATCCATCCATATGTGAATGGATCCTATAAGACCTATACCCATCACTAATCCATTGGTAAATTAATAATGATGTACTCCTAGCCCTAGATCATCAGAAGTGTGAAGGCCCCAATGGTGCAACCACTATGATAGATATTATGTGTAGATACCTATTAAGTTGTGATATAATAGATAGACAAAAATCAAAATGTGTATACTCATCCAACATAATCCATACTACAACTTCAAGGCCCATATAGAAGTACTAGCTACTCTTGTCAGGTAGAAAGATTCTATTGAGAATGGCCATAAGAATAATTACCTCCCTATAAACAAGATTTGATGGTGATGGATATCCAATGGGTAAACCATTAGGTTGTATATCTCTATATGTCTCAATCATGTATATATTGACCTTCCATTAAAACATAAGGATACCCTAGTAACTAACTAAATCATCAAGTATAATCTAATATTATGTTAGAGGTGTCTAAAATAGCCTTGATCTTCACATAAACAACTTGAGGATACCCCAAGTATCCTCAAGTGTCACAGTCATCTCTCTCATAGGTAGATGGGAGGTGAAAGTCTCATTATGATAAAACTTAGCTAACATGCTCAATTATGCCCTATCCACTTAAATGATTGGCATCTATTCCATGTCATGAAGATCAAGATCACGAAGTAATCCAACCATCCCCTACATCTATATCTAAGGAGTCCATAAAGAGTGGGAATGTTGCTCCTAACACATCAACTTAGTGAGTAACTCTTGAAAACATATAAATGTTAGCATTAGCTTAACTCTATGCTACTACATGCACCTAAGCCTAGCCTATTAAACTAAATTGACCCTCTCCAAGAGGTTAGACCCCTATCAGGTCCCTTAACTAGTTATTTTTGGTTTCCAAGGTGAAGTTGTCATTTTCAAGACTGACGAAGTCACTATTTAGGAAATTTTACAATTTCTTAAGTGATATCACTATTTTTATTTTCATGAAAATGGTGACTTCACCTAAAAATGGTTGAAATATCTTTTTTAGTGATTTACACCAATTTTTTGTGATTCCAATATTTCTAGGAATGATGACCTTATTCAAAGTCATCATTTTCAAAAATAACATTAAATGCATTAAAAGAGCATTAACGACAAATTTGGTGATACACATAGGTTTTCCATCATGGTGTGGCCACATGTTCTCTCTCACATGATTCAAAACATGAAGTCTAGCTCTTTTGTGGGAAATTTCTCTCAACTCATTGTGCAAAAAAGTAGAGCTTAGAAAATTCAATTAGAAATGGTGAAAATTAATTACTTTTCACCCTAGGGGTGAATATATAGCTAAAATTTTGAATTTTTACTCCTCAGGGCCTATAGTTCATTCTACATGATCCAGTAAGTTTATTTTCACATCTATGGTCCATTTTGTTTGCCATTTGATCTTGTGTGCATTATTTTTTAGCTATATTATAACCCAACCATCTTTTTGGGCCTTCCCTAAGACCCATTTAGGAACATTATTTTATACCTGTACCCCATGTTTGTTTCAATGTACATCTTCAAACTCACATTTAGGTTAGAAACGTGTTGTTATTCTTTACCAACTAATCATAAATCTATTTTATGGGATTTTTGTATTAAATCCCATTATTTTTATTATATTATTATGCATGGATATTATTATCTTAACTAATAATTAACTAATCAACATTTGTGTGCTCTTTAGATTCTTAAGATACATAAAGTGCCTTAAAGAGGTTTTCATTTTTATACCTCAATGTTTGATTTTATTTTTATTTTTGGCCAAGGAAGGTTACCCACTCTCCAAAATAGGCAACATGATCCAATTTGATTTAAAATTCTTGCTTGTGATCTCTAAGGGGAATGTGATTTCTCAATCCCATAAAGTTGCATATGGACTCATCATTTTCAAACTCATTTAATGGAATTATTGAATCTTTTTGGTCCTATTCTATCAACTATGGGTGATAAAGAGTTAAGAGTGAAGGGTGATAAATAGGACTAAAAGTAAAAATGGCATAGGGGGTTAAATAAATTCATATTGGTAAGGTCATCATAGATGCTATAATTAGACCCTATCTTATTTTTTAAAATAATATTCACTAGTAGATGGTGTTGGAACATGAATAAGGTATATAGGGTCACCCCTATATGTTTTATATCTAATACCATGGGTTCCCTTCTACTTGGTCATTAAGACTAGCTTAATAGTTCCTTAGTGATGTAGTCCCAAGCCTTTGCCTTCATAATATAGGTGATCCATAATCTGATTAGGAATATGATACTTTGCACTTTGGTAAGAGTCATATAAATAATCATTATAAATCCATGAATCATATTTGGCTAAGGGGTCTTGTTTCAGGCTAGAGGTTGGTTTGAAAATAATGGGTTTGTTTAGCTGAGAGTTTCCTTTGGTCTGCCACTCCATACAAGTAGTCTTGGCCTTGGGTTTCCCATATGTTTTAGGTTTCTATCTAAACTTGGAAATGTGGAATAAATCATGGGTATTTTATAAAATAAAAACTTTGTCAATTATATATAAATTACTAGAAATGTTTAGTGGAGGTATAGATGAGGTAGAATCAAGGTTATCTAGGTCAATGTAATTGGCTTTTGGTCCTAATTGAATGGATTTTCCTTTTTTTTATCATCTTCCATCATATTTAGGCATAGAATTCATACCAAATTGATAGTTATAGATCTTATACTTAGCCTCAAGACATTTACAATACTGATATGGCTAGAGATGAGTTGCTATAGTCACTTCCATTCTTGAATGGGGAAAATTTATACACTGATATAACATGGAAGGTATGGCCCAAATTTCATGGATCTAGGGTCTATTTAATAAAATATTGTAAGATAATTATAGGTCTAAAACATGGCATAGAGTATCATGGGTCAAAGGCCCAATGACCATTGGCATGTTAATAGTACCTTAATATTTTCATTCCTCATTATCATATGCCTTTATAACCATGGTATATGGCTAAAAATTGGATGTTATATATCCAAGATGCTTGATCAAATTTAGAGACACAATGTTAAGGCCTAAACCATTATATAAAAGGATTTATTTTCCATTATGGTTTTTTATACCAACCTTGATATACAATGGGTTATTATAGATAGCTCCTAAGGGTGACATGTCATTTTGGTCAAAGGTAAGATGTTGGCCAGGGTCCAAGTGTCCTACCATAGCTTGGAATTTATCTAACATAATGTCATCTAGTATAAGTGATTACATTAGGAACTCATTTAGGGAGTCTTTATGGATGCTTGATGTATGTAAAAAATCGATGATGGATATTTGTAAAGGTGTTTTATTTAGCTTCTCCATAGTATCATAGGTTTTCACTTTAATTTTGGAAGTTAGATTATTTATGATAGGCATGAAAGGATGAATGTGATCATTGTTGTATTTAGTTATGGTTTCTTGATATTGATTTTAGATCATTAAGTTATGATTACATAATCTTGACCTAGTACTTGGCATTGGTAGTTTCTCAGGAAGGTAATAGGGACTAGAATGGTAATCTTAAGATGATGTGAAGCCAAGCTCCTAACATGGTCTAAAGAAGAATTATTAGCAAAGGTGGTTATTAGGCATTGCCCAAATGATAGGAATTATTGGGTAAATGTCTTTCTTTATTGTTAGTTAGATGGGGATTAATGGTAATAGTGAAAACATGATCTCCTAAGATGTATCCTATAACATTTTTATTGGTATACATGATGGCCTCCTTGGTTGGTTTGGTCATTTTCCCCTTGGTTCTAACCATTCTACTATTGTCATTGTCATTGGAATTATTGCCATTGATTTTATGATAGATTTATCTACCACCATTGTTGATGTTGTCAATACTAATATTATTTTTATATGGGGAAATGGATTTTGGTAGATTCTTAAGTTATGATTGGTCATAGGAGCATAGGTATCCCTTTGTATCTCTCCATTTCCATCATATTATCAATCAAATTCTTGATTTGAATACACTAATGTATAGAATATCCTTTGACATGCTAGTATTCACAAAATTCATGTTATTTATACCAATCAAGAAAAGGAATCCCTTGAGGAAATGAATTCAACACTAGATAACTTATCATATTTTCATAAACTAACTTTTGGAACATAAAATCATTAAGCTCACTAAGGTCATTATTATTTGGTAATAGGTAGTCTTCTCCTTATAGGAAGGGATTGTAATTGGTTTTTGATTTTGTGATTGTTGGTTTTATAGAATCCTTGGCTAAATGTATGGATGTGGTGGTTGCTAAAAGGGTAGAGATAAATGGATAGCTGGTATCTCACTGACATCACTAAATTATTTTATAATGGGTAGTCTTCTCCTTAGAGTAAGGGATTGAAATTGGTTTTTTATTTTGTGGTTGTTGGTTTTATGGAGGCCTTGGATAAATGTATGGATGTGGTGGTTACTAAAAGGATAGAGGTAAATAGATAGCTGGTGTTTACACCATTTGAACATGATATGATTAAGTGACCCCATTGCCAATAACATTCTTGTTGTGATTGTGTGATTTTGGTCTCTCATTATTATTGTTCTGAGGTGGCATTGAATCTAGTATTTGAATTGAGTTATGATTATGGTTTTGACCTTAGTTTTAGTTATAGTTCTACTAACCTTGATTTTGATTTTGGATCTAACTGTAAGAAGATAACTTGATGATCCTTTATTAATAAGGGATTTCTCAATATACACTCTTTTCTCTATAACTTATTAAAATATATGAGCACATTACAGGTAGAGATGGTAAGATATCTCACTATCTAAACTCCTAGTAAATATTGTGACAAACTACTTATCTAGAAAATTATGAGTAAATCAACTTGTTAGTTATCTCCAATGTTGCAAGTAAATATTGAAGCTTTCACCATTCTTATATTTTTCTTGGGACAAGGCCAAAATTTTATCTCATGCTCAAGATTATATGAAAAATATTTTACAAACTTCTCTAAAATATCATCAAAGTTAGGTACAAAATTATTTAGCAATTTCAAAAGTTATTCCAAGGCTTGTCTAGCCAGACTCCTTGGAAAGAGAAGAAGTAAGTATATATCACTAAATGCATTATATGGAAAGAAATAAACAATTATTTCATATGTTTTTTAGGGTTGAATTTTCCCTTTTATTTGTTAAATTTAGGCAACTCATAACCTAGAATAAATGGTATTTATAGATAATCCATGTTGAATGGATAGGAGCATATTTCATCTAGTTTTAATTTATTTATTTGCTTTATAATTTGAATAGCTTAAATTTATTCCTTCATTTACTATAATTCTTGGGAAAGGAAGTTAGATGGAGTGGGATATTATTATTGAGGTTGGGTTACCTTGACTGAGGTAGGCATATTGTCTAATGTTGGTTAAATTAGTCAAACAACTAGGTATATATACCATGTATTGGAATTGTATTATTGATATAGATTATGCATTGGCTAGAAAACATTATAGTTTATATTGGCTACATAGCCTTGGATAGAGAATTTTAGCTATGGTAGTAACATTTGGCTCTGTGGGATGTGTTGGTATTATTGGGTTTGGGAGGGAACTTATTGTCTACTCATAAAATCCTATTTTGTATAGGGAACATGTTGTTGACTATATCCATACTATTGAAGGTGTTAAAAGTTGGATCCTTATGATACATGAGATACCCATTAGGTGAAAGGAAATTTTTACCTAGTACCTAGTAATTGATATACTTAAGAACCTTTTTTTGGGTTGAATACCTATTGTTGAATAGGAATTTGTTGGGGGTTTGGCATTTGTTGTTGTTGACCAACCAGCACTTTTTGATAAAATAGAAACATGTTGTGGATTAAGAAATGTTTGTGGTTGTTAAGGTATATTGGTATATGATTATTATGGTATAAAATTTATTATCACCTATTGAGGTGGCATAATGTTCTTAGATTATTGAGGTGGTAAGTTGGTCTATTTCTAGCTTATTTCCCCCTGTTGCACACTTGAGGAAGTAGTTGGTTGAGGAGTGGATGTTGCTTGTTGTGTTTGGGAAATAGGCATGTTTATCCCCTTTTATTATAGACCACTTGAAGTGTTTGTTATAGGAATCTTCTTTGTGTTGCTTGATAGTATATTAGACCCATTTTGGTTTAAATTGGAATGCACTTGCATGATATCCACAACATTTTGAGTGAGGTATTCCATTTTAGTGATAATATCTTTTGTCAAAATAGGGACATTAAACATGTCACTAACCAATGTTATTTGAATAAATGGGTCTATGTTTTGGATTTCATATCATAAAGAGTATATTTTTGGCCCTATTGATGGATCTAGCTAAATAAATAATGTGTTAAAAACTACCATTGCATTAAAATTATGAGTTAAGTTGAGATAATTTTGGTATGATTTTTGTACTTGTTCCATTTTATCATCCATAGGAAATTTATATTTTTCAAGTGTACTTTTCCTCTAATACAACATGTGTACTAAATCTTGACTATGACTAGTTGATGCCTTCTCTAACTATTAGTTTTGAGGCACGTTACTAGGAGTTTTAATCAAACTACTCAGACTTTTGTGTGGGAAGTCTGAAAGAAATTTGGCTCTAATTTTGATGGTTTTTACTAAACTTTCATCTTTATTATCTATAAAATTGAAATAAAATAATTAAATATCATAACTTATTTGTGTTGGTGTCATAACATAGTAGGGATCTTGTTGTTGGCTTTATTCTATAGTTGGCATCGTTTGATCAAGGTATTGCATAGTTTGCTCTTATTTTTGGGTTGGATAAGAAGGTGTAGTCACCAAATAATATGATAATGGGTATGACATTTTTTCAATATATGTAATATTATAAGATGGATAGGGATCTATCTCATAAGATATATCATCACCATAGAACTCTTGAACAAAAAGGTCACTAGTCACAAAGTTCTCATAGTCTAGATTATACATAGTCCCACTATGTATGTAATGATGCATGTTAAAATATAGTCTAGGTATAATTAAAAATAAAGGGTATAATACGTAGAAAATAATTGAGGTATAAAATAGACAACCTTTTGCTCTATAAAATAGGACCAAAGGGTAAAACAACTAAACTAGGCAAAGGCAAAGATAAAACAAACTCAAAATCAGTCTAACAAAGGTAATGATTTTCCCAAAGGTGATTATAATCAATGGAAAAGGTAACATTAAATATCAAAAATAATCTATGTCTAAGGTAATAATTTGCCTAGAGGTGGTTATAATCAGTGACAAAAATATCTGGACAAGGTGGAAAATTCATAAACTATGTCAAAAGGATAGCAATGATTTTCCCAAAGGTAGTTATAATCATTAACATGAAAAATAAGGATAGACTCAAAAAAAAAGATTTATATAAAAAAATTTATAAAATAATCTAAAGTAAGGTAGTTATCTTGGGTGGCACTTGATAATTAGCTAAATAAGACTCAATACTTAGTTTATAAGAGACTATTTGATAATGAAACTAGGATATTTTGGAACTTAGCTCAACAAACTTCAAATAAGGCACATGGTAAAAAATTTGGCTAAAAGGATGCTCTTAAAATAGGAACAAGATAAACAAAAACTTCTATATCTAGGTAAGGGATCTTTAGATCAATTAAGAAATTAGCCCAAGTAACACAATCCAAACACAAAAGGTAGACAACCTAAGCCCAAATTAAATGAGTCTTTAGCATAAAACTAATTAGGTTAGGATTTGTATTTCTAAATATTTAATTTTAGATTGAATAAAAAAGGACTCAAATTTTCTCTGTCAAAATGGCTGAACCAAAATCAGAAGCATAACCACACATTTGAAATAAGAGGTATAATACTAGTTTAAAACTTGGTTTTAAATTGATAAGTGCTTTACAATGATTTAGGTAGTGTAACAATTCTCGTTAAAAAAAATAGTGAACAATGGTTTTGGAATAAAAATCTAAGGAAAATTTTGATATGAAATGGACATCTTAATGATTCCTCATTTAAATAAGTTAACACACAAATGGTTTTGGAATGAAACTCTAGGTTAAAAGGTGTGAAAAAATGGGTAGAGGAACACCTCTTAGGCTAAAGTTGTGTGAAAATAATTATATGGTTTTTGAATAATTTTGACTTGAAAATATAAATAAATAATTAGTCTAAAACATACATGTAAAATCAAAGAAAATATAAATAACACGAATGGTTCGTTTGATCCCTAAAATTGACATGGGTGTGAATAGATTTTACCAAAGTTTACTCTAATATACCAATGCTAATGAGGAATTAAGTTTTACTCCAAAAAATAAAGAATAGGTGTAGGTATATTTTTTATTCCCTCTCTATCTCTCAATCATTGGTACATGGCATGAATTTAGAGTGAGGATCACTCAGCATTTGGCAAGAAAATCCAAAATAAATGGGGTCAACTAAAATATATAAATTTTGAAATGCACTGAATGGTCCCAAGTGTGGATAACACAAGGGTACATCACATCAATTGGGTTAAAAATCATTAAATTAATATAAAAATGTCTATTATTTTACATAAGGATTTTAGTCATGTATTGTTTAGTGAAGTATGATGTTTAGCACAAACTGACCTGAGTTTCCATTAGGATTAGAGAGGCAAACTGCCTAGCCCCCTAAAAATCCTAAAATAACATGCCTAATTTATATACCCCACTATTAAGTGGGGTTGGTATGATTCTAGGAGATGAAACCATATAAAATGTACCCCTAAATAACTTGAGGAGGTGATGAACTCCTGTCCATAATCCAAATGGAAGAAAATAGATAAATGAAAATGGAAAGAATTTATAGGTCTTTTCTAGGTCACCCAAGTCACTCAAATATTTGGGAGATCATACATGACATTATTTATGATAAAACTAAACAAAGAAGGCAATAAACCAAATGATTTTGGTCATGTGATTTCCCTGTAAGGGATGGGGGAGAGCATACATGTAATAATTTTTGGTTTGCCACAAACAAAGAATTTAATCTAGAAAATTTGAAACTAGATAGTAAACAAAGAATAAAAAAAAATTGAAAAAACTCTTTAGATCTCTAACTAAAGTGTATGCTCTTTTTAATAACACCAACTCATATGTGATTGAAATTTTGACCCCTTGGCCTTGTTTTCACTTGTAAAAACATTGAAATGATAAAAGACAAGTTTGATTAGGTTGATTTTAAGCACCAAACAAAAGTGTATGTGATATTTAGAAGTGTTTAGGCCTCTCTTTCTCTACCTTTGTTATTTAAAAAATGTTAAGGAGTTTGATTATCTTTAGGCCAAAAAGAAAATCAATAAATAACATTCCATTTTGAGATCTTAGTTTTCTAAAAACACAAAGTGAAGCCACTATTTTTAGCAAAGGCACTATTTTCCTAAGAAAACAAATAGATAGAGATTGGATTTTGAAAATGTCACCATTAAATAGGGTGAATCCATCATTTATATCTAGTGAAACTATCGATTACAATATGAAATAGGGTGAAGCTACCAAAATCAAATGCAATTTTACCTATCAAAGTCACTATTTAGCAAGGTCAAAACCACTTATACCATATAGAAATGTCACCATTTATCAATTCAAATCCATCATTTTGAATTTATTATTTATGCATAAGTAAATATCACAAATAGATCATAGAAATGGTGAAGTCACCATTACATAAGGTGAAACCACCATTTATATAAAAATAGAGTCATGGGATTTTCAAGCACAAAACTCCAAACTTGAAGAATTAAATGCTCTTATTATTAAAACTAAAGGTTTCAAATCATTCTTCTTGGCCATATGGGATGTGCAGTTCCACTAGGTGTGCCATTATGTATCTTAGGAATCCAAAGAGCACACAAATGTTGATTAGTTCCTTGTTAGTGAAGATAAAAAAAATTCATGTGTAACACTATAATAAAACTAAACACTCTTGCATAAGAGCTATGGGATCACAACAAAATTAACAATATCATAAAATACAAATAAAAATAACAAATGAATTTTACCTCCTTTTTCAAATTTCATGTCCACTTGTTGGCATAAGGATGTTCATCTTCAGTCTATGACATTAGAGATTATTTTCAATGCTTCTCCATAGTGGTATTACTTCTCCAATGGTCACTTATGGATTTGATTTTCTATTGGCTTGGCTTAGTGTAAATATTGGCATAAAATGGGCATTATAACACTAATTTCAATGGTTTTTTGAAGGAATTCCTATAGAATAACATTACACACAAAATCTTGTTAGCATATGGTATGGAAAATTATATTTATATCTCTAATAACTAAATTTAATCCTAAGGGTGGTGTTAGAAACCAAAATTAAACCCTAAGGAGGGCTGATCCATATTCCTTAAATTTTGAATAACATTGAAACACCTCATGTGTTATGGGTAATAATTTTTAGAGGTGAGTCTCTAGATTATGGGCTAGTTCCCATGCATAACACCTAAAAATAACCACTAACCTACTTACTTTGAATTAAAATGGATAGAATGAGATTAAACAGTAATATAATTGAGGTGATGCACCATGATAAACTCCACAACCTACTTGAACCTGCACTTATGGAAGAATAACTACAAATCTGATCTCAAAACCAAAGGATTTCCTAACATAATTCTTCAATATGGAGGTAGAATGTAATGCATCATTCAATTTATATGATTGATAGGTCTGATAATAAACTATAATAATCATCCTACACACTTTAAATCACATTTAACTATCATTTACACTTCATATGACCTATTATAAAGTAGATTACTCACATAAAGCATGAAAGAGATAGTTAAATGTAAGGAAAGAGAACTATCACTTATCACCCAACAATAAACTACTTAAAAACAATATTCAAGAATTTTTGAAGGTAAAACTAGTTTTGAATTTTTATTCCAAAGAAAAAATAAGTATTTAATTCATTAAGGCTTCACCATACCAAATTGTGAATGTCATACAATGCCAAAAGAGGCAATTTATATAGAGAATGAGGAAGAGAGAGAAGGGGGGTGTAGAGGAGGGAGATTTCAAAGTGTCCATACTGAGTTATAAATAATAATGTATTTCAAAAATAGTCCTAAATAAAGCTACAAGGACATGTGTTCCTCTTCTGAAGATGTTTCATCTCCCACATGGTGTAGGAATTTCAAACTTGGCTTGACACCTTGTACTACTTCAAAACTACCCTTATTTGCATGAAAAGAGTGAAAAATGGGATTCATGATCATTATTTCACCATGAATTTAATTTAAAAAAATTATTCAAAACTTATAATACACTTTGAATCTCCCTTATTCTGGCATTTCAATAGCAATCATCACCCAACTCCTTAGGTATCTTGAAACTCCTTCATCTACTACACCTATCCTTGTCCAAATACCTCAAAAATTGAATTATTGTTCACCAGGGAAATATATATCCATTAAATTCATTATAATACATTATTATACCTGAATAAATTCATTTGGGTTCATGGAATAACCCCCAAGACTCTATATTACACCTTATGATCTCATTTGGCCTCAATTCTTTGTAGCCCTAAAATCATGTAAAACTCCTTGTGTAGGGTAGTTTATGGATGTTATTTATAAAATTAATATATATTTGAGTACCTAGTATTGATTTATAATTCCATGACAAATTTCATGCCCTGATTCTGAGTGAAAGTGTGTTTATTTTCCTATTTTTTAATTGCATACAATTAGGCCTCCATGCCTAGAAGATTGAGTTTCTACTCCAGACTTCTCACACAAATTTTAAACAACAAAAATGTTTTTTATTAACATTACACATCCTATAATAAGAATTAATTCCAAATTTTATGTCATGAGACCCTATGTAAGTGTGAGAACCATGAAATGGTCCAAGAAACTAGCCCTTTCTTAAGCCTGTTTTAAACTGTCTTCAAGAACCAGACCTATAGGTGTAATTTTAGGATGTATTTTATATATTTTTGAGTTTTAATGGGTATAATATATTATAATTCACCTTAACCTACAATTTTAAACTATTTTATTGCTCAAAACCTTGTAAACCACCTTAAAAACCTACAAAACATGGCATTAAATGTAGTTCATACAATTACAACTACAATAAAATTACATGGTGAAGATATTAATGGAGTATAGAATAATATTTAATAGGTTTTAGGAATAATTTAGGTCATTTAATGTACTTTTGATGTCAATCTTTCATATCAAGTCCCTACTAGGGTTTTAAGAAGGTTCAAAGTGGCTTCAATCTTTAACAATTATTCATAAACATTGGGCCATGAATCCCTAAAACAATTCCAAAATTTTAAAGTATAAAATTTTCCTCAAATAATCATAATTTATCAATTTCTAATGCAAATCCTTCATAAAACTATAAGAGCAATAATTTACTTCTCGGGTCTCTGTACTACCATTGAAGAGTGATTTATGTTCTTAGCCTTTATTCATAAAGGTATGATGCCTAAAACAAAAAATAATATTAGAAGATTGATTTATGGAAACCCATTACCATAATTTAAATCCATTTGGCTCCATTTATCATTACAAGGTCTTAACAAGTAAGAGAACACTAGTCTTTAATTATAGTCTTGCACCTAATGAAACTTGAGGAGATCTTATAGGATTAAATGCCACTTTTATTATATTCCCCTACCTATGGATGGTATTTTATGGTCTATGATAATGTTTCACACTTGAAAATTCCTTCATATCTTGATTTCACCTTCATCAAACCACTCTTCACATGAATGTGTATATAATCATGTGTTCTTAGTTTTAAGCTCTATGGACCTAAACAATCCCATCAACATTAGACTCACCTTTGATGAGTCAAATGGATATAATAAATCATATTAGAATTATAAAATCATATAAGATGACTTTCCTCCTTACATAATTACTTGATATTTCTCAAACCAAACAAACACTTCTTCACTCTAGGTAAGCATATAGATGACTATTGATTATATGCACAAGGTTCAAATGGATTTTGTCTTGACCAGTCTATTTGTTCATTATTTCATGTTTCTTATTGATATATAATTATCTTTACATTTTTATATGATGTTACCTAAAATCCCATCTCATTATATGTGTTTTGTCCTCTTTGAGTTTGAAGACTTCTTGAATTGTTGAAACTAGCATGTAGGTGGTCATTTTTGGGATTTTGATGGTGTTTGGAGTTTTAAAATTATTATACAAGTCAATGAGAAAAATAAATAATTTAAACATTATACTAATAACCTATTTAACTTCCTTATAAAAATTTAAACTCTCTCAAGACATTATATTACACAAACATGCAACCTTTTTCTTACATCTATCTAAACTTGGTTGTAGGTGACTATTTAGTGGAATTATTTAAAGTTGAGCTTAGAAACCTACTCTTATCTATTAGGTCATGGAATTTTATATCAATAAACTTAAATTAAATCTCCTTTAAACATATTATAATGTCATCAATATTTCATATCATCTATAGGTTTTTGCCTTCTTGTCTTTATACATAGGCTTGTGTATGAGTATTTAGGCATGTACTCTCAATCAAATCCACCCTAGTAATATTATTCAATAACTTATGAATTCTCATTGATACATTTCTTAATCATAATTTCATTGAGTCATATTTCCACACTTATCCTTATTTACATGAAAATTGGCCTTTTGTACCAAAATGAGGACCTATAGGTTGGTTTTTTTGCTTAGATGGATTGTTGAAGACAACCAATTTCTTGAGTCTTTGAACTTGGAGATTGTATCAACTCTTCTAATTTTAATATCATCTACCTCAATATCCTATGGATATCCTAATTATCACTATACAATCTCAAATTTTCCCATTTATATGTATAGGGCTGTATGAGGTTAGCTCAGGTACAAATCTTATGTATGGAAGTTAGAGTCTATGGTTTATCCATGCCATTTTGATGATTCAAAGGAATATATTTAGGGAAAATAAGTGTTTGGGGAAATATACCAGGTTTTATAAACTTCTTGAACATTCTCAACTTAAGGCTTGTATAATAATGTTAATGCACTATATCATGCTTCCTAAGATCAATAACATGACACCTCTTGAAAGACTATCAATAAGGAACCACTTTTAGAGAGAGAACACATGGATCCTAGAAGAGTGAGAGATTTTATATAAATAATGAGTCATTTGGAATATTCTAAGGATAATAACACTTCAAACTAACTAAAATTTTTATAGTTAGGGTGGTATGCTCCATACACCTAAGACACTAGTTCCTTTGATGAAGAAACCTCATATAATTGAGTTGATTAGTGAAATTTACACTATAAGTAATAATTTTATCTCTAAAAACATCCCAAAAATTTCATTATCCTCCATCGATGTCACATCCTGATTTCTCTCTAAGCTTAATAACCTTTTGATATATGGATTTTTGTAGTTATTAGTTGATTAACTATTGTTTGATTCAGCTTTGTTACATATGTTGATTATGGAACAATTATATGTTTATTAATTTAATTAATTTATTAGATATGGGGTTAATATTATTTTTTTATGTTATACTTAATGATCATGTTTGTTAGGTTATACAATAGTATTTTATGGATATATTTACATTTTGGGCTAACCACCTTCATTTTTGTGAGGTGGATGTAGGACAGATCCATCCCTCAAAGTGTGATGGAGAGAGGGAATCATAAAAAATGGTGGTGTATATAGAGGCATTATGGGATGATAGAGAGAAAAAATGGAAACCCACACATACACCATAGTAGATTAGCATGTTTTATGTTCACTGCTTGTGTTAGATAGCTATAGTACATTTTGATTTATGTTGTGTATGTCTATTGTGATCTTATTTTATGTTTTATAATATTTTTTATTTAGTTGTGTGATGGTACTAATTCAGTTTTTAAATCCATTAATAGTTATTGATATTATTTATTGGTTGAATGAGTGAATTTGTGCATGTTTTAATATGACTTATCATAGTCTAGTGTATAGTTGTGTATATTATAAACTATGCTTAGTTTGGATTCATAATTTTAGGTGTTACATGGGTTCTAATACTTTGTTTTATCAAAAAAAAATTATTTTAACATACCCCAATTTATCAAAAAATGGGGACCATTGTGATAAATTATGTAGATTTGTACCTTAAAATTGAAAATTCACTTAATCAGAGTATCATTAACATGTTTACACATTATTTATAGTTGAAAATCATCCACACCTTAAATTGGTTGGATTATTTAATCATGTATTTTGTTTAATATTTTCTAAGTTTTCCAACATTTTCTCTTCATGTTTCAAGTTGTAGGTGTAATGGAACCCTCCTTAAATGAACTATGCCTAGATTTTATAGTTTGATCCCAACTTGGACTTTTACTAGCCTTTGGTCTATATAAAGTAAAATTAAATCTATGTTTAAATATTCTTGAAACCCTCATTCAAGAAACCCTAGCATAGGTTATTTTGGACCAAGTTCAAAATTGGCAAGAATAATTCACGTGGGAACACTTTAAAAATGCCATAGACTTAATTCAATTTTTTATACTAAGGCTTTGTCATGTTTTTCAACACAACTAAACCTTAGTCTAAAAATTATATTCTTAGTCCCCTTTATGTTCTAAGTCCTTTGTTCCATTTACCTTAGCATGAACTAAATTTATCATCGTAGGGTCCTTTTATTATGTTCCTAATCTTAGTCTGAATAATGCATGGTCCTTTTGTTATAAGTTAGACTAAAATCTTAGTCCTAAAGTCTAATTCATGTTTATTAACATGAACAAGACCTTAGTCTTAATATTTTATCCTAAGTTCCTTATACCTTCAAGTCTTAACTTAAATATTGTGTTTATTTTTAGGATCAATGACCTATATTTACTTGGGTGAACATAATCAGATGGTGCAAGATGGGCTTGATAAGTCTAAGATTCTGATCCACATGACCAATCTCGCTTAACCCCACGAATTGAGATCAATGATCCATGTTCACTCAGAGGCCAAGATCTAATAATGTGAAATCAATATTAAGACCAAAAGGGTCCATTTTTATTAGATATACCTAGCCTAAGACTTTACCTTAAGGTTTCAATTGGATTTATTAATACAATAAAACCTTAGGGTAAAATCTTATACCATGACTTTTATTTGAAGGGTCATATTGTTAAACAACTTAGCTTAGATATTTTACCCCAAATTTTTGGTCAATTTATTAATACTATAAAACCTTAGGTTAAAAACCTTATGTTAAGTCCTTTTATTATTAGTCATGGGGTCCCTTTTTTATTATGTTCTAAGCTTAGCTTAAACATTCTAGCCTAAGATTTATTTCATGTTTTTCAACATGAAATAAAACCATAGTCTAAAGTATTTAACCTAATTTATTTATATGTCCCAACCTTACTTAAATATTATGCATATTTTTAAAATCCATGATACACATTTTCTTAGATAGATATGATCAAATGGAGTGTATCCAGTCAAAGTTTCAATACCACCTCCAAGACGGTGAAGAAGTGATAAGTGTCATGATTATGACCAAAGGAAAAAAAATAGCCAATGATAGTCCATCCCATGAATCATAATCAAACATATCATGTTCATTTGGATGATGATGAATAAATAGTACAAGATGAGCTTATACTTTTCAATGAAGCTCCTAGTTAACATGAGACTTCCACATGATAAGAACACGTTAACTAGCAAAACTGATAGAGTACAAATCTCAAAAGGCCAATGGCATTACCAAGTGGCACAACCTTAGTTCATAGTATGGGTTAAATCTTGTGCATCTTACAAAGATAAATAGTCCATGTTGATTTATACCCATCAAATCTAATGGTGCATAATCCCTATTGAAAATTCAATGACCCTACAAGCAAACTAGAGATGACCATATGGAGAAATCATGTGATTTTATAGAATTGATAAGGTGTAGAGATTAGAAGGCCCATAATAATACCAAGTGGCACAACCTTTTATCCAAATACATATAGTGACCAATGACATTCAACTCGAGGGATCAATATCGATGACCAGTGGTGATCTATGTAGGAGATATGATAGTGAAAAATAAAAGCAAATTTTTCAAAAGGCAATGGTCAATTTTTAAACATTAATGAGAAAATTTTTCATGAAAATTCCACATAGATACCATGGTCATGCCACATAGACATAAAATTACAAATTTGAAGATCTTGTGGGCTCAAGAAGGGTAAAGGTATAAATACAAGGATCCGAATGAAATCTAAGGCACAAAGCTCATTTAAGTGCAAATAGACATCACCATTAAAGCTTATATAGGACTTGGAAAAAGCCCTAGTGTTTATAAAATGCCTAATTCAACCCTATATAGATCATAAATTAAACCCAAGAAAGTGAATTTTCATCAAAGCAAGTACAATTTAAACCCAGAGTCAAAGAACAATCCACTAATAAGAAATTTGATCTATCTTAGACCATGGCATCCTAAAAAGTCACTTAAAGGGAAAATATAGAGCTTTATTTTACTTTAGATGTTAAAGGGAGAGTCTTCAAGGATATAAAATTTTATGCCACTGACCTAAACATGAGATATAATAACTGGTCCAAAATATTCTGGGACATCGAAGAGTAACTGATCATCACAAAGGAAGAAGATAAGAACCTATATATGAAAAGGAGATATTATTACATAGTGGATATTGAGATGAAAAATCTACATTTTTTAATAGCCAAGACTAAGGTAATACATTATATTGATGTTTTATCTCCTATATTTAAAGATTGTAGGATTGATAAAGGCATGTTAGTCAATGAGCAAACTCATAAAATTATAGCTTATGTCTCATCTATAGATTTTGAGAGTTACTATAAGCTACCTAAGCCCCAAATATACATGACCAACATAAGTAATTAGTCTAATGAAAATGACCTAAAGACCATCCTTACCCTTTGGCTATATTTTGGGAATCAATTATTCTTAGAATTCAATGGTAACATCCCAATTAACCAATTCAAACTTGGGATAAGGATGACTATGACCTTAAAGAATAGGATATGTGGAAATATAACCACCACCTATGTGGATTAAATTTGGGTTCCCTTGATATATTTTATTGTTTAAAGGGAGCTCACCCCTCCCCTTGGTGAATTTATTAGCACCTACTTGTGTAGATAGATTTTCATAATCAAGAAAAAGACTAGGGGCCAATTTCACATGATGTCATACTTTCTCGATGCCTTACTCATCACCACAAAAATTCCTAGCATTAAATAATGGTCACCTAATGGGAAAAAAATAGTCTCTTAATACTACTCAAAATTACATATATTCAAATATATGGACCATATTCAATTCATATGCGATTATGTATACCCAGTCTTAGTTGAGGTTATCACAAAAAACCCAATGATGAGGGTTAGCCCTATGATCAAGAAATATGCTGAATACATATGAGATATATGTCTATATCTTGACTAAACCATAATTATGATTTAAGGAACACAATACACCCCACTTAGGCTACTAGTTCATGTGCCCAATAAGCTAGTTAAACAAGAGGTAGCATACCAAATATGCAATGGCATAAATTGTCTTTGTAGGACCAAGAGGAAAGGAATGCTCCAATCCTTTCCCATTACCAATGGTAGGACTGTGTTTCAACAATGGGATGATATTAAGGATACCTCTAAACACATGGCCTCTTTTAGATTAAAACATGATAAACTAAAGTAGTGGGATCCCCAAGGAAGATTTATGGGGAACTTGAAGGCAAAGGGGATCAATATGACCTATGAGCACTAGCTTAGACCTTATGACCCAATATACACCAAATATTATTCATTCACTAAGTTCTTGGTAAGATTAAATAAACATAATATTTGTTAAGCATGGGATATACTGAGAGGGGGGTGAATCAGTATATCATATTTCTTATAAAACTTTTCCTTAACCAAATTCCACTTAATCAAACATTTAAGATATGCAATAAAACTCAAACAATAAACACCACACAACATAGAGAGAGACACCAGATATAATGTGGAAACCCAATGTGGGAAAAACCATGGAGAACAATCTCAAGTATATGAATGAGCACCAACCCAAACAATATTCACAAGAACTAACTTGTAGGAGCACCAACCCCTTTGCTGAGCACCAACCCAAAAACTATTCATGAGCACCAACCCCTTTGCTAAGCACCAACCCATAAGCTATTCATGAGCACCAACCCACAGGAGCACCAACCCCTTTGCTGAGCAGCAACCCATAGGAGCACCAACCCATTTGTTGAGCACTAACCCAGCAAAAATTTGTGAGCACCAACCCACATGAGCACTAACCCCTTTTTTGAGCACCAACCCAATAAGTATTCATGAGCACCAACCCATAAGAGCACCAACCCCTTTGTGTATATCACATAGCTATCTCTCAATGTTGCTATCTCAACAAATGATAGTTCATTACAACATCTATTTCCTTTCTCTCACCTTTGCTCTTCTAAGATAGATATAACAAATACAAATCATATTCATCTCTCACAATTTCTCTTCTAAGCTAGATATTACAATACCAAATCAACCTCTTTCTCTCATACATATTACAAATGGCTTCTCAAGCCTTTCTTTATAGCTTTCCAAACGACCTTTGGACTTCTCCCTTTGTGACCCTTCAATCATCATGGAAAATGGTGCCAAACTTGTATGACCCTTCATATCCTTTCCTTTGAAAAGTCATGTGGTGACCCTTCATGAGCAAAAACGTCCTTCCCTCTTTTGTCCTTATCTTGGTGACTTCTTTTATTCCTCAAAGTGTCCCTTTATGAGAAATCATGCCCTTCCTCTTTTGTATTCACTTGGTGACTCTTGGAATTCCTCAAGATGACTCTTCATGGGAAAATGCATCCCATCCTTCTTTTGTCTTTACCCTATGGCTCTTTGACTTCTCCATGGGCCCTTCTTTTGTCTCATATGAAACAAAAAATATATTCATTAATATTAAATAAATATTAACTCACATTAGCCAAGATATATCTATTACAAACATCATTAAATGCAATGGGGCCTTTATCACCAATAATGCTAGACCTTTGACATCAATGACAATATTTCCAACAATCTCCCCCTTTGTCATTAATGGTAACCTCAATCTTGAAACTACCACATCCTATCACCTACACATACTATCATCTGAAAACATACAGTAACTCCCCCTTACTGTAACAACTTGTACCTATTTTTGCACCTGTACCTATACCTGTTATTCTCCCCCTTTGACATAAATGGTAAAGGGCCTACCTGGATCTAACACTTAGCTCCCCCTCAATTGATGCTAAACATTAATGGTAGGAAGCAATATAAATTACTCCTAACTCCTCTTGCATATCTTTGAATGTATCCTTTGATCGTGCCTTTGAGAAGATATCTGACAATACATACACATTGTTCCTTGTCCTTTGAGCATCTACAATCAACTCATTTGAATCTTTTCTTCTAATCTCACAACCTTCAACATGAAACTTTAATGTGTATCCTTGATCACAACTAACACTCAATAGATTATGCTTAAGACCTTTTACATACAAAACATTTTTAATCTTAGTTCTACCATAATCTAAACTCAAAGTACCTTTTTTGGCTATCTTGGCAGTGGTTTTATCTCTGAATCCACTTTACCACCATTGATCTTCTTTAGAGTTATGAACTTACTTTTATCTCTATTCATATGCCTCGAATATCCGCTATCAACGAGCCATGGCTGATCTTTATTTCTTACATGAAAAGTTGTTTGCACCAACATAGAATCTTCAGGTTGTTTCTTCTACCATGAACATGTCTGAACCTTCTTCCTGATGAATGGAGTTTTGAAACTCTATTCCTTCTTCTTGATGAATAGAGATTTGAAACTCTGATCCTTCTTGACTGACTCAAATACACTTCTATAATACAGAGCTATGTGTCTAAAGTTATTGCACTTGTAGCATACTATGGTCTCTTCATCAAAGCTTGATAGAGGAACAAAAGAGTTGTGGCTTTTGATTAACTCTACTTGACTTCCTTCTCCTTATTTTTGAAATTTTTAGCTATTTTTCTACATTCTAATTTCTTGTGAGCATATCTATTATAATAAAAACAATAGCCATAAAAATATGACATGTGTATATATCTCTAACCTGATTATCTTTTGTAGCTTTGTTCTCTCCATCCTTCTCTATTTGAAATGTCCTCTGTATTCTTCACTTCTCCCCTTTTTGTTTCCTCTTTTGTAAGAGCTTTAGCATAACTCTTTTTATTTTCAAATCTGATCCCTATCTTATCTTAATTTGATTCTTGACTTTCCAATATCTTATTTAATATGTTAGTTCTATCCTCAAATTTTGAGTCACTAACTACTTTATCATTGACTGCTTTCTTAATATCTTATTTTAAAGAGGAAATTTCAATAACATACCTTTCACATTCTTTTCCTATTATTTCCAACTATGCTATGAGATATTTTTCATTCTTCTTAGCTTCTTCAAAGTGTGCTTGTAGATCTTCAATCATTTCCTTTGACTCCTATTCATTTTTCTTGATCTGGCACTTTAATCTTTGATTCTTCTTCTCAATAGCTTTTAACTCTTCTAGGGAACAAATGAGTTCTCCTTCCATATTCACTTCAGCTTCCTCCTCTTCTTCTTCTTGTTCATCTTCATATATGGCCATGAATAGAATATCTTCTTCGAAATTGCTGACCTCACTATCTTTGACTGAGCTAGGATCCTTAGAATATAGGCTCTTCTTCTTGAATCCCTTCTTAGATTTGCCTTTGAAATTCTTCTTGTATATGGGCTTTTCTTCTTCATCATCATTACCCTTATTTGGGAATCTAGCTAAAAAATGTCCAATCTTTCCATAATTAAAACATTTAAAAGGTAATTTTCCTTGATATTTACCTATTCCCCTTTTTGGCTTGCAAATGAAAAGTGCTCTGTTGTCATCTTCATCATCACTAGAACTATCACTTGATTCTTGAATCTTAGCTTTCTCTTTCTTTGATGTCTTGAAAGCTGCTTCTCTCTTGAGGTTTTATCTTGTTCTATCCGCATGTCATATGCCATGAGAATACCATGAAGCTCATCCATCTTTAGCTTGGCTAAATTCTTCATCTCCTTGATTGCCAAAACCTTTGCATCATATCTCATTGGTAGAGATCTCAAAACCTTTTGCACCACTGTTGACTCATCTAAAGTTTCTCTAAGACCTTGAATATGATTTATGATTTGATCAACTCAAAAAAGATAACTTTGTATATCTTCTTCTTCTTCCATCTTCAAACATTCAAACTGTCTTCTAAAAGTCTGAAGCTTAGCTTGCTGAACCTTTCCATCACCTTTGTAAATATTCTCAAGTTTTATCCAAGTTTCATGAGCAAATTTACATTACATAACCTTAACAAATTCATATTCACATAAACTAGATAAAATAGCATTTAAAGATTTAGAATTACATTCACTTGCCTTCTTTTCTACTCGAGTAATTACAGATGTCTGTGGCTCTTCATATTCCTCCACCACTACTTTCCATATGTTGAATCTAAGGGCCATCAAATAAATATTCATTCTCATGCTCCAAAAATCATAATTCATCCCATTAAACAAAGGTGCCTTATTTTTAGAAAATCCTTCCTGTGACCCAGCCATCGTGCTTTCCTGATCTACCTTCAATCTGTAAGACTTTTCAAAAAGGAACCTACTCTGATACCAATTGTTAAGCACATGACATACTAAGAGGGGGGTGAATCAGTATATTATATATCTTATAAAAATTTCCCTTAACCAAATTCCACTTAATCAAGCATTCAAGATATGCAATAAAACTCAAACAATAAACACCACACAAGATAGAGAGAGACACTAGATATAACATGGAAACCCAATATGGGAAAAACCATAGAGAACAATCTCAAGTATATGAATGAGCACCAACCCAAACAATATTTGTAAGCACCAAATTGTAGGAGCACTAACCCCTTTGTTGAACACCAAACCAATAACTATTTGTGATCACCAACCCACAGGAGCACCAACCCCTTTGTTGAGCACCAACCCAGCAACTATTCATGAACACCAACCCATAGGAGCACCAACCCCTTTACTGAGCACCACCCCCTTTACTGAACACCAACCCATAGGAGCACCAACCCCTTTGTCGAGTACCAACACAATAATAATTCATGAGCACCAACCCATAAGAACACCAACCCCTTTGCCGAGCACCAACCCAACAACTATTCATGAGCACCAACCCACAGGAGTACCAACCCCTTTGTGTATACCACACAACTATCTCTCAATGTTATTATCTCAACAAATGATAATTCATTACAACATCTCTTTCCTTTCTCTCACCTTTGCTCTTCTAAGCTAGATATAAAAAATACAAATCATATTCATCTCCCAAAATTTCTCTTCTAAGCTAGATATTACAATATCAAATCAACCTCTTTCTCTCATACATATTACAAATGGATTCTCAAGCCTTTATTTATAGCTTTCCAAATGACTGTTGGCCTTCCCCCTTTGTGATCCTTCAATCCTCATGGAAAATGGTGCCAAACTTGTATGACCCTTCATATTCTTGCCTTTGAAAAGTCATGTGGTGACCATTCATGAGCAAAAACGTCCTTCCCTCTTTTGTCCTTATCTTGGTGACTTTTCGTATTCTTCAAAGTGTCCCTTCATGAGAAATTGTGCCCTTCCTCTTTTGTCTTCAGTTTATGACTCTTGGAATTCCCCAAGATGACTCTTCATGGAAAAATGCATTCCATCCTTCTTTCGTCTTTACCCCGTGGCTCTTTGACTTCTCCATGGGCCCTTCTTTTGTCTCATATGCAACCAAAAATATATTCATTAATATTAAATAAATATTAACTCACATTAGCCAAGATATATCTATTACAAACACCATTAAATGCAATGGGGCCTTTATCACCAATAATTCTAGACCTTTGACATCGATGGCAATATTTCCAACAAATATCAAGATAGAGGCTAGATTATAGAAAGAGTAGAATCTAAGTGATGATATATGGCACCTAGGGCTAAGATAGTACCACTTTATAGGAGGTCCATCTTCTAAAACTCCACCAACATTACCATAATTAAAGGAGAGGATACCTAATTATATTGCATTTTCCTTAGCCTAGATAAAAGAAATAGAATCATAAGTTGAGGGAATGATCATAATAACACTACACCTTGGGGAGATAGTGGAAGATGATCTGAAGATGCTAGATAGTGCCTATGAATTTGATGAATAAAAGGATCTAATTAAAGAGAAAAAGAAATAAAAGGGGAAGGAATTAGCATTGAAATTAGATCCAATGGACACCCTAAATAGAAAATCCAAGTTAGCATTAGTCCCAGTATCAATCAAGAGGCCCAAAATGATCTTCACTTACCCTTTGATTGAGATTAACCTTTTTAGTGAGGAAAACCCAATCTAAGGCCCAACCATTCTTGAATGTTTTATATATGGAAAGATATATAAGATACCTATCATACACCATCCTTGGCTAATAATGTAGGCAATGAACATCCTAGTACATGAAGAATTGAAGCCATGGATATTTGCCTTAAAACAAGTAGAATAGAGAAGAATAACTACCCTAAGAGCTTTAGGTAGAACACAAGTTGAGACCCCTACTCCTTAAGTAACATAATATTTAGTTGGTGTCAAATTTGACCTGATAATCACTAGTTTTTAGAGGGTAATTCAAAATAAATCAATGTTCATTGTGGAGGAGTTCACCTTCTAAAGGATAGATCCATTCATAAGTTTGACTCTAATGGCAGGTCAAAAGATAGGAAAAGACATAATTTTTGAAGAGAAAATCCTTGGTGTAGCCTAGGCCTAGTTAGAAAAACTATAATATAATAATAAAAATATAAAATAAAAACCCATATTATCAATATATGAGGACTAATTTAGGAAATTTGAGATTACTATGACTGACTTGTTTGATTCTTTAAAATCAGTTAGAACTAGACATGGAGTGATAAAGAAGTAGATTTTTATGGCTACAGGCCAATTGGGCCAATGGTAGGATACAAGATATCAATTTAAGGAATTGATAAAATATTTGACCAAAAAATAGATTCCTAACCTCATAACTATCCGCTTAGCCCATTTGAATATGGATATGGCTATATTGGTGGACAAGATCAAGCCCTTAAGCAACTGGTCTAAGTAATTGAGGGACATTTCTATAGACCTTAAGTGGTAGGAGGATAAGATGTTTCATATCCTGGATAACTTGGTCAAGCAACACACCTCACTTAGCTCTTTGGGCCTTACCATAGATGAGGAGTTCAGTCATAGAAATACTTAGTTTATGTAAGAAATGAGGAGCCAAGGGCAAGACAAGATAGGGGAAGACAACAAGAGAATCATGGGCTTGTTGTTATCATCAAAAGATAAAATGGGAGATGTTAGGGGCATCAAAAAATATTTGAAGAAGGTTGAGAAAGACTTTAGGAACCTAGAAGTTCAATAAAAGAAGCTCTTCCATAGACCCGTGGTGGATATCTAGTTCATCAATGAATACCATTACAGGTTGAAGATCTTCCAAGGGAAATAAAAGGCTACATCAAAACAAAAATTCTAAGGCTAACATAGTTAGTAATATTATATTTATAGAAACATTGTAATATTTTGAATATAGAATATTCTTTTTGTAAAGGCAAGTGTAAATTATAAAACACATTTCATATAGATCAATCCATTAGGGAAAGCCTAGTGCATTCTATAAATAGTATAGAAATGATAGTTGTCCTAACACTTGTACTTTTGTAATTGGATATGACTGACCAACATATGTCATTATAGTACATAAAAGGAGTATTTAAATTGTAAAAAAATGGGGAGAGTTATTAGAACCAAATTACTTTGATAACTTTGAAAAATTAATATAAGGAATTCTACAAGGTCTATCCATATTTGCTTGTGTGAAAGTGATATATGGTTTTTTGTCTTAGTTGTTTGGTTTCACTTTTATATTTGAATGGTTCTTATGGATTATAGTTGTGTATCTTGAATGCATAATTATTAATTTGTGTCAATTCTAGATTAATTGAAATTTCTTAGGCTTATTTCATTTACTTCACTTCTTTTGCATTTGGGTTAATGATGTTTGCTTGTAGGAGTGAATCCTTAAAGTGAGCATGGTTATTATTTACATCCTTTCATACCTTATGATATTTCTTGATGTATGTTGTGATTTCAGATTAAATTATTTCACTTCATATATTGGTTAAATTCATGTTGTTATGATATTTGAACTTTGTCATAATGTTTGTTACAAAGACCAGTAACATCCTTCTTTTCTTCCCTACCCTTCCTTTTTCTTATTTTTAAACTAGATCACTTTAGTTTAATGGTTATTGTAAATATCCATCTTATAATAATTCTTGATCATGATTCACCATCCTTAGCATAGTATAATGTGTATTTTACATATATCTACTATTTGGCCATGGTAGCTCCCAACGACCAAATAATATAAATATTATGAAACAGTCACTTGTTCTACCTCTATTCCACCAATAGATAACAATATTATCACAACCCACAACTCATACAATAAATTCCTTGAATTTTAAAATTATAAGTGTTTCTTAAACACTTTGGGAACATGTGGCACACATTTAGGGATTAACAATTGTCAAATGACTGTCATACGTAGAAGATTGTTTTTATTTATAATGATTACGTATCCAAGTTAATATAGGAAATTTCATTATTAAATGATGAAAGGAAACATAACCATATTTAACTTAGTTTTGACTAAATTTTTAATATAATAATTATATTAAATAATAATTATGTTATTTATATGACTAAGTGAAGTCTTAGTGTTGATCAATGAGTTTATGACTTTTGTGAAGGTTTGTATTTAGTTGAATTAACATTTTATGTTTTTAATGTTTGAAATACTTATTGATATAACATATGGTATTTTAATATAAATATGTTACATCTACCTTGACATATGGAATTATAATGTTGATGACTTTTATAAAATCAAATGTATGGATATTTATCGGATCAATGAGCATGCATATTATAATGGATTATTATAATGATTATTTTATTTATTAATTAGGAACATTTGAGATTATTAGGGTTTTTAACTAGTTTTGAATTGAGTAAACAAACATATAACAAAACCATTATTCAAATTTTGGGGTCTTCTACATGAGGAAAAGATGGCAGATTGTTAGTTCAGTGAGATCCTTGGTTACATGCATAGACTAAGACATAATGGTGGCTGAGAAGTTTGGGGAATATATAGGATGATGGAGGAGAATAAAAAGAAGTGTAGAGATGCTTGTGAGGTAATGACATACTGTTGAGGTTAGCATATCCACATTTTTGAAAATTAGGACCCTTGAGATATTTTGAAGCTTAACCCTAAAGCATGACCTATTTTGAAGAACATTTAGAATTTAAATATCATCCACTTTAATGAGGTTGGTTCACTAGTTTATGGGTTTTCTTTCAGCTTACCTAACATTACTAATAATTAGTCTTCATGTCTTTTAATTGTAGGTTCCATGGGGTTCTTACTAATAGATTCATGTTCTAAAACCCTGGCATAAACCCTTGGTTCAAATTTAAATTTGAATTTGGTGGGAAAAAATTGGTCGAAACATTTTAAATATATTTTGGAATCAAGCCCAAATTTTATGTTAAGGCTTGGTTGTATTTTTCAACACAACCAGACCTTAGCCTAAAATTATGCCTTTGTCCCTTCTATTTTCCCCCTATGTTTCCTATATCTCCAATGTGGTCCAATGTTATGTTGGTAGGGTTATCTTTATTTTATAGAATCACCTTATTACTTACTTAGACTAAATTTTTAATGCTAAGGCCCCATTTGTGTTTATTAATATGAATAAGACCTTAGTCTAAATGCCTTAGCCTAAGTTTATTTTGTCTCAGGTACTAACTTAATTATCATGTATCTTGAAGGATCCAATGATTCATACTTCCTCACACCTTTTGATCTAATATATTAAATAAAACCATGACAAATTAAGCAGTTAATCCTTTATACCAATCATGTTCAATCATCTAGATCACAATCAATGGCTCATACTTCATCATAGACCAAAGATCAGATGGAGTGAAGACACTATTGAAAAATCAAAGCCTTAGGAGGCCCATGGAGTTTCCATGCAATACTTCCACATTTGAATACTAAAAGTAAAGGGTCGAACATGTCATAAGGGACCAATCATAAGCAAGCTTCTAGATCATGATCAAACAGATCTCGCTTCATCATGATTTTTAAACAAATAGAGTGAATTGAGTTTGAGATCCTAGGAAGCACCATAGATCCACCATGTGGCACTCTTACATTGGGACATAGGACTTTGATGAGCTTAAACTTTATTTTGTGTGACTAACATTTGACATTTGTGAGGATTTATTTGACATCAGAATGACCATCAAATTTAAGACCATAAAAAATAAGAACTTCATGAGCCTATATTTGACATTCATCTGACTATGATTTGACATCTATGAGGACATATTTGACATCTATGAGACTGCTAAACTTAAGCTAATGGATTATTTTTTTTAAGACCAATATATACTCCAAAATGCCATGTAGAAAACTTGTGAATTCCATTTTCAGACTAATGGAACCTCTCAGAGGACATTCAAGCACTTAAAGTCTTTAAAATCTAAATAATGAAATGGTCTCATAGTCTAAATATATGTAGATATAAATTTAGTCTAAGTCTATATATTAAGGTCCCCATTGCAATTTTTTGAATTTCATGAACCTTAGGCTAGATAATTATACTAAATTTTATTTTAAAAAAGGGTCCTTGTGAAATAAAACTTAGCCCAAATGCTTTTAACCAAAGATTTAATTTTGTTTGTTAATATAATAAATATCAATGTCAAAATATAGAATTGGGTCCTTATATATTGATTTGACCCCTTTGCATGTATTATAAAAACTCAACATAAATATTTTATCCCAAGGTATACATTGTATTTTTAAAAATAACGTAAACTTTGGCTTTAAATATTTATCCTTGGTCCCATTTTGTATAAATCCTAGAAAAATCAGGTATAAACACTTTAGCCTAAAGTTTATTTCATGTTTAATAAGCACTAAATAAACCTTATCCTAAGGTATTTAAACCTAAGTCCCCACATAAGACCTTTGATTTAAAACTTAGTATAAAATATCTTAACCTAAGTTTATAACATGTTTATTGACATGAAATAAACTTAGCATAAAATATTTTAGCCTAATTTCTTTTATGTCTATGTAATGATTAAATATTGTACACCTTGTAGGATTTAATGGTTCATGCTTCATCATGGCAGATGATCTAATTGTGCAAAATTTCTGATGACTTTTTAATGTAGCTCCAAGAGCTCGCAAGCTTGACATGTGGTAAACAATCACTCAATAGGTGACTAACAAAGGTGTCAAAGATTGAAAGGCCCATAGAGGTGTCAAGTGGCACAATCATGGGGCTTAGTACTAAAAATGACCAATGATAAGAAAGGGCCTAGATCACAATTAATATCCCACATTGATCCTTCGATCTTGATCTAATGGTGTAAAACAAAAGGTCATTTTTAAATGCCAATAGCTAGTGCTTCAAAGGCATTTATGAAAAATGTTGTGAAAGGTTCCAAAATGATTCCACATAAGCACCATGCAAGTAAAAACTGACAAAAGAAGAGATATTGTGTGCTTAAGAATGTAAACATATAAAGGCAAAGGTTTAAATCAAATCTGAAGCATGTATGAGCTAAACTCCAAATGAACTATCACCATTAAAGATTTAAAATCCTAAACTTGCATAAAAATCCCTAGGTGAACTTAGATTGATTGCATTAGAGCTAAAGGAAGTTCAATTATGTTTTGAACATAAATAAACTAATTTAGAGACCATTTGCAATCCAGTTGTAAGAAATTCATAAGCATAGAAGCCATGACAACTCAGAGGTAGAAATTAAGAGATGAGATAGAATTGTATCTATCCATAAATAGTAAAGCAAGATTTTTTAAAGATACTAAACTGGACACTGTAGCCCTAAATAATGGCAACAAGAATTGGTTTGAGCTCTTCTAGATCATATAAGAGATGCAAGACATTACCAAGGAAGAGAAAAGGATTGTTATTTTTAGTAGGAGATATTATGACTTGGTTATAGTTTAAATGGTAGGCCTCCATCCTATTGCTTCCAAACTAGAGGAAATTTAGTGTATTGATGTACTTGCTTCCACTTTTGTAGATTTTATAATAGAGCATGATTGGATTATCCATGAGGTAAGCTCTAGGAAAGTGACATATATTTACCCATTATCATTTGAGAGGTACTATAAGCTCTTAAAACCCCATGTGGACCTACCCAAAATCAAGGAATGGACTAGTAAGAATGACCTAGATACCATCCTTAGGCCATGGTTTCTCCAAGGGAACCATGTATTCTAGGAGTTTGAAGGAATAATCCCAATTTTCCAATTTAGGGAAGGAATTAGGGTAATCATGACCCTGTTAAATAGAATATTTGTAGCCCCTACAACCACATATGTCAATAAGATATAGGTGTCTTATGTCTACTTTATGGTAGATAGATAACTCACTCCTCTAATTAAGGATATGATTAGAATCCATCTAGGATGCTAATTTGTAACCATAAAAAAGAAGACAATCAAATAGTTTTAGATTAAGGTAAAAATAGGTTTTGAAGGGACCCCAAAACCCTGAAACAAAGGGAGAAGGATGAAATAGTAACGTCCACAGGTGAAACCTAAAACCTACTTCAAAGAAGTATCAAAATCAAGTTTTACATGGACCTGAAACCACCAAAATGGAAAACCAAAAGACAAACCCTAGGTTTTACAGAGACCTGGAAACTCCATAGTAAAGAGGATACAAAAAACCAGGAAACGAGACCAGTTATTACATCCAACTAAAAGAACCAAGATCTATTCTTCTAGTTCTAAGATCATCTTCACTACTTCCTTACCTTTCACAGTAGTGTCCTAAATGGCAGTAGCTGCCGACTTGGCTCCCTCTTGCATTGCTTTCTTTCTTGAGCTCTGTCTAGTTCTCTTGCTAGGCCCCTCCAAGGATTTGATTTCCTCATTTGTTCATTTTCCAATGTTTACAGCAGTAGCACATATACTAGATGTAACCTCCTCCATCTTCATTATGATTTCCTTAATGAGTTCCCTTAGGTTGTTCTCATAATCTTTGAGTTTGATAGGAATATCCCTTATCTGCTTTTCCATGTTATTGATTTTATTTCGAACTCCCTCCTAGTTACCTTCCATTATTTCCATTTTCTTCTTCAGTTCCATTATCTCCTTATACATCCATGAATCAAATTGAACGATAGCATCTGCTTTGAAATTGGCCAAGCTCATAGGTGGGTGCTTCCCATCATTCTACCTTATATCACTCCAATCTTCTGTAATCTTTTTTGGACTGTTTCCAACTTCTTCCATGTGATCCTCCCTTTCCATTCATTTATGTTCCTTAGTTTCAATAGGGATTTTATTTTCATTACTAACATCCTTAACTTGAGATCCCTTTTCCGTTACTTGGTTGGCGACCTGAACTAGATTTTCCTTCTCATTTATCAAAACAGGGTCCTCAAAAGGATCATCCAAATCTTTATTAGTTTCCTCAAACACTTGCTATTTTTCCTCAAGATCATGGTTACTATTTTCAACTTTTTCCTCTATAGTGACTCCTTCTTTCTCATTCTTATCTTGAACTTCATCTTCCTCACTGGAACTTGATTGCCTGCTTTCTATTCCTCCCTCTTCCTCCATACTCTCCTCCTTAAAATTTTCAGTGCTTTCCCACTTTGTTTCCTCATCAGTAGTCTAATTTTTAAAACTAGGGAATTTGAATTTAGCTTTTTCTTTCCCTTTTACTATTTCATTCTTGTTACTCTGTAAGTCCTTATTTTTTTTCGAATAAGGATTCATAACAATGGCCTTGTTTTTGCAGTGACCTTCAATTATTAGAATTAATCCATCATGCAATATAGGCTGAGACTCCTTTTTCCTATGAGCGAACAAAATTTGGAGCAAAGAGAAATGCAAATAGAAAGGAAAGGAGATTCTTATTTTGTGTCTGAAGTGATTAAGAAATACAAAACAAAATTTGTGGACTCTTTTGCTTCTTCCATCAAGTATGAAGTACTCTCGGATACAGCTTAAGATGTCTCTCCATATACCCTTAATCTGCTCCAAGTCAAAAAAGTCCCCACTCTTTTCCAACTGTTGCTCCTCAACATCCATCTTTTGGAATTTGTAAAAAGCCTCATTGAAATGATGGTCTACTTAGAGAATTTTATTCCCTCCATTGGAAGCCCCGTGACCTCTGCTATGAATTCCTTAGTAAGATTCATCGTGATGCCATGGAGGGTGACCCTATCATGAATCCAATTTTTGAAAAAAGCCATTGTAATATGGGGTTTTGAACCATGAAGCCATTCCATGTAGCTCACAACCTTCCCTCTCTGAAGGATCTTCCAGACATCATGTTTTGCTTTCCACTCTTCACAGTTTTTGGGTTCCTACTTCCTTGGTTCTCCTTCCCTTTTGCAAGCCATACAAATATCCTTTAACGCCCAAACACTATAAACTAAACAATGAACCTAGCTATTACCAATTTGGAACAAAACTCGCCTTTTTTTAGGCATGTTCAAAATCTGCTTCACGTACTCTAGAATATTTCTGTTTAATGAGTCTAAACCTTTCTCCGTGAGGCCACTTCACCAAATCATTGGTTTTCTATTCCAAGCTGATATTTCCCTCCTTTGCATGAATTGTGTCATGATTAATGAGTGCTCTAAGATCCACATTCTTGTTTAAAGTATCCTGCCAACTCACCTTGTGTCTTGTTCGAACTGCGTGATTTGCTATCCAATTAGCAACCTCGTTGGCTTCACGGTAAGTATGGGTGATAGTAACTCTCTCAAATTTTTTGATTAAAGTTTTCATTTCCATCACCATAGCATCTATAGACCATGAAACAAAAATTTTATTGTTTAAGATATTTATGATATTCAAGGAGTCCCCTTCTAGCCATAATTTAGAATATCCTGATTCAGTAGCTAGTTTGATGGTTTGAAGGGCAGCAAAAGCTTCAACAATATGACAATTCAACTTACCAATGGGGATAGAAATAACATCAATTAAATTTCCCACATGGTTTCTCAAGACTCCTCCGCATCCTACATTTCTTGGGTTCCCTTTAGCGGCTCCATCAAAGTTTCCTTTGATCCACCCATGAGGGGGGACGTTCCAAGTAACACCTAGTCTAGGATTTTTGGTTTTTACATTAGACTTTTCTGATCTTAAGGGATTATCAATTTGAAAGGTTGGATTAGGGTCCCTTTGCAATGAGAAATTCTCCTTAATAGCTCTAATAATGTTCTACCCCACCACCCATCCTGGAAGTTCTTTTCTTCTAAAAATTTGGTTATTTCTTTCTTTCCATATTCCCCACCAAATATGGGGAAGAGTTAGTTTCCATAAAAAAAGAACATCAGGATTCTTAGAGGGACAGTACCAACTTTTAAAAGATATTTCCACACTTTTGTGGTGAATCCATGTAATACCCCAAAGATTGAGGATCTCTTTCCAAACTTGCTGCGTAAAAGAACAGTTCACAAACAAGTGATCTCTATCTTCAAAACCCTTTTTACGTAGAATACACCTATTCACTACATATATACCTCTTTTCTGTAAGTTGTCAAGAGTCAAGATTTTGTTTTAGAGGAGGGTCTAGTAGAAGATTTTGATTTTAGGGATGAGCCCCTTGATTCAGGAATGCATCCACAAAGGTTGATTACCATTTCCCTTCGAAGCAAAAATGGTAGAAACTTTGAAATGTCTACTAGGATCATCATGCCAAACAATCTTATCTTCAAGATTAGGATAGAGAGAGATAACATTGAGGGATAATTATATATTATTGAAATCTTGATCGATATCATTTAAGTTCACCTAAGAATTGTTTTGCCAGTATTGGTTAACCATTATTCCATATCTTTGCTTACATCGGTCAATTACTTCTTTATCTTTGAATTCTTCTATCAAAGGGTTTCCTTTTAACCAAGCATCCTCCCAGAATTTCACCTTTTTTCCATTACCAACTTTCCATGAACATCCTTCTTCTAAAATTTGTTTAGCTCCCTGAACTGCCCCCCATATGGAAGATGGCTGAGTAACGTCAGGGTAAGAAAAGATATCAGAGAGGGATTTTTCATTAAATAAATACTTATGCTTCCATATATTGCTCCATTCTTTGTTTTCATGATAAACCCTCCATCCCTATTTTGCTAAGAAAGATGTGTTCATACTTCTAATTTTCCTTATTCCTAGTCCTCCTTCCCTGAAAGGTTTACAAATGTTGTCCCAGGCAATTAATGGCATTCTCCTTTTTTCCTCGGTACCTGTCCATAGAAAGTTTCTCTAGATTTTTTCAATAGCTTCTGCAAATTTGGCTGGAATTCTGAAAAGACTTAAAGCATAAGTAGGTATACTTTGAAGACTTGCTTTGAGGAGGGTTAACTTTCCTGCCTGACTTAGAAAATTTCCTTTCCATCTCGCAAGTTTCTTACTAAATTTATTTATGAGATCTTCCCAAAAGGCTTCAGGGACTTTCATCCCAAGAGGGAGACCCAGGTAAGAAGAGGGGAAAGAACCTATTGAGCATTCAAGGATTTTATCTATTTTGTTTTGTCTCTAAATTAGGGTATTAGTGAAGAACACTGCACTTTTATTCTAGTGAATCAACTGTCCAGAGGCAGATGAATATAAATTTATAGCTTGCTTCAAAGTTCTTGCTTCCTTGACTTCAGATTTCCCCATGAAGATAGTATCATCAACAAATTGTCCGTGGGAGCATATTAGAGGATGAGAAGAGGGTTTTAGACCCTTAAATAAACCTTTACAGACTAAGTCCCCTATATATCTTCCCATACAGTCAGCCATAATTACAAATAGAATGGGGGATATAGGGTCCCCTTGTCTCAATCCCCGTGATGGATTAAAGAAGTGGGACGAACTCCCATTTACCAATACAACAATTGAGGATGTAGATATCAACTGATAAATAATATCAACCACCTTTTGTTCAAAGCCAAATGCTGTAAGACTATTTGAAAGGAATAACCAATCCACCCTGTCATATGCTTTTGCAATATCAAATTTAATTATGAAACCCTCATTGTTATAACTGAACAACGAATGAATATTCTCATGAGCAGTAATTATAGAATTGAGGATTTGTCTACCTGGGATAAATCCATTTTGTTGATCAACAATAATTGAAGGAATCACTTGAATAAGTCTGGATGTAAGTACTTTGGATATGATCTTATAGAATGAGTTACACAGGCTAATCAGTCTAAAGTGATCAGGTGAGTCAACTCCAATCTTTTTTGGAATCAGACACAAAAAAGTGGAATTAACTTCCTTAAGCATCTATTTGGCTCTGAAGAATTGCTTCACCACATTACTTATGTCTTTCCCAACAAATTTCCAAAGTTTTTGAAAAAAGAACATGGGAAATCCATTTGGTCTAGGTGCTTTATCTCCTCCTAGAAAACAGACTGCTTTGAAGATTTCCTCATCCTTTGGTATTAAACATAACATTTTGTTCTGTTCCTTGGAGACCATAGGAGGAACCACACATAGGATATCAGCCTAACTTTCCAGATTGATATTTAAATCAGCCTTCATCAGGGAAGAGAAAAAGGATAGCATTTCCTCCTTGATTTCCTTTTCCTCTGTAATCTTTTGAACTCCTTTTTTTAGGTATTGAATATGAATTTTAGCTCTATGCTTCAGAGTGGAAAGATGGAAAAACTTTGTATTTTTATCTCCTTCTTTCAATGATAACAACCTAGATCTTTGTCTCCAATAGATTTCTTCTTTAGTTATTATATCTTGATATTGGACCAACTATTCTTTTTCTTCAGTAAGGAGGTCTGAAGTGTATCCATCTTGCTGAATTTTTTCCTAAATTCTACTAATTTCCTCCTTAATAGCATTCTTTTTCTCAAATATATTTCTAAAACAATACTTATTCCACTTCTTAACTTTCCTTTTAACATTTTTGAGCTTAGAAACAACTCTAAAGAGGGTTGTACCCTCAATAGGTATATTCCACCACTCTTCCATTTTACTATCAAACTATGGGTGTTGCAACCACATCTTTTCAAATCTGAAAGGATGATTCTTTTTCAAATTTATTTTGGCCACTGTGAAAAAAAGAGGATAATGATCCAAACCTATTCTATGACATGATTCCAGCTTACATATGTATTCTTTTGTCCAGTCTGGAGAGATAAGGGCCCTATCAAGCTTGGCCTGTATACAATCATTGCTAATTCTCTTATTGCTCCATGTAAACTGAACTCCCTGAAGTTACATATCCATTAGTCCTTCTTTGTTTATAAACTCCATTAGATCAAGTCTCCCTTCCAATTGAATAACATTGCCTGCCTTTTTCTCATGATCATAGAGTGGTACGTTAAAGTCTCCCATTATAATCCATCGTCCACAATAGTCTTTGCTTTTGAAATTTGATATAGTCTCCCAGACCTTTTTCCTTTGGATCTTGACATTAGGAGCATAGATGTTTACAATATACCAACTTTCCTTCTGATCAACACTAGTTATTTTAACAATCATAAATTTTTTGCTATCTGTCAAGATAGATCCAGAGTAATGATTATTCTTCCATAACATCATAGTTCCCCCTGAAGCACCTTCAGAACTACTGGCCTTAATGGAATAATTTTTAAAGCCTTTGATCTATTCTGCTTTCTCTTTACTCATCTTGGTTTCTTGGAGCAAAAGGAAATTAGGCTTTTGATCTCTAACAAAATTCCTAACTATATCCACTTTGTTAATACTATTTAACCCCCTAATATTCCAACTTAATATTTTCATTACTATTTTTTTTGGGTAAAGTCCAGCATAATTTCTTGCCTACCATCAGCAATATTATGTTTTCTTTCCATCTCTCTATTCTTCCTTGTAGATCTTTTTCCAGGTTTATCTAGAGAACCAACATCTGATTTTATCTTGGATTGTTGATCAGTTACATTTCCTTCTTTTTTCCAAGAAGGAGCGTGAGGTTTCACCTTAGAACTTCTTGTCTCAACACTCTTTATTTTGTTCTTTTTCTCATCTTTTTTCTTTTGGTCTTTTGGGTTTGTTCCTTCCTCTTTCACTTCTTCTGAAAAGGGGGCCCCTTCCACCAGAATGTTATTATCATCCTTAGATGACACCTGATTCTCCCCCAATTGGGAAGCAAGCAACTCTCCTTCCTCTAATTTTTTTCCACCTTCAGGCATCAATTCACCTTCCTCTAACCCAGTGTTGTCCTCTACATCTTTATATTGATCTTCTTTACTTTGGTAAACAATGATTTTTTTTAATAAGTCTATCTTTTCCTTTATTAAATGTTCAAACTTTTTGTTCTCTGAGTACATCCCCTGTTCTTCATTCTGAGGACTTTCTTTCTTTAAAGAAAGATCTTTATCTCCCATTGTATTTTGAACGTCAACCTCTTCAGTAGAAGAAACTTTATCCTCTTTTGTACATGGGTCTGTTAAAAATTCTTGATTCTTTCCTATCTTTCGATAGTCTTCTTTGATTTTCCATATTTTCTTTTGTTGGATCTTAATATTTTTTCCATCCTTAATAATAAAATAGTTATTCATGATGTGTTATTTGCTAGATGCCCTACTAACTTCCACCAAGATCCCCAACATCAAAAACTAGTTTCTTGAGGAAAAAACTACCATCCCCCACCACTACTCAAAACTACACATATTCAAGTATAGACACCACATGCAATTCATCTATTAATATGTTTATCCTACTTTGGTAGAAGCCATTATAGGGTTTATTATGCCCAGGGTTAACCCTTTGATCAAGAAATATGTGGAGCTAATGGGAGACATTTGGTTTTACCTAGATTACACTATAATGAGAATTGAGGTAATTCTAACTCAACCTTACATGTTTTATATCTACATTCCTTATAAGTTGGTAGAGTCATAAATTTCATCTCAACTCCTTCTTAGTATTGATGGAGTCTACAAGGAGAAAAGTAAGGGCTTCCTCTATCCCTTTCCTTTGATAATTAGAAGAACAATTTTGCAAGATTGGAAGTAGGTAGACACTATGGCTATGTATAAAGATTACTTTATGTTTCAATTGGATGACCATAAGCATTGGGATCCCAATGACATAGTGGGTGTAGTCATATAAAATGTGAAAATTGGTAACTTGAGTGTGACTAGTGACATCTATCTCTAAAGTCCCTCTTTCTTACTCTCATGACCCTCATAAGCATCTTTTCACTAATTCACAGTCATCTATATCCTTCCAGACTTGATCCCAACTAATCTAGACTCCTCTTTCCATGATATATCCATCTCCATAGGTCCCATCAATTCAATATTATAGCACCCAACTTGGACTATAACACCAGGCACTAAGGTGTCCCATTATTATTGCTCATATCCAATCACATTTCAATCCCAAATGGTCATTTCCTTTTGGTTCATATCATCTTTTTCAGCCTAATACAAATACATATGACACATGACCATAAAATCTCTATAAAATCCCATTCAAAGTTTATTTAGAAGGTGTTGGTAAATATCACAAAGCAAACAAGAATATAAGTAAGACCACTCAAGAATATTTCCCAATTCTCTACATAAAACCATCCAATACCATTTCAAAATTATTCAAATCCTTACACCAATCCCTAGTCACCTAAAACACACTCAGTTTATCATTTTGCATCCTCATACACACTATTACACAAAGCACATCAAATAAGAGAACTATATATGGCTTGATCCCTCTTTAGATTATTGGTATGTAGGTAGTGTTCCCATATAAGGGGTGTGGATACATGTTTAGTGGATATTACACACACTAATCCCCCATATTTCTCAAAATTGGTCAAAATTACAATGGAATCTAGGGTTTAAAGACAAAATCATCTCTACAAGGAGTTGTATGGACATATAATAGTTGAAATTTCATAGGTAGGGTCTCACAAACACAACAAATAAAACCCAAAAAGCTAAGGTTTCTCAGACAATAGTGGTAGAAGAGGACTATATCACCAAATCCCAAGGTGTCCTATTCTTGGCACTCCTATCTAATCATAAAATGAAGGATAGATCTTGATTTATGATAGTGTCTCAGTCCTACATAGTGAATTCCAGTCTTTGTCTCAGTCGTATCAATTAGTTTCTAAATAAGATTTGTTTTCTTTTCATTATTACTATTTTTATAAAATTTAAAATTGTAATCAAATCATACAAATCAATATATTAATTATTGAAAATTTATTTATTGATTTTACTACTTAGACACTTTAACTAAATTAGGAATAATACATAAATATTCTCAAAAAGGTTAAATTATTTGGTGAACCCGAATCACTTCATTTGTGCATAAAAACCCTAGGGTAAATTTAATACTAATTTTTATTATTTTTTAATTATTTTTTACCTGCATAATAAAATTAGAATTAGCATTAAATTTTAAAATTTCATAGTAATTTTAAAATAATTTTCTTTCAAACCCTAGTTATCAATACTAGGTCCTAGTATCTTTCCAATAATTTTCCAATAATTTTTTGACTTTTTACTAGCATATTAAAATTAGAAATTCACTTCAAATTTCAAAATTCAGTAATAATTTTCAAAAATAATTATTTTTCAAAACCCTATTTGCATATACTAGGTCTTGTTCAATCACAAATTTTCCAATAAATTTCTGGTTTACTTGCATATCTAACTCAAAAATTCACTTTAAATTTCAAAATTCAATAGTAATTTTTATAAATAATAATATTTAAAAACCTAATTGCATATAATAGGCCCATTGATTCCTTAGGTATCACCTTACATGTGTGAGAGCTTCATATCCTTTTTATGCATATTCTAGTTCCTTATTTAGATTATATCTGTTTAATCTTTTCTACCATTATACAAGTTGTTTTCCTTATGCCACCGAATCTCATTGTATCTCTTCCATTGATACAAATTGAAATATTTAGTGGAAACCTTCCTATGTTCACCCAAATTCCTTTAACCCCACTGTATACCATGGATAAATAACTAGCTCAAAATCTTGTTATAGATCCTACACATCCTGATTACACTAGTTTCAATGAAGATAACTTTAATAATGGGAATTATTAAAATAACAATGATGATGTACACATTGATGCTCATGGTCCACCATATTGGAATACTAATCCAATTCCACTTATTATTGATAATGAAGTTGTCCTCAACAAATATTTGATTTTACAAAGTTATAGATAAAGACTCAGGGAACATCCCCAAGATCATACTCTTATCTTGCAATCCATAATGGAAATTAAAAAGGCTAAGAAAGTTGAATCTTCCATTCCTTTAGAGTAACCAATTTCAAATGACACTATGGGGGAAACTATGTCTCAACAACCCCCTATAGCATCCCAACCTTCCTCTATACCACCAACTATAGCTAGTACATCTTTGTATCCTAATATGGCATCTCTAGTATAGGAGATAAAATATTTTTAATCCAAGGTGCTACATCTTGAGTAAGGTGCCTCTAGACATACACAGGCTTTGGATTATTTTTATCTATTGCATACACCATTGGCACATCACATTGATTCTACACCATTACCATAAGGTTTTGTTCAACCCAAACTTACTCTATATGATGGCAAGGGTGATCTAGAGACATATTTGAGATCCTTTCACATCACATGTTTAGACTATGTAACAAATGATTGGATACTTACCAAGTAATTTCTATGGAGCCTAAAGGATTATGCTTTACAATGGTTCTATACTCTACCAAATAAATCAATCAATGCATTCAATCCTTTATCTAACATGTTCCTAGCTCATTTTAGCATTAACATTAATGATAAGGTTTTCTATGCCTAAGTTTCACAATAGAAAAAAAGGTCAAATGAGCATCTCACATATTATGTTCTTTGATATAATACTATTTTGGCTAAGTTGACTAGCCCCATGGCTGATCAAGAGTTACAATATCTCTTCAAATAAAGTCTTCTACCAAATTTATATGAATCAATTATGTTCAAAAGATTCTCTTCCCTCACTTAATTATGTCACACATTAAAGGAAAGAGAAGTCAAACTAATTTTAATGGGCAAACTCAAGTACAAAAGTATTTTATAAACAAAAAAGAGTAACACCAAAGTCCCATACAAAGTCAAGGTCAATGATAACAAGAGTTAGAATCAATTTATATTTAATGAAACTTCTAAGCCCCCTCAATATGTTATTTTATCAACACCTCCTTGACAAACCTTTACCAATCTACCAATTTATCCAGCTAATGTTTTATAGTAGATATTGGAATGTAACATCATATCTCTCCCTCCTATTTAGGAAGTTAGCCCAACAAATCCTCTTCTATGGGGATATGATCATTATGCATTTAGAAAGTTTTGTAGGGCACCAAGCCATATAATAAATAGATGCATCAGTTTGAGACACAAGATATAGGATTTGATAAATGGAAATCATATTGATCTTGGCATTTTAGATATGCCTCCTCAAGAAAATCCAACATAGGATAAAGATTTAAAAATATTCGTAGATCCCTTTCCATAACATTATAAACAAGAGATATGGGACACATCAGGGGTTCACCATGAATATCATTCACATCTACCACTAAATACATATAAGGAACCTTTAGTTTTGACACATCCTTTGAGCAACATGATTGGTGTATACAACTCTAGAGTTTTAGGTAGACCTTCCATCTCCTTTTTAGAGTAGGAGATCATTGAGGATGATTTGGATTATCATGCACTCTTTTTAAAAGCATAAATTCATAATCATCTTATTCATAGTGTTCTCATAGATAATAGATCTACTGTGAACATGTGCACTATGAAATTACTACAACATTTGGGATATTTAGAGTAGGATATTATCTTGATGATTATAGTTATCAATGGATTAAGTGGGAATATATAGAGTTCATTGGGTGATATTATACTTCCTCTACAAGTTGTTCCAACACATTTAGCCACACCATTTACTATAGTTCTAAGTATAGGAGTTTATGATATGTTATTTGGTCGACTATGAATTTATAAACTTCAAGCAGTACCTTCTAAAATTCATAGATGAATGAAATTCATTCACACTAATCAAGTTTTTATAGTTGGTGGAGTTCCATATGAGTTACCACTCCCCACTTTAGAGACATCTTCTACTTTACAGTCACTAGTTTCAATTCAACCTCCAATTCTAGTTTCTCCACTAGTTATAATTCTTCCTCCAGTTTCAATTTAGACATAGTTGAGGCATCCATCGCTAGCATATAGATTTCATACACCTCCACATATTTAGGATTTTACATATCTTCTACCTACAATGTTCATACCTAGGGTAGTATCATTGATATCTCATGCATCTACTCACAAAGCACATATTCAAAGAGCTTCTCATACTACCAGATGGGTCCCTAAGAGCCCTAAAATTGCATCCACTTATTATATTTATATGAGGATGCCACACTCAATTTCTAATTCACATATTTCAAATAATTTACAACATATACAAATTTCAGAGCCAAAGTCTCAACACTTCCATCGTGCTTCATGATCATGCATGATTCCTCTCTTTGATATAGGACACCATGATAGGGAGTCTCCCATGAGACTCATTGTTTAGTATCATTTATTCTCAATTTTTATTGTACATAATATCATTTATGCTTGATTGTACATAGCTTATTCCAAAAATTCAAAAACAATCAAATATTCTAAAATACAAAAACATTCAAATAATTTAAAACACCAAAAACATTTCAATTGTATGCATTATCCATGCTTTACATTTCTAATGATATGCTAGACTTACATTTGTTTTAGATTAAGGTAAAAATAGGTTTTGAAGGGACCCCAAAACCCTACACAAGGCGAAAGAAAAACCTTAAAGCACAACCAGGTTAACAAAAGAACCTGATTACAGAATAGTACCCAAACCAAGTTTTACAAGGACCTGTAACCAACAAATATGACCATGAAAAATAGCTGTCAAAACACTAATCTGAAGGTTAACCAACTGGAACCAACCTTCCAGACCAGTAACCAGCCAACCAAAAAATAGCGACCGGTTTACAGCCCCTGATAAACTAGTCAGCAAAAGGGAAATTTGGATGAATCTTTTAAATACAGGTTTTTCTTTTTGCATGACCGAAGATTCATATCTAGAGGAGGGACCAAAGGCTTAGACTTCTTTCTCCTAACTACTGTCCATCCATCCTCTACCTTAGCTACCTCAGCAACCCATGCCTTAGGAGACAATGATCTTTGGACTCTAGTGGGCATACACTCCTTGTGAGAGTCAAACACTGTCTGGCTCTTAGAAAGATCCTCCAAAATATGGGAAGAGACTACCATCTCCTCCTCTGGCTTAGCTATATCACTAACCACAACCTTCGCAAGGGCTTCATTAGAATGATTCTCCAAAGATTCCTCTTCATCTTTCAATTTAGATTGTGAACTATCCTCTTTCTCAATCTCAGATTCTGTTGTTGCTTCCAGAGGTTGTTTGTCCATACTATGTTCAGAGAAATCCTTAGGCCACCAAGAAGGTGAACGTCTGGGATTGGTTTTTGCAGCAACACAATGAGCAGCAATATGTCCTGTCTGGTGACACTTCCTACACCAAAAAGGGATTCCCTCATAATCCAAGATTTGTGTCCAAGTACCCCTTGGGGAATCAATGCATATCACCTCAGGAAGGCCCTTTGAAACATCCAGGTCAGCCAAAAATCATGCACAAGTTAAATGGTAACTTTTCATGCTATCTTCTTCATATAAGAAATCCCCTATAGTGTTTCCAATGATTTTAAAAACTGCCTCTTGCCATAAGTGTATCAGAAGATAAGGGAGCCACACCCATATAGGGAGCTTATTAAAGGATTCTGATAGAGGATTAAAATCCTTATGCCAAGGTTTGGCCATAAGAGGAAATCTGCCCTGCCAAGAAAAATTATTGTGACATAATATAGACTGTCTATCTTCAGGGCTTTTAAATATAACTATAAAAAAACCTCTGGTGCAAGGCTGGATTTGACCATCTTTAATATGCAACCAGTTCTTGGCAATCCAATTCTGTAGATCTAAAAAATAGGGCCAGAAACCACGGAAACAAAAAATAGCAGCACAAGAGGAAAACCATTTTTTCGACTGGAAGATATTTTCTGCTAATTCAGGGTCTAGAGTTACCCTTATAGGTTTTAACGCACTTACAGGTGAAACACAGGTTGGTCCAACTATTGCATGAGGCAGAGAATCGTGTATATCTACTTTAAAGGCTGACACATCCGCATAGGTTCTCCCCTAGGTCCATTCCTTGAACCAGGAACATAGGCCAGACGCAGGGCTGTAGTGTCTTCAATCCCTTTACTAGCAGAAAAAACCTCAGCGGTTTCCACAACCGCACCGGCCGCCGAGTTCACAGCAACCAATTTCAAAATTTTAGGGCTTACACACATAGGAGCCATCTGTAACAGCTAATAAAATGAGTTGTTAACCTCTATTGATTGCTAGACTTACATTTGTTATTATATGCTATTGTTTATTGATTTATCTACATTACCATGCTTCACTTGATCTCCTTTGAGTGTGTGTAGTGACATCTAACTCCTTGATTGCTTCACTCTACCCATTGAGAGGTATTCCAACTTCTACATTCAAGACATACATCAACATATCTACCCATTGGGGGCATATTCTACATGAAAACACCATCTAGGATATGTCGTTCCTACACCACACACTCTAGTTATCATGTTGATGTACATTACTTACTAGCTTACATAGATTACTTTATTGACATCTACTAATATATATCACTTATATATTTCTTAGCATATACCTAATATTCTAATCCATGTCTTGTAGATTTTCACCTCTTAATTTTATTACTTAGATTTTATTTTATTTCTCATTATTACATGCTTTATTTTATTACTTATCATAGCTAGATTGTTTACATTTCTCAGTTCTAGTTTTATCTCTTGTATGTGCCTTTGGACATTTTCCAATTTCCTTTGATTTTGTTCATGTGTGTACCTTAGGACATTTACCAATTTCCTTTGCTTATTATATTATATGTGATTGTGTCTTTCACGCCAACCTTGATTATTTTCAAATGTATGTGTATGTGGAATTTAAACATGCCTTGTATGCTTGATTTCTAGTTTCAGTGACATGTGCCCATGTCCTTTATTTACTTGGCCCCTTGGACACTCTTGTATTATTCTTGCTTCTTTCCTTGTGTGATTTTTATTTGTTTTCTTTTCAATTTTTTACAATTTCATGATCCACATCATACATTATCTTTCTATCTTGGATGCCATGATGGACATCATGCTCTATCCCTCGCCAACTAACAACTAATCAAACTTCCAGTTTTAGTTTCAATTTAGTACATTACATAAACTATTAAATTATTATATTTATCTAGGCATACCCCTATTTATCTAAAAATATCCTTTAAAACTATGTTATATATTGAGACACCTTATCGATTATCATTGCTATATCATGTATTTTATAACATAACACACTTGTAGGGCTCTTTCTTCTAAGGGAAGTCATTATAGGGTCTTTATTCTTACCCTAAAAATATGGGGAAATAAATAGGGGTTTTATCATAGATATTAAATCTCTTAATACTCAAAAAATTAGTTTTAGAACACTCAGAATAGCAATCAGAGGTCAAACTAGGCAAAACAAACTACAAAAATAGTGATGATTCTAGAACACTTTTTAGTTTTAGAAAAAGACAATAACATTGAACATGGACAATAATAATAGACACTAAGATGTCCTATTTTTTTTCCTATCCAAATAACAGAAAAACTATATTTTCTATAAGCAGGTAGAAAATTAGGTTCAACTATGGTTTTACACTTTCAGACTAGTTCAAAAATAATAGTTTTCAATACACTTTTGCTCAAAGAATCTAAATATAAGGGGCATCATGCATGGCATGATCACTCTCACTTAAAATTTTAGATATGATAGTTGGTATAACTTCTAGATTAGAATACATGTTCTAGACACTAGTGATTAGGGGCAATGTATGTAGCACATTTATTTTATTTTCTATGTTTAACATATTACCCAAGTATTCTTAGCAGTTGTGTTCCTTACTCCATCTGCAGGTGGTTGGCATCACTTTGGAGTGGCTTTCATATAAGACTAAATTTAACATTTTGGAGTGGCTTTCATATAAACCTAGTGCACTAGTTTTAGAGTGACTTTAATACAAGCCTCATCTCTATCTCTTGGAGTGGCCAAGAGTGGCCTAGTTTCTAACATACATTCAGCTATCCATGCCAACATTGTCAGATCATAGTATATTGATGGGCTTCAAGAGCCATCTCATATGACACACATTTCATACTAATATTAGTTCATAGCTTCACTTAGTGGGAAATGATGGATCCAAAGGGATAACCTTTACATTATTGAGCCACCTATTTAGAAAGATTGGACACATAATTCAAACATTGATTAACACATGCATGATCACATAGCTTCACTTAGTGGGCAATGATGGAGCAAAAGGGATAGCCTTTGTATTATTAAGCTACTCTCAAGGAATTGAGTACTCAAATTTTTTCATGATATTAATCTTGTTACAACACATACCCAATATTAATTAACATCATCCAACATCACTCAGCATCATAATAGGTTTTGTATTAGTTGACATACTCGGTAAGGTGTATTCATTCCTTTCTCTTCTTCTCTCTCTTACCTAGCTTTTTATGTTATTATTTTAGATATAGTGTATCAAGTAATAACTAATCTACTCTTTATTTTCTCTTCTATATTCACACTTCATAACATGCTCTCTCTATGCACACCTAGCATCACAATAGCTTCATGAGCTTCATCCTTATGGTTAAGTTTAGGTATGATTTCTATTTTTCCTTTATCTTAGTATTTTGATTTGATACATCACTAAATAAAAGCGGGGGGGGGGGGTGAATGCAGCATATAAAACATAAAAATTGGTAACTTGAATGTGATTGGTGACATTCCTGCCATAAATCCCTCTTGCTTACTCATAAGCATCTTTTCACTGATTCCCAGTCATCCATAGCCTTCCATACCTGATCCTAATTGAGTCAAACTCCTCTTTCTATGATAGATCCACCCCTTAAAGTGCCATCAGCTTAGGACTATAATACCCAACTTGGACTATAGCATTGGACCCTAGCATGTCCCCTTTTTGGTGCTCCTATCCAATAACATTTCAATCCAAAAGGGTCATTTCCTTCTAGTTCCTATCCTCCTTGTCAGCCTAACTTGAATACATTCAACCCATGACCAACAGATCTTTATAAAAGCCCATTAAAAGTTCATTTATAAGGGGTTAGAAAATATCATAAAGTAAGAAAGAATACAAGCAAGACTACTCAAGCATATTTCTCTATTATCTGCATACAACCATCTAATACCATTTTCATCTTGTTTAAATATTTACACCAGTCCCTAAACACCTCAAGGACACTTAGTTTAGCATTTTGCATCTTCATACACACTATTAAACAAATCACATCAAGTGGGAGAAATACATATGGCTTGATACCTCTTCAGAGTATTGGTATGTAGGTTGTGTGTGAACATAAGGGGTGTGGATACATGTTCAATGATTGTTATACACATTAGTTTCCCCCCCACTTTCTCAAAATTGGTCAAAATAATATTGGAGTCTAAGGTTTGAAGATAAAATTAGCTCTACATGGAGTTCCAAAGACATCCAAAAGTTGAAATTTCACAAGTAGGGTCTCACAGACATAATGAATAAAACTCAGAAAGCTTAGGTCTCCTAGATAATAGTGGTAGAAGAGGACTATAGTGCCAGAGCCCTAGATGTCTTATTTTTGGCGCTCCTATCAAATCATAAAAAAAAGGTAGATCTTGATTTATGATAGTGTCTTAGTCTTGCATAGTGAATTCTTGCCTTTATCTCAATCATATCTATTAGTTTATAACTAAGTCTTGTTTTCTTTCCCTTATTACTATTTTTAGAAAAGTTCAAATTGTAATCAAATTATACAAATTATTAGCTTAATTATTTCATATTTATTTATTTAATTTACTACTCAAACCCTTTAACTAAATTAGGAATAATACATGAATATTCCTTAAAATGTTAAATTAGTGGGCAAGTATTAGAAGAGTAAACTACCCAAGAAAATCTATGAACATCAGCTTGGTCTTTATGACACTCTCCACATCAAGGCCAATAATTTCAAATAAGTATTAGCTAGATTTTAAAATCATAATATTAAACTCCAACATAGATTTATAGTGATGAAAAATTTGTAGGGCACATATGGAAAATTCATCCTCTTTAGTATCATTTATTACCTACACCTTCCAGGCCAACTCAAGAACAACCCTAGATGGAGCTACCATAACCCCACAGATAAATTGTATAACGCACTAGTAAGGATAATTTAGAGGAGAGACCTACTAAGGGACCTTAATCCTAATCTCTCCCTCAAAGACTAAAATCCCCTATTAAACAATTAGACATGATTGCCTTGGAGCCAGATGAAATAGTGGAGGATGCCCTCAAGGTCCTCACTAAAGCATATGGCTCTAAATGATAAGAAGATCAGGATAAAGAAATATAGGCTCAATTAGAGGAATTTGAGAATGAAGATAAAGGAAACGAAGTTGCCCTAGATCTGGTCCTAGTGGCACAACTAAGGAAGAGGAAATCAAAATTGGCAAGGCCAAAGTTGACTCTCACTCATCCCACAAGCAAGATCAACTTGTTCAGTGAAGAGTACCCCATTCATGGAACAATCATCCATAACTGGTTCATTTATTGAAAGATGAAAAATATCCCTTCCTTGTCTCACTCATGGGCTCTAACTCAATCCATCAGTGTGGATGTGCATGAATACATTAAGCCATGGATAAGGGCCTTGATGAAAGACCAAGAGGAAAGAAGAATAATAACTAATGTAGGTTTAGATGGTAAAAGGATGGATACATTAGGAGCATCAAGTAGTGTTTAGATGGAGGTGTTAGAACATCCAAAACATATTTAATCTACCATTAATATGCAATTCAATCTAGAGACAGTTGGATTAGAGAGAGTAACAACAAGAAAATCTATGGTGGGAACTGAAGAGTTCACTTTCTAAAAGGTTTATCTTTTTATAGGATTAATTTTAATTAGAGGGAAATAACTTGGTGAACTACCCATGCATGAAGAGGATATAAAAATATTATCTAAGGCTCATTTAGCTCAGGTCAGAGCTAGAATTAGGGGGATGAAGCAAAGGATATCTAACCTAGAAAAGGAGAATGAAGACTTGAAGACATAGGCCATTTTATTAGTGCTAGGAGAAATGATCAAGATGATTGAAGAATCTATCTTTGATATGTTTTAGGCTTTAAAATAAATGAATCTAAGGTAGAGTGCATTTTCAAAATAAAACATAGTGGCCAAGAGTCTAATAACCTAATGGAAAGCCTTAATAGATCAAATAATAGGGCTAATCAACATTAGAGTTGGGAAGTAGATTCTTATATTTAAGTCAATTATCTTAGGGCATTTGAATGTCATTATTGGGATTATTTTTGAGAATATACAAGGTTTAATTAAATACATGGTCATAAGACTTAGAAAGGATTCTTAAGGATGATGAGGAGTTGGTAAGGAGAATTGAACAACTCCTTGGCATAATACTCAAGGACCCTACATAGCCTACTATCCTGGGCATCATCCAAGATGATGAATTTAAGCATAGGGCTACTTTGGTAGTCTCAGAAATTAAGAATAAAAGTCAAGGACATTCAGGAGTGGACAATAGTAGGATCTCTAATATAATCCTTGATGCTGGAGAAAGGGTAGTTGAGGCTTAGAAAATTAAAGAAGCCGTGATCAGGAATGATACAGAATTGGAAGCTTTAGCTAATATAAAAGAAGAGTGTCTTTTGAGACCTCTTGTGGATTTGGAGCTTGTTAAGGAACAACATCAAAAAGCTATGGATATTATGTGTTAGCAAGCAGGTTCTCAAGGCACAAGGCCCACCAATTAGTTGATATTTTATTTTGTATAAACTTTATAGTACTTTGAAAATAGAATATTATTTTGTAAGGCATCTGTTAGTTTGTTATCATATTTATTCTTGGTCAGTTTATCTTGTAAAACCAAATATATTCTAGAATGTTGTAGAAAAAAATAGCTATCATACTTTTTGAACATTTGTATTTTATAAATGACTAGTATACTACGTTGTCTTCCTATAAAAGGTAGTATTACCATATTGTAAAGGGAGAAAATTTTGAGCTAATTTATACACTTTGAGAAATTAATACTATCAAGGAATTCTATTAAGATTGTATAAATTTGATGTGTCAACTGTTAATGTGGCTTCTCTCAATTGTTGGTTTTAAATCTTGAATTTGAATAGTTTCATGAATTTTAAATTTTTATTTGTGATACATGGTTGTCAATTTGTGCTTATGGTAGATTAGCTAAAGGATCTTGATTTTTCTTCGCTTCATGTATTTAGATGTGCTAGTGATATTTGAGTTTGGTAACAAATCTTTAAATTAAAATCTAGTTCTTACTTGTATAATTTCATACTATCCTTAGAAATTTGCCTCATATATGGTGAAATCTGAGCTTATGCTATTTTGCATCATATATTGGTTAAATGAAAGTTTAGTTATAATTGAAACTTAGTCATGATATTTGATTTAAGGATCAAGAATCACTTATTTTCTTTCTACCTTACCATTTTCTTTTGCTTCTTTTTTAACAAGATCACTTTAGTCTAGAATTCATTATAAATATCCATTTCGACTAGTTTTTAGTTTAATCTTTAATCATAATTCACTATTATTAGCAAAAATATTTAAAATTTACAAAGACTTGGTCCATGATGGCTCCCAACCATAAATAAATATAAATTTCATGGAACAAATTATCATTGATCTACCTCTATTTCACCACAGGTAATGTACATTGCCAAAACTTGATACTCATGCTTTGAATTCATATAATTATAAAATGAGAAGTGTTATATGAACACCAAGGACACATGTGATACAATTAGAGGCATCAACACATACTATGGCATTGAGAGAGAATAATTAATAGAGAGAAAAAGGGAGAATAGGTTTGATCTATTCTTGAAAGACAAGAATGAATATTGATAAAAATAACCATGTTGGTGATGTATTTAATTTTTTAGATGAAATGGGGATAAATTCCGTATATGATTTCATAGGGGTTTTATGTAGTTTTGTTTTGTTGAAATTATTCAAAAGGATAGAGGTTTGGCCCTGTGGATGGCTCAGTCATCCATAAAACTAAACTTATATCCTTAAAACCTTATAGCCTAAATGGCTAGGACTGTGTAAAACTTTTGTCTTTAAAATAATTTTGAGTTGAGTGGATTAAATTTTATGTGTTATCATTGAGCGAAAATTTTCCCTAGCTAAGGAAATAAAAGATTAAATATTATTGAATTTCAATATTATAAACAAAGACTATGATTGTGTTTATTTTGGGAATCATATTATAAAGGATGTTAAGGCTTCTAGTTAGTAAATTTATATACAGGGATGAAGTTTATTAATGACTAAAACTTGTGGGTTTTTTTTACTATTATACCTTAAGGAATAATTATATGTGTTTTAGGGTCAAATAAAACTTGAGGATGTATATAAAAGGATTATTTCATGTTATTAGAATGTATACACATATTTGGTTGATAATAAAAACCTTTTTAGGGATTAAACTATGTGTATAATTCATTTGGTAAATAAAATGAATTGGGTTTATTTCATTATGCTTATATCATAATGATAATATATATACATATACAGGGTTATGTATACACACCCTATAGGAATTCAATGACTTGGGGTATATATACATACCATTGTGTGTGTGTGTGTGTGTGTGTGTGTGTGTGTGTGTGTGTGTGCGTGTGTGTGTGCGTGTGTGTGCGCATGTGTGTGTGCGTGCGTGTGTGTGTGTGCGTGTGTGTGTGTGTGTGTGTGTGTGTGTGTGTGTGTGTGTGTGTGCGTGTGTGTGCGTGCGTGTGTGTGTGCGTGCGTGTGTGTGCGTGCGTGTGTGTGTGCGTGTGTGTGTGCGTGTGTGTGTGTGTGTGTGTGTGTGTGTGTGTGTGTGTGTGTGTGTGTGTGTGTGTGTGTGTGTGTGTGTGTGTGTGTGTGTGTGTGTGTGTGTGTGTGTGTGTGTGTGTGTGTGTGTGTGTGTGTGTGTGTAAGAGAAATTTATTTAAGATGATTGAGACTTTTGGTTGTGAGGTCTTAAGTTTTTTTAGAAGATATTTATATTGTATATGAATTTTATATTCTCTATATATATAAATATTAAACCCATAGATTGATTTGAACATATGGATAAGTATGTTACATATACAAAAGAGGTAAATATTTGTATTTGGTTGTGTATACAAATTTAATAAATACTTATTTTAGGTTCCCATAAGTATTGGCTAGAATGGTAGACTTATCATACATTGATATATATATAATTAATTAGAAACAAAATCTTTAGTCAATTCAAAACATACTGTGTAATATAGAGGTTTGAGTTAAATAGATGACTATGTAAACTTGCTTACCAATATCTCAAGATTTGTAGGTGTAAACTTAGATTATTTTGTAATATGAGTTTAAGGGAATAAATTAAATATATAGATTGATATACTAATGTATTATAAATAAATATTTGATAATGAACAATTGGTTGAGTTTGAATGGATAATTGTTATATTTTATCATCCATATTATTAAATTCTAAGTTATAGTTGAAACTCTATTGTTTGTAATTGTTTGTTTTTGAGATGAATTATGATGAAATATTATAGTTTTAATATGAACTATTAGAGTACTATGAAAACTTATAATATCTTTTTAATATATTATTAATCATAAAAACTATGTGTTTTTAATGTATTATAAATGTACAGAATATACATGTGATTAATCAATCCTATAGTAAATCTGAAATAGTCTAGTTTTATTAAGTTTTAATTAGAAAGTGGATTATTGCTTAGATAACTAAGTATATGCATTTGATTATGTACATGATACTCATATAGATTTTGGATTGAATAATAAGTCCATTTAGAGTATGACATATTTACAATACATATACAGTTAAATGCTTATATTAGTTGTTCATTAAATATACATAGTTGAGTATACTCTTAGTATATACATATAGATTGTGACTTAGTTATAATATGTATGTATATCATATATATATTCACACTTGATAAAATACATAAAAATATAGAATGATATGTCAAATATATATGGGTGTATTTTGATTTTCTTGGCTGAGTTTTGAATGTGTATGACTATTTGGGAAAACATTTATATATGAGGTTTTGAAATTGAATACTTAAAATTTTAATCTTTTGTATTAAAATGAGATTATTTAAACATAATTTTAGTATATTAATTTTAATCTATGATTTAATTTTATTATATAGATGAAATAACATTTGAGTTACATATTGTTATTTAGTAACTTATAGTCTAGATATGAAGCTTACCTGGATGGTATGTTTCTATTTAGGACTATATATGATTTTGTTTATTATTTTGTATTAAATAATATGATTATTAGATTCATTACATTACATTTCATGGACTAAATGTACATATTTGATATTTTTGTACTTAACATATTTATTATCTAATAATAGTAAATATTTTGATTAAATCTGTTAGTTTTTATATTATTATATAATTAATCAAATTTGCATTTATGATACTAAATAAAAAGTGGATAAATTTTATTAGCTTAATTAGTGATATCAATGCAAGATGAGGTGTGTATGAAAATGACTGATCCTAGAGATCATTAACTATTTGAAAAGCTTTGGCCAAAGTAATATTCATATTTAAACAATGTCATTTCATGTGTTTGATATAGTTTACAAATTTTTAAGATATCATGTTAGAATGAATTTATTTATGGTATACATCATTTATTAGTTATCTTATAGCACATAGATTGTAGTTTTTTAGTCTAGATTCTTGTACCATCATTATCTACCCAATCCATGAAGGGAGGACCATTCCCTTGTTGGGAGATAGTGAAGGGGATTGATGGTCTATGGTTGGTGTGAAAAAACACATAGATGATGCTCTCTCTCCTTAAAATAGTACTATACTAGAGACTACACTTGAGATTGTCAATGGATACTTACGTCATGGAGACTCATGCTCTGTGGAGCTTTGTATCACGGTATTATTATTTATTGTGACATTAATTATTGTTGAAACTATACTATTTATTCATTTACATCTACAATATTGGTTGTAATGTTGTATCAACCGTGGTTAAAATTATATAATTACTTTAATGAAATAAATGCAATCTTTATTAATTATTCAACATTATTTATACTTTGATATATCATCATCTTGGTGATCATTAGATAAATGGAATATATATAAACCTTATGGGGTTAAATAAAATAATACATTAAGTTAAAGATCACTTAGTTATATTCTCAAGGTGAAAATTTTTAAATGAATATATGTAATTTTTTATTAAAATTACTCTATTCTAGTAAAACCTAGTGGGATTGTTACATTGTGGTATCAGAGCCAAGGCTTAAAATTTAGGAATTAATGCATCCACTAATGTAAACTTATTCTCATATTAATTAGGAATAAAAATAGTGTGAGCTAGAATAGGAGGTTAGGGTATTTTAAATACCAATCCCCCTATTGATCCAAATCAATTCACCACTAACCAAGCTACCAAGTGGGATCAAATCCTTGAAAACATGTAAGAGACCAGGGACTAAATCACAAACCTAGAGTAGGAAGTACATGGTTATGAAGAGGATAAGGATTAAGATGAACCTAAAGAGCATCTTACTAATTAGGAACATCCTTAGGAGTATACGCATGAGTAAGTTCCATAAGATACAAGAGCATGAATAGCTATAGAGTTAGCATGTGACATGAAAAATGTGAATTGACCCAAGTTTTATAGAACTATATTGGGAGATAAGTTAAATCATGGTTCATAGAGATATAGAAATATTTCAAGATTCAAAATTACCCTGAAGTCACCAAAGGAATCTGGGGAGCATATTAGCTTGTTGGTAAAGCAACAACTTGGTATGGAAATAAGAAGATCAAGATGAAACTAAACTCAACCACCACCAACACTTGGGAATTTTTTTTGACACTATTTGGTTCATGATGGATTTTTCATCTATATTTTAATGATAATCTTACAAATTTTTAGAATCTTGAGCAAGGATACCTATCGGTGAATGAATACTAGGAGAAATTCATCAAGTTACTTAAGCATGTACCTCTATATCAATAAAATGAGAAGTTTAGGATCAATAAATTTATCATGGGATTAAAACCCCAAATTGGTTGTGAAATAGATATACATGGGTTATCTACCATAGATCACATTTTTGAGAAGGTAGTCAAGCAACAATAGAAACTAAAATCTCTTTCTCAAGTTAGAGATAATTTTGAGAAGAAGTTTGGAAGTTATAAACCAACTTTAAAAAATAAGAACTATAAGTAGAAGAGTGGAAACTCCAAGGTTTAGTTCAAGAATCAGAATGCCAAGTTTAACAATGGTTCATGGAATAGGAAACTTGGTAATATTTTCAAGGAAAACTAATAGTCTAACAAGAAAACACCATCTAGATGCTGATTCATTTATATAGGTCACAATTATTCTCACGAGTGTAATCAAGATAAGTTAAAAAATAAGGGTTTTGATTCTCAACATGGTACATTTTAGCAATGGATTCATGTGACTATTGATAATCATCAAGCTGAGTATCAAGATTTTCTTATATAACTATCAGGTATTTTGTTTGATCATCCAATTTCTATTTTGATTGACACAAGAGCTAAAATTATTTTCATTTTTCCTATAATTATTAGTAGAATTTATATAAAATTTAAATTTATGGAAAATTCATGGTTAGTATAGTATGGGAATGATATAAAGGTCAAAGTTGATAAGTGTTTAGTCGAAGCTAAGATTAGGTTTCCTAGATTCACTATAGTAGTGGATTTTTATGCTAAACCATTAGGGTCATATGATGTGATCATAATATTAAATTATCTTATGAATCATAAATCTAAGGTTGACTACTATTTGAATAAATTTGAGTGTCAAAATGATTTTGGAAATCAGACACAACTTTAGGGTGAGAAAAGAGAGTTGAAACTTAGGTAGATTTATGTAATTTAACTCAAAAAATATTACAGGAAGAGATGCCAATAATTTATCATTAAGATAAATGAAATATAAGAATATACAGAACCATCCATTAAGGAATATCCTTTTCGAAGGAACTTTCAAGACATATTTCTAGAGGAATTACTAGGATTTCCACCCAAGTGCAAGTTTAATTTATTGATAGATATCATACCTAGATTAAAACCACAATCTAAGACATCATATAGAATGATGAGCACTAAATTAGTTGAGTTAAAGCATCAAATTTATGAGTTTTTTTCTAAAAGATTGATTCAACCAAGTGTGTCACCATGAGGTACACCAGTTGTCTTCATAAAAAAGAAAGATGGTACTCTTCACCTGTGTATTGATTATAGGATGTTGAATAAGGTGCTAATCAAGAAAAGATATATATTAACATGCATTGATGATATATTTTATCATATGTGAATGGAAATAATATTTTATATGATTAATCTTAGAGTAGGGTATCATCGATTGAGAATCTATGATGAGGATATTCTAAAAATAGCATTTAGAATTTGATATGGGTACTACGAGTTCATAGTTTTACCTTTTTGGTTGAAAAATGATCCAATAAAATTTATGAATCTCATGAATAGTGTATTTAGAGATTATCTGGATCATTTTATGTTGGTTTTTATATATGAAATCCTCAGATATTCCAATGATGAAGAAAAACATGTGTATAATCTAGAACTAGTTTTGTAGCATTTATGAAAGCACATGTTATATGACAAGTTGTCCAAGTGTGCATTTTTCAAAAAAAGTGCAATACCTAAGACATATTATATTTATGGATGGTATTTTAGTAGATATAGAAAATAGAAGAGCCATAATGGAGTAGATAATGCTTATGAATGTGCATGAGATGAGGAGTTTCATGGGATTAGCAGGCTATTACAAGAAAGTTGTTCTAAATTTCTCTAAGATAGCTAGTCCAATTACCTCTCTTCAAAAATAGAATCAAAGTATTGTCTGGTCAAACAAGTGTGAAACAAATTTTTAGAAACTAAAAAGGAGGCTTAATTATACACCATTTCTAAGATTTACTGATCATAATGGTCAATTCTCAGTGATCATAGATGCATCTAGGGATGGACTTAGAGGAGTTCTTCTGTAGGATGGTTTATGTTTAGCCTATGAGTCCAAATAACTAAAGCCATATGAGGTGAATTATGCCCCTCATGATTTGAAAATTGCATCAATTGTGCATACCTTGTAATTTTTAAGGCATTATCTATTGGAGAAACCATTTGAGCTAAATCCTAAAAACTTGGGACCCAAGTACATCTTTACCCAACAAAACCTAAATGTTCATTAGATATGATGGTTAGAGTTCTTGTCTAATTAAAATTTTGATATTAATTATATCAAAGGTAAGGAGAATAGATTTGATGATCTAAGCCATAGAAAGGTACATAAAATTTATGACTACTATCAAGAGTACTTTATGAGATTAGGTAAACAAATTATTGCTAGGAGATGAATTTTATGATCAAGTCAAGAAAGCATTATAAAAAATATTCAAAATCCTAGGTATAAATGATTTAAGTTAGATAATGATGGTATTTTGAGGTATAATGGTTAGATGTGTGTGCCTAATAGAGAGAATCTAAAGAGCACTGTGCTAAAGGAATTGTAAAATACCCCATATTTAGGATATCTAGGTGTAACCAAGCTCATGGATGAGTTAAGACCACTCTATTTATAGAAAGGAATCAAGAAAGATGTAAAAGACTTTATACCTCATTATTTGGAATGTCAGCATGTGAAAGTTGAATATGTGCATCCAGTTGGATTGTTATATCCATATGATATACCAGAGTGGAAGTGGTACGTGATCATAGAACTAACATCATATGATCTTGGTTATAGTTGAGAAACTAATAAAGGTATCCCACTTCATACTAGACAACTTGATAGATAATACACCTATGCTTATGAAGAGAATCATGAAATAAGTGTATCAATTTCATGTATTTACAAAACATATAATTTCATATCAACATTTGAAGATGACTTCTAGATTTTGGTTGACTATGAATTTAGCTCTAGGTATGTAGTTGAATTTTAACACTATTTATCACCTAAAAACTGATAGAAAATAGTGAGCTAACTAAGTATTAGAATATATCCTTCATATGTATTACATGGATTAAAAATACAAGTGGGAGGATTACCTTTAATTGGTTGAGTTTATTTATAAAAATTCATACCAATCTACATTAAAGATGGCTCCATTTGAGGCACTACATGGAAGTAGGTGTAGAAAACTAATCAGTTGGTACAATTTAGAGGATATGGTATTATTTGGACCTAAGATTCTTAATGAAGTGAAAGATAAAGTTAGGATAATTAAACAGAGGTTGGCTAAGGCCAATGATAGGCATAAAATCTATCCTATATGAATAGAACAACAAGGCATTTTTTTGTAGGTGATAAAGTGTTTATATGGGTTAAGTCTTGGAAAAGATTGATTGATTTTAGGAAGTCAAATAAACTTTAACCTAGATATGTGGGACCCTTTAGAGTTTTTAAAGTGGTCAATCATGTAGTGTATAGGCTTACATTGCCAGAAGCTCTAGCTCTTTTTCATAATGTCTTCAATGTCTCTTATCTTAAAAAGTATGTTGTTGATACTTCACATGTGTTAGATTGGAATGCTTTGTAGGTTCTAGATCTTGGGGTGATCATGGTATATCTAATCATAATAATTGACATTCACAAACTCAGTTTGCATAATAGAGAAGTGTCATAGTGTAAGGTCTAGTGGGACTGTTACAACCCCTCATGTTATACTTTGAATAACAAAATAGTTATTTTAGCTAATTACTTTACATTAACTCCACAAAAATATACTTAAAAACTTAACCAATCTATATATCAAAACAATAGTATGTCTAAATTCAAATACCAAATGAAATATAACTTATTATAACTATAAGGAAAGTAAATACAGTAGGGCTTAGCCATGGTTGTTCTAATAATATAATATCTATTGTTCAAATATGAAAAAATATATTACAATTACATTTCCTTCAGGCATTCATCCTTAACATAAAAAATAAATACCAGGCTTTCTAGAGCTCAAGTCAAACCAACTCATGTATTATTAATAAATTCTAGTGGAGTTTATAGGTAAGTACTATAGTGGGGAGGAAGATAATCATCTGAGTACTTTTCAACACCAACCATCGACTAATGATCTCCCACACTAATCCCATCAAGGAATGGCCCTCCCTTCATAAATGAGTACATAGTGATGGTGAGGGAAACTAGAGAACAAGCAAGTATCCAAGTGATGTATGATTTCTAAAACTAAACATGTAGTGTATCATATAAAACCCATTCTATTATAATATATCGCACCACCATGTATATCATACACATGAAAGGATAATATCTCACTACTTATTTAAACCTCTATATTCATATAATTTACATCCTACCAGAAATTATATTACAATACATGTTAACAATAGGAGTAAGCGAAGTATATAATTAATTTTTTCAAACATATGAATGAATCATACATTATTATTAAACTCATACAAGTAATAATGACTAATATTTATGCCACCCAATTAAAATACATAGTTAGTTGAAGATTCCAACTATCATTATAAGTTCCATATAAACAAAACCCCATGATAACCCATATTATCATCATCTAGTGTTCTAAGGCATAACTATAAAGTTTACATAATCAGTCAAACAAATAAGTCTTAAATACATAGAGCTATAATCTTTTATTAAATAAGTAGATATAACAATTCAAGTCATACAATCACATAAAATTATAAACTAACATTTGTTACACTCTCAAGATTATATGAATGCATACATAATATCCTATTAATTGTCATAACACACTCTACTCAAGAATAACCAACACACACATATTTATGTAGGTGTGAGTCTAGACATAACAAAATAGTATGTACCATCTAGGTATAACATACATTAATATTGTAGAACTCTATGACATCCCATAATATCATAGAAAATTTTGCAAGAGTAACATATTCAAAAATGAACTAACAATCTAACACTTATAAACATTAATCTAGTAAGTACGGGATTATAACACCTAGATTTATTCCTTAAAATAGTAATTAAAAGAAAACATAATCTTTTAAGAACACATCATTCAATTGGATTATCCACTTCCAGTATTGGTAGTGCTACATAGGCTAGTAAAGTTCATCTCACTACCTACTTAGCATCATCAATGCAGATATATAATATTAACATATATATCATAGTATATAACTCAAATATTCTTATAGATTTTCCCTATACTAGGAATGGAACAATCTCAATCATACACTTTATCCATAAAATGCATAATGAATCTAAAAACATGTTATTTTTCACATATATAATAACATAAAATAAAACATAGTTTATATAAGATCATGCCATATAGATATGCTTAAATAAGGACTATCATTGAATGTATGTCAAAGGTGACATATTGGTTTATTTAAACTACATATTTGGTTCTAATCACAACCAGGTTTATAATTTATATTTTTCTAAGAAAACATATGATGCTTTTCAAATAAAATATCTACACATTTAATCTCGTAAATATATTTTCAAGTTTTTCATAAACATATACAATCATGGTTTTAACTTGATTGATGCAAACTCAAATACTTAGATATATCATTTGTACTAGTTTTATTTAACTAAGTATGGGTTTCTAAATTTATTTAAACATATGAAGTCATCAACAAACTATAATTATTCATGCTTTTACTTCAATTTTTCCATATTTTAATAACACATAACCACTCAAGTTTATATTATACATTTTCTAAAACTATTTCTATATTATGTACTTAGATGAGACAATCTAGTTTTCCCATTGAAACTATAATGAGAATTTTTACTCAACTAAGCTATACTCATCTTTCCAACCCAAAATTTTTCAATAAGGCTCAACTAAAAAGCTTCCTTGGTAGTCATATAATTAAAACACAATTAAATGAATTCTATATCTATTATCTTTTTCTCATTTAGGTATGATGCATTTATATTAAAAATCTCCACTCACATTATAAAATGTTGTCACAGGTTATAAATATCAACCGTATATTTTAAAATGTAGTCTAGTTAAAGAGATGATAAAAATGATAAGGATGATATCTTATTCACTTTTTATAGTATTACTGGGGTGGTATTATCACACACACACACACACACACACACACACACACACACACACACACACACACACACACACACACACACACACACACACACATATATATATATATATATGTTGCCTATATATGTTTTTATATATAAATTGTTTATAAAAAGGGATGCCAATGTAGATGGTAGAATTTAGTTTTCGTTTCTTTTCTCTTAGCTAGATCTTAGTCACAAGAGTAAATACGTAGCATTGCTAATAATATAAAATGTAGTCAATATAAGGTGTTTGTCAATTTATAATAATACTCAGACTTATTTAATATGGTGTACATATATAAATAACATGTAGTTTATAAGAAATATGCATTCAATAGAGGTATATGGTTTTAATTAATGCATATATATTTCCTATCATATCTCCCTACTACTTCGTAAAGTCATTTGAACTTTTGTAAACTAAATATTGAATTCTTGACTTTTCACATCTTCAATAGTATTTATTTTCTCCAAAATTTGACTTTTAGAACAATATTTATAATAACCAAAATTATGACTTGACTTTTTTTAAAATAATGCTTAAGCTAATGTGATGCAAAATTTTGGTTGAAAATGATTTCTAAGGCATAGTTAGTCATAAAAATCAAGATGCCTTAGTTTATAAATGTACCATTAGAGATGTCTTAATGGTACACCCTTTTCAAGTATTAAACTAGTCACTTATATTTAACCAAAATGCAGTCTAAGTTTTGAATCACTGGCCCCACATAAATTAAGATGCAGTATAAATTTATGAATCACTGCTCACATATAATTAATATGCAGTTTAAAGTTTTGAATTTATTATCACATACATACTAATACGTAGTCTAAATTTAGACATTGGCTAAAGTTTTTTTAGATACTTCCCTCATATAATTTAAATTTAGCCTATTATTTTAGATGCTTCTTGTGTATATATCAGCATTAAATCTACTACATTAAGCATTTTCCATGATATGTGAAATACATTCCTAATATTTTTCTAATAAATAAATAAAAAGAATACTTTCCTTATAAATATATAATATAATACATAGTCATATAATATTCTAATATATTTCTAGGTTGTTGGAAGGTATTCTAGTTTAACAAATACAATCAAAATTCATTTTATTTAATACATAATTCCTATACTATACACATAGGATATTAATTATAGAGCCTACCTTGAAAGATACTTGTTGGTATGATGAATACATCTTCCTTCTTGTTATTTCCAAACTTTCTCACATAATCCTCTACTTCTTTTCTCCCTGTGTCCCTCTATCCATTTCAATTTTTTATTAGGCTTTATTTATAAATCAATTCCATTCAATTCTATCTCATCTCTCATCTTTACATGTTAAATTTCTTAGATTGCCTCCCCATGCATAAAATCCCACTCTCATTTTTATTTCACTTTTTTGCAATTAACTCACTCTCCAATTATGTAGTTTATCTTACCTTCTATTTTCTTAATTAATATTAAAACATGTAATTTTCTCATTAAAATCATTACACCTCAGTTTTCCAAGTTATCTTAAATGTAAGGATAAGTTGAATAATAAAATAATCATATCCAATTCCTAGTTCTCAACTTATTTTCATGCATGTCCTACCAAGGCTAAGTTTAATTTGTTTTAACTCAAGGTTAGCGTTTTAAGACAATTCAATTTTCATGAATGTAATTAAAATAAAGATGATTATTTATTTATCTAATATATATTAAGTCAATAATTACTTATAAATGTAACATTTCCATATGTTCAATAACTAGTGTGTGTGTGTGTGTGTGTGTGTGTGTGTGTGTGTGTGTGTGTGTGTGTGTGTGGGTGTGTGTGTGAATTATGTTGATATCCTAAATATCAATAAATAAATGAGCTAAACATTTAAATAAATTTAAAATACATTATACTAGTTATACATATATTAGAAATTAAATATCTATATTCCTAATTTATTCTCTAAAATATTGATAATTATAAGTAAAGAAATATTATGTAGTTTTATGCATGTCAATAAATAAATTTACATACAAAATAAAATTTAAAAAAAAAATCCATAATGTGTATTAACATTTAAAACATGTTACACATTTAACATTTTAAATCTACTCTATGTGTAGGGTCACTATCAATTCCTTTGTCATCCCCCAATCATCTCATCTATTCCATCCTCTCCAATGATGCTCTCCCTTGTCATGCATTAATGTTAGGATAAATCATACATCCACCTCGCAATAAGTAGGTATTTAGTCTGATGGGGGGAGGGTATCATCAGAGACAGTGGTGCAGATAAAGGAATTGGGGGACGATAGAGTTAAAAATTGGAAACCCACACACACACCACAGTAGATTAACATGTTTTATGTTCATTGGTTGAGTTAGATAGTTGTAGTATGTTTTGATTTAAGTTATATATGTCTTATATGATATTATTTCCTATTTTCTAATCTTGTTTATTTAGTTGTGTGATGTTATTAATCTTATTTTGAATTGCATTAATAGTTGTTGATATTATTGCTTGGTTGAATGAGTGAATCTATAGATATTTTAATCTGACTTTTGGCAATCTAGTGTATAACTATGTATATTATAAATTGTACTTAATTTGGATTCATAGTTGTAGGTATTATATGGATTATAATACTTTTATTGATCAAGGTTTTAAATGACTATCATATGTATGAGATTGTTATTATTTATAATGCTTACGTATCCAAGTCAATATAGGTAGTTTCATTGTTAAATGATTAAAAGAAAATTCATTATGTTTAACTTAGTGTTGACTAAGGTTTTAATATGATCATTATATTAATAAATGATTATGTTATTTATACGACTAAGCAAAGTCTTAGTGTGAATCAATGAGTTTATGACTTATGTGAAGGTTTGTGTTTAGTTGAATTAGCATTGTATATTTTTAATGTTTGATATACTTATTAATATAACCAATCATCTTTTAATATAAATATGCTATATTGACTTTGAAATATGGAATTATAATGTTGATGAATTTTATAAATTCAAATGCATGGATATTTATCAAGATCAATGAGCATGCATATTATGAAAGATTATTATAATGATCAATGAGCATGCGTATTACAAAGGATTATTATAATGATTATTTTATTTGCTAATTAGGAACATTCAAGATTACTAGGGTGTATAATCATTTTTGACTTGAGTAAATAAGTACTTAACAAAACCATTATTCAAATTTTGGGTTCTCCTACATGAGGAAAATATGGCAGACTCTTAGTTCAGTTAGCTTCTTGGTTGCATGCATAAACTAAGCCATAATAATGGCTAAAAAAATTGGGGAATACCTACGATGATGGAGGAGAATAAAAGGAAGTGGAAAGAGGCCTATGAGGGCATGACATATGATGACATAGAGAGAGGATGGCTGGTAGAGAGAAGAAGGGAGAATATGTTTGATCTATTCTTGAAGGATAAGAACAAATATTGGTAAAAATAACTAGGTTAGTGATGTATTTAATTTTATAGATGAAATGGGGATAAATTCTATGTATGATTTCATAAGGGTTTTATGTAGTTTCATTTTTTTGAAATTATTCAAGAGGATAAAGATTTGGCCCTATGGTTGGCTCGACTATCCACATAACCAAACCTATATCCTTAAAACTCTATAGCCTAAATGGATAGGACTATGTAAAACTTTTGCCTTTAAAAGATTCCTATTTGAGTGGATTAAATTTCTTGTGTTATCATTAAGTAAAATTTATCCCTAACTAAGGAAATAAAATATTAAATATTGTCCAATTTTAGTATGATAAAAAAGACTATGATTATGTTTATTTTGGAAATCCTATTATAAAAGACGTTGGGGCTTCTAGTTATTAATTTATATACAAGGCTGAAATTTATTCATGACTGAAAATTCTAGGTTTTTTTATTGTTCTACCTAAAGGAATAATTATATGTGTTTTAGGTTCAAATAAAACATATACATACATACATACATACATACATACATACATGCATACATACATACATATATATATATATATATATATATATATATATATATATATATATATATATATATATATATATATATAAGGATTATTTCATGTTATTATAATGTATACACATATTTGGTCAATAATACAAACCTTTTTAGGGATTCGACTGTGTATGATCCATTTGGAAAATAAAATGAATTGGGTTTCTTTCATTTTTAATATAGCATAATCATAAGATATATACATATCTAGGGGTTTGTATATACACCCTATAAGACTTCAGTGATCTAGGGTATATATACATAATAGTATATATATATATATATATATAATATATATATATATATATATGTAAGATAATTAAATTTAATATGATCAAGGATTTTTTTTATGAGGTCTTAAGTTTTTGTAGAGGATAGTTATATTATATAAGAATTTTATATCATTTTCATATATAAATATTAAACCCATAAACTGAGTCGAACATATGGTTAAGTATGTTAAATATACATAAGAGATAAATATTTGTATTTGGTTGTGTATAAAAATTTAATATAAATTTATTTTAGGTTCTCGTAAGTCTTGGATATAATGTTAGACTTAGAATACATCAACATATATAAAAATACTTAGAAATAAAATATTTAGTCAATTCGAAGCATATTGTGTAGAATAGAGGTTTGAGTTAAATAGATGACTATGTAAACTTGCTTGCCAATAGCTTGAGATTTGCATGTATAAACACAAATTAGTTTATGAATGTTATTTTAAGGGCATCAATTATATTTATATATTTATATACTAATGTCCTATAAATAAATAATCAATAAGGCATAATTGGCTATGTTTGAATGGACAATCATTGTATTTTATCATCTAAATCATTAAATTCTAAGTTATAGTCAAAACTCTACTATTTGTAATTCTTTGGTTTTGAGATGAATTATGATGAAATATTATAGTTTTAGTATGAAATATTAGATTACTATGAAAAATTAGACTGTATTTTGAATAGATTCTTAATCATAAAAATTATGTATTTTAATGTATGCATAAATATACGAAATATACATGTGATTTATTGATCCTATAGTAAATCTAAAATAGTATAGATTTATTAAGTTATAATTAGAAAGTGAATTATTTCTTAGATAACTAATTATATGCATTTGATTATATATGTGATACTCATGTTTATTGTGGATAAAATACTAAGTGTATATAGAGTGTAATGTATTTACAATGCAAATACAATTAAATGTTTATATTAGTTGTTTATTAAATATACACAACTAAGTATATGCTTAGTATATACATATATGGTATACATGTAGATTGTGACTTAGTTCTAATTGTGTGTGTGTGTGTGTGTGTGTGTGTGTGTGTGTGTGTGTGTGTGTGTGTGTGTACATATACATATAGACACACATACATACATACATACATACATATTTATTCACACTCATTAAAATACTTAAAAATATAGCATGGTATGTCAAATGTATATGGGTGTATTTTGATTAACTTGGTTGAAGTTATGAATATGTGTGACTATTTGGGAAAACATTTATATATGAGGTATTTGAAATTGAATACTTGACATTTTAATCTTGTGTGTTAAAATGAGCTTATTTAAATGTATGTTTAGTATGTTGCTTTTAAACTATGATTTAATGTTATTAGATGGATGAAATAATAATTTAGTTGCATATTGTTATTTAATAACTTGTAGTTTAGATATGAATCTTACTTGGCTAGTATGTTTTTATTGCGGACTGTATATGATTTTGTTTATTATTATGTATTAAATAAGATTACTATTAGATTCATTGCATTATATTTGATGGATTAAATGTATGTATTTGATATTTATTTACTTACCATATTTATTATCTACTAATAGGAAATATTTCAATTAAATCTAATAGTTTTTATGTTATTATATAATTAACCAAATATTACATTTATGACACTAAATAAGTAGTGGATAATTTTTTTTAGCTTAATTAGCATTATCAATTCAAGATGATGTGTAATCCAATTAAGTGGTGTGTATGAAATTGTCTAATCCTAGAGATAATTAACTATTTGAAAAGATTAAGCCGAAGTAATATTAATAGTTAAACATTGTCATTTATTGTGTTGGATATAGTTTACATATTTATATGATATCATGTTATAATGGATTTATTTATGGTATATATCATGTATTAGTTATCTTACAACACATAGATTCTAGTTTGTCACTCTAGATTCCTACACCATTATTATCTACCCATCCATGAATGGAGGGCCATTCCTTTATTGAGAGATAATATAGAGGATAGATGGTCCATGGTGAAAGAGTTATCAAAAATATTTAGACAAGATATCTCTAATGGCTCATTACCACAACCATTTATGATTCAACATAGACTCAGAAGAAACCAATTGACAAAGCAAGATCAATTGTTAACACATAATGACATATGTAAAGTATTAAAAAATATGTAAAATCATAAAGAATCATGTATATTACAATGAGATCACTTGCTTAAATAGGCAACAAAAAATATAATAAAAGCTAAACTAACCAATGTCAGACTAAACCCCACATAATATAAAACTTCCACATGAGTAAAAAATACTCTAACACCCCATATAAGTGAAGCTAGGAGATAAAAATATAATATGCAATGTGAAGTCACATGGCCCTATGGATTTCAATCCATCATGTCAGAGTACATGGATGTCAATTTAATGTAACCACCAATTTGAAATAAGAATGGTATTGAAGATAAGGATCATTAAACACAAACACTACTCTCTAAAGTACTATTTAGAATAATGGATGTGAGGAAGCATAACTTGAACACCCTCTAACATGATGGTGAGAAGTGAGCATAAAGACTGATTAGTCTACCACATTGGTGTCATTTATGGGGATACCACACTAGTGTCACTATAAGAATCACCAAGAAGGCCATGGAGTCAAGTAACAATCCTCATATGGGTTTTTAAAAAATAAAGTACCTGAATAAGATATTTATGTACAAAGGATAAATCCAAAAAACACTTAAAAGTGTAAAATACATATAACTCTCATAAAGTGGAGAAAAGAGAAAAAAAACCATAGGAAAAACTCCCCACCAAAAAAAATAAGAGAGAGCTAGAAAGCTCCCCATAGATGATGTTAAAGAAGTCTAGACTCCAAGTACTCATAACTCATAAAGGAATTCAATATACATGAGTGGTTTGAATCCACTACTTGATCACAAAAATAACTGACACTAGGCTTCACCAAAATAACTTCAATCAAGAAGACTATCAATGGTGACTAAATTATAAAAAATTAATGCATGCACACTCAACATCAGGAAGTAGAATGTACATCACATCCCCTCATACTACTGATTGGGTGGAATGGAGAAAAAAAGGTCTGCATGAGTGTTCCAAATCCACTACTTGAACACCAAATAAGCTGACATTATATACACTAGAATAGCTCCATATACGAATATTTTTAACTATAAAAAAAGTGTTAAAAATATATATAAGTGTCTCAAAGATAATGACCCATGATGGTGATGTAAAAGAGAAGCAACTAATGAAGTGAAAAGGTACCTATAATAGAACACACAAATGCATGAAGGTATACAAGGTTGAATTGGGAAACCAGTCATGGCACTTTATAAATAAATACAAGTATAATATAACCCATACACAAAAAATGCTAGATGGAGACAAAGAAGACACTAGGATTCATTAAAATAGCTCTAAATGAGTAGATTGTCAACCTTTCAATAAGTCATTAAGAGAGGTTCTCTAAAAATAAGGGAGCAAAAAGGTGTTTTCATAGAAGAAGGTGAGGCATTAAGAAAGGGGCTTCGAGGAGACATGACATAAACTACCAATGTGTCAATGTACTTATGCATGTAATGGGATGATGGAAGAGAGTGTAAAATGGTGAAAATAACTATAATGTATGAAAACACACCAAATAATAATCATCAAGCAAAAACAATAATACAAAGCAATGCAAAGAGGATGTTGGGCTTAGTCAAAAATGCATCTAAAATAGTGCATGTGTAAAGTACAATACAGGGCCCATGACACAAGAAAACCCCTTAGTATTGATAATAAAAACTCAAAAATAGGACATCAGGCTCAATAAAAAATTCATCCATGAGTGCAACAAATGATGATATTTGAATCAATAAACAGCAAGAAGGAAGTTTATGTTTGCATGTGAGGGGGTCTGACCTCCTACCAGATCAGACTTCACCCTCTGATCTCTGATAAATGAAAGAGATAAGACACATGAAAAAAATGAATAATCCCTTAATAAATTTTTAAAGCATAGAAAAATATGTCACCACTAAAATGTCACCACATGACATAATCACACGATAACACATCCAATGTGAAGAGACCCTCTGAGAATGTGGCACTTTTTAAAATAGTGAAATTTTACAATTTAATGAAATTGAAGGATAGATAATAGAATAAAATACACTTTTGTAAAAAATAGAATTCAAATAAAAGTTATAGCTCAAAAGTTATAAGTGTTTCAATTTCTCATAAAAATGGGTCAAAATAGTTTAACAATAACACAAACTAGTTTTTGAGACTAGATTAGAGACAAACATAAGTGTGCAACCACTCATTGGAATTCCTCCATGGACTTAAAAAAGTCAATGTAAGTGGAAAAAAAACTTCCTGATTACCATGATATGTGTACAAGCAAGTTTGACTTCCTCTTTAAGAAAAATAAAGTTTGAAAGGAAAATAAATGACTTTCCATATATGTAAAGAGAGGAAAGGAGTGGAATTCTATTTGTTTACACTATGATAATAAATAAAATGGAATGCCACCAAGATATAATGTTGTGAAGGATATTTTCATACCTCCATGTAGACCATCAACAAAGAACATGGTTTACCATTACTCAAATCTAGAAAAGTAATTAGAAAATGATGCCCTTTTTGAGCAGAATTCAATGCAGCTAGTAAAGAAGGTGTTGATATTCAATGTAGTAGTGAAAAAGATGACACCATAGTAAAAAGGACACCACACAAAAATTAAGCTCTGCATGTATATAAAAAAAAATTTGATGCCAATCTTGAGAGGATGATGCCTTTTCACTATTTGCAATGCAAAAAAATAGAAAATATAACAAAAATGCCTTTATTATCCTTCCTCAAATCTCATATTCAACACCTAGCCTAAAATTAATAGGTAGATCCAATTCCATCCTCCTTCTCTAGTACCAATATCTAAATAGATCAATTCATTCTAACATATTTTAATGCTAACTTTTTTCCAGTTCCAATGCCTTCTCTGGCTAGTGTTGACCTGATGAAGTGGTAGATGTTTGATCTCTCCCCTTCAATGCCTTACTCCTCAAAAAATAAGACATCCAACTTGATGGATGATGCCAAACTGGTAAAAATTTCAACCCTCTTCTCTTTTCAATGCCTTAGCTAGGACAAGGCACCAAAGGTGGATAAAATAACAACAAAAAAGACACAACAAACACCACACAGCTCTCCAACTACCATGCAACAATATTCTAACTAGATCCTCTACTTAGAAAACCAATGGCCAAATAGAATGAAAATTTTAAGAAACCATAGCCTAAGTACATGAATTACCATGATGAATGGTGATTTAACCAGATTGTCAAAGAAGAGCTAACAAAAGGTTAACATCCAATGCTAAACCAATGGAAATCATAAGACCACAAATGCAAATACCAACAACTAGATTTGATTCATTAAAAATATCAATTTTCAACCTGAAAAAATAGATTTGAGGTATTGTAGGTCTTAGAGAAGGCCAAAGAAAAAACAAGTAGATAAACAAATGAGTAATGGATTTTAATAGCTTTCCTTTAGCATATGACATCACAAAAAAAATGCCCAAAACAATAGATTAAAACAACCATAACTTTGTTAATATTTATCAAAATTTAAAACCATAAGATATTTTAGAAATATATGAGAAAATAACTCATAATACTAAAATAGTTTCTTAAAATGATTTAGGATTAAAGAGCATCTGATAAAAACATATCATGTTTTGGTAAAAAAACATAATTTTGCCCAAAAATGGATTTCTCAAAAATGACCATGTAACTTCTTCAAAATAAATAAAACCTACAAGAGTATAGAGACAATCCATAACAAATTAAAATTAACACTTTCTAAGGATAAAACCTAGGATCCATATGGCATAGATAATGGCCAAAATAAAATACAGATCCAAAACACATTGTGAGGATAAACAATAGAATGAAGTAGGCTAAGTAGTGGCTATTGGAGGGTGGCTTTGATATCATGAAATATTTATCAAAACTCTTTATCCAATATCTCTCCAATGACTCATTACCATAGCCATTGATGCTTCAACATAGACTCAGAAGAAACCAATTGACAAAACATGATCAATTGTTAACACACAATGACATATACAAAGTATTATAAAAGTGTGTAAACGCATAAAGAATCATGTATATTACAATGAGATCAATTTATTAAATAGGAAAGGAAAAACATAATATAAACTAAATTATCTAATATTTGATTAAACCCCATATAAGTCAAAACTAGAAAGCATGAGTAAAAGATACTCTAACACGTGGTTGATGTGAAAAAGCACTCAGATGCTGCTCTCCCTCCTTACAATAGTACTATACTAGAGACTACACTTGAGATTATTGATGGATACTTGAGTCATGGAGAATCATGCTCCATGGAACTTTTTATCATGGTATTATTATTTATTGGGACATTATTTATTGTTAAAGTGTACTATTTATTTATTTATGTCTAAAGTAGTGGTTATAATGTTGTATCAATTGTGGATAAAATTTTATAATTAGTTTAATAAAATAAATGTAGTATTTATTGATTATTTAGTATTGTTTATACTTTGATATATCATTATATTGATGATCATTAGCTAAATGTTTTAGTTATAAACCTTTTAGGGTTAACTAAAATAATATATTTCATTAAAGATCACTTAATTAGATTCCTCATGGTGAAATATGTTAGATGAATAGGTGTAATTATTTTTTTTAAATTAATCTATTTTGGTACAACCTAATGGTGTTATTAAAATAAAAATCTAAAGTGAATAAACAAAAGCAAAACTAGACCCTTCTTGGATGGATAAGACATAGTGGCCTAGTATCACTCTTGATGATTGTTCATAAAGGAAAGATGATGAATATATAAGATAATTCCATAAAATTTAATCTTATTATGACCCCTAACATTGCACAAAATTTTAGCCTCCAAATTTTTCTCTCCTATATGTACCATACATTTTAAATTTTTCTTTATGAGCTTTTGAAGGAAGTGATGTGGGAGAGAGAGTGAGTTATTTGCATCTCTAAAACATAAAAATTCATATGAAGTGTCTACCTTGTGGAAGATGAAGAGACTCTTTTGAACTATTTTCACTTTGAAATAGATCTCCCAAGTCTATACAAGTGCCCATAACTACTTGCAAAGGAGTGTTTATCTCAATTTAGGCATTGAAATACAAGTTTATCAATATTTGACCATATTATGACTATTATCTAACATTAGTCATGTTATAACACTTATTTAAAAGTTTTTTTTTAGAGTGGTATGTATAATTCCTTAATTTTGTCCTAGAAAGGTGACATTAAGACTTTGGAATGTATAAAAACATGATAAAAGGTTAATACATGACAATATGACTTTCAGGACATAAAGACAGCCTCATTTCATTACTCATCCTAATTTTAAATCTTGACCAACATGAAAAACACATTTACTCATGAATGACTTTTAAGACTATATAAGTAAATATGAGATCAAACTTTAAACAAATCTAAAGACCAATATGACCACATGAAGACCATTACATGATGATTACAAAACCATTACAACTATATTCAAGATTGAATAATCTTATAAAAAAGTTAAAACATATGGGGGTTGGCCATTTTGACTTGGGGGTAAAAATTGGTCAACAAATTAGTGATTCATAGGGGTAGCATGCTTGCAATGCTGATAGATTAGTGTCCCTATTCTCCCATTAGATAATGGAGTTACTCTTATACTACAATCTGAAATTTATGTGCCTATTCAAACTCACACCAAAACACAAAAAAAGAAATAAACATACTATTCCAAAAGTATTTAGGGAGATCAAACAACAACAACCTCACACCAAAATAATATGCTAAGCATTTATGGAAAACAAACACACCTAACCTATGTATAAAACATAAAACTAACCTTAGCAAAAAGGTTTTAAGTGTATCCCATTCAGTGGGATACTTAGCACTTTTCCATTTATTCTTGATAGCTAAAAGGCATTATATTCCTTACAACCAATGATAAAATAGGGCCCACTCCACAATGTATCAAATTTTGTGTGTGTACCAGGCTTGGCCCTATTTTCATCCCACTTTAAAACAAGATCACCTTCTTGTAAATTTATTTCACTAACTCTCCTATAAATTTTTTTCCTTGATTTGGGATTGATGATATTACAAATAATGCATGTTTTAATTCCTCCTCTCCTTTAGCTCCATTAATTTTTCCATCCTTACCTTCATAAGATTATTTTCTATTAGTTCTAGCTGATGTATTAACTCTAAAGTAGGAAAATCAAGAGAAATTTGCAATTTTGATTCTCAACCATGCACAAACATGTATGGTGAGTTACCTACAACTATTTTAGGGGTGACTCTATCATCCCATAAAGATGTATTAAACCTTGTATGCTAAGACCTTTAATTATCATCAACCATCCTCTTAATGATATTGATCAAACTCTTATTTGTAGATTCTGCAAGCCCATTCCCTTGGGGGTATTAATTATAGGAGGTACTTAAATAAATGCCATTCTCATTTTCCCATTCACTTGTCTTTGTACCCATGAATGCTAATGCATTATCAAATATGATTGTTGATGGTGATCCAAACCTAGTCACTATGCTCTAAAAGAAATCAAGGACTTATTTTGCATTATCTTCATTAAGGGATACGACCTCTACCCACCTTGTAAACTAATATGTGATTATGAGTATCCATTTGTGACCTACACTTGAGGTAGGATTAATCATGCTTATAAAATCAAGCTACCATTGCATTAATGATTAGGCAAATTAAATGAGATTGAGAGGTAAAGCTACCAACCTCTAATTTATAGTGAAGCACACTTTACACACCTTCTTATCCATGCATATGAGTCCTTAAAGAGTCTAGGCCAATAGTATCCTACTCTCATGATCTTTTTTGTTGTTGTTTGAGGATAAAAATTGCCACCTACAGGCCCATCATGGAATTGTTTCAAAGTTTTTTCCTATTTTCTCAATCTCCACATATCTAAGTAACATAAAATTAACATAGTTTATTAAAATTACCCCATCTACAAGGATAGTCTAAATTATCCCCTTTTTGAACTATCTAAGCTAGTTAGACACTCACCTATTTACAAGAACCTTGACATTTCTTGTATCCAACTTGTAGCATATGAAGGTGATGTTGCTTGGGGATCATCTTTTAATACCAAATATTCCTCTTTATTTACTTAAATATCCCATTATAGGTGTTCACATATGCCTTTCCCTCTTATTAGTTTGGTGACCTTAATCTCTCAATCATATTTCATCACTTTAGTAATCCAACACGATCTCTTTTCATTTAAGTCATTATTGAGAAAGAAGTATTTAACACTTGGGTGAAATACCATGATGTTTATCTTGTCATTTGAGACCATATTCTTGAATGTTTTCAAGTTTCTCATGACTTCCAAGACTTGCTTTTCTATAAAATTATACCTCTCTTCATAGTATCCATGCCCTTTACTAAAGAAGGCAATGAGATATTCATTATTTTGTTGCATTAACATGGTAGATATGGTGTCAATATTATAGAAATAATACAAAAATAAGTCCTTGGAGAAGTTAATATTCACTAAGGTGGGTACTTTTTCTATATCTTTCTTTATATCTTTAAAGTTACATCTCCCTTATTTAGTCTAGATAAATGTTTGATGTTTCTTTAGCATGGATGTCAAAGGTTCTGTAAGGTTTGAAAAACTAGGTATAAACCTTCTTATGACTTTAATTTTTACCAAGAAACTTTTCATTCCCTTCTAATGAAATGGTGAAGACAACGCCAAGATAACTTTGACCCTTTTAGGATCTATGGTTAGCCCTTCCTTTAAGACAATGTGTCTAAGTAGCCTATCCACATGGACTAAAAAAACCTTTTTTTTAGTATTCAAATATATCCCAAACTTCTTTCACCTCTCAAAAATAAATCTTAAATGAGCCAAATTATCACTATCATCTTTTAAATAAATAGTGATATCATCAAGATACACTAACACCATATTATTAATCAAAATAAAGGAGGCCATGTCCATGGATTTTTGAAAGGTAGACCCTGAATTATATAGTTAAAAATAATATTTTTGTTAGAATAGGTACCCTATTTTGTTTTAAAGGAAATTTTACATTACTCATCTTCGTTAACCAAGACTTAGTTATAACCTGAATACTCATCCAAGAGTGATAATCATTTAAAACCTGCAACCATTTGAATTATCTATTTCATTGAAGGTAGAGGGTGATGATACTTCAAATACACCCTATTTAAATCCATAAAATAAACACACAATCTGATTTACCCACTCTTTTTACTCACAAGAACTAGATTAGCAACCCATGAAGAGTGTTTAATAGGAAAGATAATGTTTGATTCAATTAACTTGATTAATTATTTCTTCATCAAAACATTAACATTAGGATCTATAGGTATTTACTTTTGTATTGATGTTTTATCACATGGATCTAACTCAATGGTGTGTTTAGCTAGACTAAGGTCAAAAACCTTAAGGTCATTATACTCCCATGCAAAGACATATGAAAATTCCCTACATAATTCAACAAATACAACCTTATTAACTTTGGTACATACCGTTCTTAGCTTGAGGAATTTATCTTTGAAGATTTAAACCATTTCAAAATTATCCTCACTTGAAAACATGCCTACTTTTTCTTTTATCACTTGATCTTATTCATTGAAGATACTTTCAAGGGTCATCAATACTTTAGCGAATTTATTGGACTGCAGTTGCACTATTTGTTCACCATATTGTGATTGGTACTTGGCTTGGTTATTTGAGTAGAAATTAGCTTCCTCATATAAAAAATATGAAATATCCATTTCACTATGAAAGAATTTACAACTTGTATTATTATCTGGAATAGATGGTCTAACCAATACCTTGACATTTGGTTGATGTTTCCCTCTTTTCACATCATTCAGAATACCAAAATAAGCTCCTATTATTATTAATCTATCAATATGTTGATTACTCTCTCTTGGGACTAATTTCAATTTGAAATATTCAATGTCTTTAGGGATGCCCCAAATCCTATGTTTGTATGCCTTCAACAATGGATTTTTGGTAGCATACTACCCTCTAACCTATTGTACTAATATGTCACTATCCCCATATGCTTATAATTTCTTTATACCTTTCTTCCTTACCCATTGGAGGACATGAACAAGTCCATAATATTTTTCTACGTTGTAGGATTAGACAAATTGGAACCTAATGGTAGAATATTACTTCTCTTCAGAAGTAAAAATAATAATTATACCTACCCCTACTCCAATTTTAATCCTTGAACCATCAAATAACAATTGACACATTGCCTCTTCATCTTTATTGGGATTTAAAAGGGTTAGTATATGTGATCCTTTTTCATGCATATAATATTCTCCTATATTAGTTTACTCAATATGATTAAAATGATTAAACTCATGGTTCTCCTTACCCCATTCATCTATAAAAAGATCAAGTATACCGTCTAGAGATGCAACTAGTTCTTGGTCATTGACTTGGTCTCCATAATCAATAATAGTGAAATTCATGTTATATGGTTTTGACACATAAGGCTCCACATGAAAATTTTACAAAGGTTCATAATTAATTGACACTTTAAAACCATACCTGGTCCTAAGCACCATATAATACCAATCTAAATTCAAGTACCCCCAATCTTAGCATTAAAATTACTTGACAAGAAAAGAGAAAAATGAGGTGGCATATCTAAAACCACAACATCTTGAGAGATATAAAAAGTAGGAAAAACATGAAGATTCAAATACAAAACTTTAATTATTCTAACTATTTTGGTATATAATCCATGGATTTGTAACACCCCTTTTAAGTTTGGTTCATACTTAAATTTTACCTTGTCAGCTACTTGCTTTGTCAAGACTAAACTACTTGTTATACTCAAATTTAAAAAATTATGAACGAATGAGTCTCTAATGATAATGGAGAGGTATAAATTAGGAGGTTTATCTTCCCATTTAAATTTTTGTTGTATTCCCATCCTTAGTTTTCAATTCATTTACCAAAACTACCCCTCTTTGACTAGGCTGCCTGGGTGTTGCATTGAATTTGAAGAGCTCATTTTGGAGTAGGTATATTTACCCAAAAATAGATAATGTATTTCACATTAGGATTATTACATGAACCTTATTCATCTTCTCAACAATGTTTATAAGGGATCTACCAACCTTGTCATGTCCTTTAGTAGCCATATAACTACCACTAACTTATGTCACTTGATGCATAAGAGGAGGAATAAAAGGAGCTTTATCATTATAAAATATCTAATTTACCTAAACCATAGGGGTTTTATTTAACACACATTCTCCTTTAGATGAATTTGGGTTCTTATTTGGACCACCACTTATCCCTTATGCCTCTTCAACTACCCTATTCTTTGACCATGTGTTTACAACTATAGGATTTGATTCTATGTTTGATTTGACATAGAAATTGACTAAAAATGAGTACTCTTGATATTATTTCATCAAGGTAGCATTTTATTTATAATCCCCTCCATTTATTTCTCCTCTAATATGCGTCTCTTCTTGAGTCATATTAGGCATTGTTCCCCATTATGCCATATGAGCTTGATTAAATGTCTAATTTGCATAAGATGATAAGTCAAAAGGATGTTCCCATGAAGGATTCTACCCAATATTTTATACAAGTTTTTTTTGGATATGTGAAAGTGATTTTGAAGTAGAAGGAACATTTTAATTTTGTCTATTATATTGTTTCGCTTGAGTTAGCTACCGTTATCCTTGATAGTGGCCTTGAAAAGGCTATCAAGGATATTGATAAGATTGATAGGGTTTAAAATGACCTTTATTTTAAATTTATTTATATTTTTTTAATACATATTGAGTATTTGGATATCTTCTCTAACTTCTCTAAGATCCTTGATCAGATCTTCTTCTTTTGACTTGCTTTCCTGATTAGAGGCAACCTATTTAGCTTGGGTGTGAAGATGGGATCAATAGTGGGCATAATATTTTGAACATCAAGATACAAAGGCATGGGAGGTCTAGGAGATATCTTATCATATTTTATAAGGTAATTTTCAACCCTTATACTATCCTCATATGCATTGAGCACTGTATCCCCTCCCATGGATTGAATCATCATAGATACACTATTAAAATATTTGAGGTAATAGAGAATAAAATGATGTGTAGTATGTCTTACTAATATTAGGATCCTATCCAAAGTCTTCAAACATCTTGTGTTGAATTATTTTATGGCCTCTTGAGGTTCTCTCTTTATGGTAGTTAGTTTCTTGATCAAAGATAATTGTTCAGATTTACCTTCAAATCTCCTCCTCAAAGAGTCACCCAATTCATCTCATGTAGTGATAGAGTTGGGAGATAAATTACCATACCAATAAAGGGCCTTCCATTTGAAATAAAGATATAATAACCTAATGGAAACATTCTTTTCAGTGATGTTATGTATGTTGTAAAAGTTCACAATGTTCCTTATGTGCTCAATATCAATAGTGGTAGTTTATCCTATGTAAGAAGATACACCTCAAAGGGCTAACATAAGAATGTCATCATAGTGAGCCACTGGTAAAGTAATATGTCAACTAAATGAAAAAAAGGGTAGGTTCCTTAGGGCTACCATCTTTCAAATTAGACCCAAAAAGAGTCTCTTAATAGGTATGTGAGTAGCACGAGATTTCTTTGAATATGGATGGGTGTTAGCAAACCTCTTTGATATAACTAAATAGTAAGGTATCTCTAAAAATTAAAATGGAATGCCTTTAGTATAATATATTGTCCATAACTTAGGCATGATAAATTAATCACTAGTCTAAAACCAAGATCTAATGATTCATAGAGTCATTAGATACTGCATGAAGGAAGATTTACAACTTCAACAATTTATTTTTTAAGATCAACATACATCTTTGACAATTTATTAGACCATGCTAGGTCCCATTAAGGATAGAATGATATTAAGCAAATATAATTTAGGTGATTCACCATCATAAAATACACAACCTATTTGAACTTACACTTATGGAATAATAAATACAAATTTTATCTCAAAACTTAAGGCTTTCTTAACACAATGCTTCAATATGGATTAGAATGCAATGTATCCTTCAAGATAGATGATTAATGGGTCTAATAATAGGTAACCTTAATACACACTTTAAACTAGATAAAACTATCAGTTAACACCTCAATTGTTGTAGGTCACTTGTCACCCAAAAATAATGTACTTAAAAAACTTATACAAAAATTTGAGAAGATAAAACTAGTTTTGAATCTTTATTCCAAATGCAAAATCAGTATTAAATTTAGCAAGGCTTTGGCATATAATCTTTTGGATGTCATACAATGCTAAAAGAGGTAGTTTATGTAGAGAAATGAGGAAGAGTTAGAGAGGGCCGTAGAGGAGGGAGAATTCTAGGTGTCCACAAGAGTTACAAATAATAAGGGAGTTATAAAATAGTCCTAATAGACTTCCAAGGACATGTGTGTTGATGTAGGTTTTATACAGACCATAGTCAAATGAGGTAACCTCTAATGTTTTAGGATCTCAATGGAGGTAAACTCCACTATAGGGCATGAGTTGTAGGTATGTGGTTTATTTCAACCTATTGATAGAATAGGGGTAAAACATGAAGGTTGTTGACAAGGTTTTTTGGATGGAGGTGTGGACCCTAAAATATTGGTTTTCTAAATGAGTTGGATGGGTAACTAGATTCTAAGCTAAGGTGGTTAAATATTTTATAACATAACACAAAAAGTATAGTAAGGTAGGGGAAAAAAAGAAGTCTGTGGATTTTGGAAATTAATTTCCTAGTTGGTTTCTAGAAAGACTTATGTTTTCTTAAAATCAATGCCTATTTTTAGAAGCACTAACACACATTCATTTAGGTATGGCTAAGAAATATAGGGAATTATGGATGTAGGAATTTCACTAGCCTCAAACATAAGCGGCTTCCTTTAGGGTATATATTGCACACCCTTTAAATATAATATTATGGCTTGGGCTTAATGAATTATCTAAGGTATTTGTAGCACACACACACACACAAAACTACATCAAGAAAACACCAGTACACTTTCCAAAAATGTAATTTAATTTATCTTCACTAATTTAATCAATACATTCACCAATATTCAATAGCTATTACACATCTAGGATTAACATATTAGTCAAATAAATCAAGAATCTATTTGTATCTTTAGTAAACTAAATATTTATTCAAACAAAAAACCATGGAAATAATAACTAATAAATCAAAATTGGAAAGAAAATACTTAAAACACTTTGCTTGATGATCAAAATTGGTTCATTGCTCTATATTTCAAAAAAATTTGACCAAAAATAAAGTATGGGTACAATTATATTTATAGACCTTGGGGAAGGGGTTGTCTCATCCTCTAAGTCTATGCATGATGATTAAATGTAGTAGTTAGAATGGGCCATTATAATTGTAGACCAAAGCTGTATAAGAAAGAAATATTTTAAAAGAAAATTATATATAGTTGAATTAACTTTTAAAAAATTATGAAATGTGTACATGTATACAAGAATATAAAGTTAGTTTTATAATGATTCACTCTAATCTCAAGGAAAATCTAAGTATATATGACGCTAAAAAAAATGTACATGCATAAAATTTTAGCCTATCAAGACCAAGTTATTTGAAGTGTTGCATATGATTTAGTAGGCATGGAAGTGGAAGTATTAGTTGAAGATATAGCAACACTGCCAAAATCCTACTTCTTCTTTGCCTCATTATCTTTGTATACTACATCATGCTATTATCACATAATGTCTAAGTTGAGTAAAAGTGTTCGGTAAAGTCTATAGGTCTATCTAAGGAGTCTCGCATGTTTATCCTTGGTTATCTAAAATTTATTTTTAAATATCTCAACATCAGTTAGCTTCCTCTGAGCCTTGATTAACTCAAATTCTATATCTTCAATTAACAAACCTTGTATGCTCTTTTTAAATTTCTCTACAACCTCCTAAATTTTTTTTATCAAAATTAATTCTATTGATTAATTTACTAGTATAATATCTTACCTTGGACAATTATAACTCATCCAAAATTTGGAGGAGTTGAGCCTCATGTTCTTGATATTTAGGGACCAAATCCCCAACTTCTTTCAACTAGTCCTTCAACTCCTCTTTCCAAATGATAACAAAATTTAAAGTATTAGATTCCTTGAGTATTTCCATTAAAACAAGAAGGTTATATAAATAGTTTCCTATATAAACAACTAAAATTTTGAGCTTGGCACTATCTTAAATTAAGGAATTACAAAACTAATTTTCTTGGTTCACATGGGGAACCATCTTGGCTTTCATATATTCCATGGCCTCTAAGGAGTTGTAACATTTTTATGTGACCCCTTGAACCTTAGCCTCAATACCTTCAAGAATATGCACTATCTTAGATTTCTCCCTAATATATTCAATATATGCTTGTAAGTCATGTAACTCCTCTTCTAGCTCCTATCGAGCTAACTCAGTGCCTTCATGAATGGCCACTAACACATCCTTATGTGCTTGAGCTAGGTCTGAGAGATTTTCCTCATATATAGACTATCTTGGATATCTATTCTACCTCTTGGTGAGGGAGAACATGGGTTTCCATTCCTTAAGGATGATTCCAACACCTTGGTCATCTTCAAGTTTCCTCTTCCTTACCCTTTGGATAGTACCAGTTGGTGGATCAACTAGGGTAGACATAAAGGGAATCTTAGTGATCTTATAACTTGGCATTTGAGAAGTTCAAATTCTCAAATCCATTACCCAAGTTGGAATGTTTAGATTGGATGCATCAAAGGTTATGACCATAACCTCATCCTTGACATCTTATTCCACTTTCTTCTATTTCTTACTAGCCTTTGTCAAAACATTAGGTAAGGAAGGACAAATTATATTAGACCAATCCATGACTCTAAATTTATGGAGTGGGTGGACCACAACTATTTGGGGCTTGTCCTTCCATCTCTTACTAGTTATTTTGATTGTGGTATCCTCCATAGAAGTGGTGGTAGGGAGTGGAAGGTAAATCTATGTGGATTGAACATGGATTTGAGGGGTGGTTAGAGGAGTATAGACTTTCATAGATGATTTATTCTTCTTGATAACTCTCATAGTAGAAGTGACAGTAGGTACAGAGGGAATAACCATACGAAGTGGTGTATAAGTGACAATAAAGGGATCAATGGAGGTGGTAAAAATGGAAGGAGTAGATATAGAGGTGGAAGTAATGAAGGGGATGAATTCAATAGACATGGGAACTTCCACAAAAGAGACTAGAACTTTATCAACAATATAAATTTAAGACAAATGAAAACTTGAAAAGGTCTAAGTACCTTGGAGGTGAAGCTCTATTGAGTCTATTTGGAGAATCATAGCCTTGGACATGTCTATCTCAATTTATTCATTTGAATCATCCTCTATGTCTTTGATGATAACCACATCCTCCCTTTCTAGATGTAAACTTAAAGGTAGAGTGGGCAACCCTTGAGATACCTATACTATAGGTATGCCTATGGGAGTCTTGGGATTCTTTGTATAGATCAAATGGGTCTTTCCTTATCTAAGAGAGCCCTAGAAGGTGGATGTTACTACTTGTAAATTAGATATCCCCATAGATGAGATAGTAGAGACATAGGGGATAGCCATAGGAACTTGACATGAGCTTATAATAGGTATGTCTTACACTTTGTCTCCCTCATTAGAATCCAAGCTAATGGGATCTCCTCTTTGTCTTCCTCTTTGAAAATAGGGCTTAGGTAGCCCAGGATCTCTCTTCACTATTGTCAATTTCAATTTTAGAGGAAGTCCTTAGGAGGAGGAAGCTTCCTATTTTCATAAGATTCCCTTCCAAAAGTCTTAATTCTCTCACCCTTTAATGAGTGATTTTCTACTAACCAACTCCCTAGTGGAGATGGAAGGGTCAGTTTGGATCATTCTCTAATGATCCTCTTATAGGCCAATAATATATGCTTGATCCAATACATCTTCATCAAACATTTCATTCATGAAAATAAAATCATAAGCATAAATTTGGTGGTAGTAAGGGATATTAAATGCATGAATATGATCTTAGCTCATCCCATGTGGATCTTAGTCTCTATGTTCAAGTGTGGGGAAACCATAGTGGTGTCACTTTTCACATACATCTGTGAGATGCTTTCATATTTGATACAATATCCTTCTAGTAAATATCAAGTTTCCAAAGTATAAGGCCTTCATTTTCCTTGCCAAATCTTCTTCAATGTTATTTTATAACTGGAAAGTAATTTCTTATTTAGACAATTTATCCAATACATATTTTGGGAGACATAGGGGCTTGACCTTATTTCCCTAGATCATAATAATAGTAGAATTTTGGTAGAGGAAGTAATTTCCTTTCCCATCCAAATTCCTCTAAATATTCTCCCTAATATGAGGCATATGTGAGACATGAATGGATTTCCATACCTGTGGGTAGACATACTCAGATATCTTAACCATATGCTTAGTGTAAGCATATATGTGCATGAATTGGTAGTAATCACAAATTTTATTCTTCATGCAATCTATGGTAAGAGTCCACAAGTTACCCATAGTCCTTATAGTATGTGCCCATGAATACATCCACTGAATATGACATCATGTAAAAATATCCTATGGGTGTGGGATTCTTATCTTTACGAATAATTTTCTCCCTTAATATTAAAATAATTATTTCCCCTAAGGCATAAGTGGAATCATGAAACACCATCATATATAATAATGGTACTAAATCTAAATTCACAAAATGGATGCTAGGCATACTCTATAGTCTATTGAACAACACCATACCAGTATATATTCCCATCATGTACTTCTTGATTGGAATTTCTCCCTTTGAATTTTTTGCCTTTCATGTGATTGTATGGTTAGGGAGTAGACATGATGAAAACACCCTTTTGATTTAATTTTCTTCATTGAACCATACCAAAGTGTGTTTGTCAAAGTAAGCGTTGAGTATGTTGAGAGATAAATAGCTCTAAAAATCATTTTCAGAGATGCATGTGACCATTGTATCACCACAAGAATGAAGTAAGAAAGCATATTATGATATCTTTACTAAAAATAACAAGTCTATGAGAAGGTCAATGCAAGGCATAAATTCCAATTTGGCTATAGAAAAGTTCAATGCTTTGATTTTATATTCTAGCAATTCCTCAACAAATATATTGTCTAATAATTTCATCTCATTTTCAAGTGAAAATTTATCCATAGAATTGATGGCATCCCAAAGTTGTGAATAATTTTGATACTTGTCTCCAAATACTACCACATTGAAGACCATGTCCTTAAACTCTATAGAATATTTAATTAAAAATTTGAATGATGGATATGTTCCTTAGAATTCCCTAGATGTAGAAGTCATTGTTTCATACTCTATGATACTTATAGTTTCCTTCAATATGCTATGTATGTGGTGGAAACACTTAGAATTTTAGCTTGGTTATTGTTATACTTGTATAACTCTCAAGATGTGTATTAGGGATCTTGGTCACTGTTAGAAAGTAGGAGGATTTGAATGCAAGTTTTCTTGTATGTAAATGATAGATTCATTATCTATATATCATATATCATATATATATATATATATATATACACACACACACACACATATATATATATATACATATATACATATATATATATATATATGTATTTATATATATATATATGTATGTATATATATATATGTATATATATATATATATTTATATATATGTATATATATTTATATATATATATATATATATATATATATATATATGACCCTACATTGAATATCAGTTTGTGTGATATAAATATGCAACATCACTTTTGTTTTTATTCAAACTTATTAGCTCAAGTTAGTGGGAAGTCTTTAAAATATTAATAAGAAGTATTTTTGCTTTTTTATTGGCTAAGTATGATGAGACTTAGTAATATTCCTAGTAATAAATTACTTAGGGTGTACATTGGAAAAATGATTTCGGGTCAATGCTTGTAGACTAATTCTTTCAGGAGATTTATTTTAGATAAAATATCCACAACAATTTCCTGAAGGATTCATCTAGGGAAAGTCCTAGAATAATTATTTTTAAAGGATATTTCGATGTCAAAGGGAATTTTTAATTTCCTTAAAGGGTGCCCTTAATTAGAAGGATCCACTTTGTAGGGCACTTTGTCCATGACATAAGTCTCGAAGGGTCTAATTTGCAAAGGATGAAGGGTAATTTTGATTTCTTGAAGGGTACTTTCATAAAGCTAAAGGTTCTTTCAATATTCCTAAAGTGTTAGTTTAGGAGGGATAAAGGGCATTTTTCATCTCCAAAGGGTACTTTTCATATGGCTAATGGTCATTTCAAAAGTCCTAAAAGGTAAGTTTCACCAAACCTAAAGGGTATGTCTAGATAAGGGAAAGGGTATATGGAAACTCCATAAGGGAAAAGAGGTCCTTTTCAAAATATCTGAAGGGTATGTGACCACTTCGAAAAGGGCACATGACTTGGGACAAAAATCATGAAGGGTAGGTTTGACCAAACTTGAAGGGTAGGTTTTGTAGCAAGAAGTCCAAAATAGAAAGGCCTAGAGGAACTTTTATAGGGTCAAAAGGGTAGGGACAAGTATCTAAAAGGTATGTCCCAAAGGGTATATGGGATTAGGTCAAAGTCCTAAAGGGAACTTTGCATAAAACTTGAAGATTAGTTTCCTTAAAAGATTTGGTTAGAATAAATATTGAAGATCTAGTTTATAAGGAAATGAATTTTCAATAATCCTGAAGGGTATGTTCAGGAGTCTGGAAGGGTAAGTGGGATGATATTTTAAGGATCTACTTCATGTAAAATAATTCTTGAAGGCTCTACTTTGTAAAGGCTAAAGGGAAATTTTGATTTCCCAAAGGGTACTTTTGTATGGCTAAGGAATATTTTAAAAGTTCTAAAGGGTAGGTTGGATAGGGTCAAAGGGATAATCCATTAGAGAATTTGTCTCAGGGAAAGTGTATGTGGTCCATAATTTCATAAGACTAAGATTCCATAGGCTAAATTCTTTTGGGAGAATTACTTCAAACAAAATATCCACAAAAATTCATGTAACAAAATAAGGCTTTTTAAACAATAAGCTTGAACAAAAATAAGGTCAAGAATACCCAAAACACAACATCTAAAAATATAATTTTTATAAGGAATGAAATAATTAACCTAAAGAACATACACCTGAATAATTCATCTCTGCATACCAAAGTTAGTCTCATAAAACACAAAATAAATATTATCCCACCAAAAAGTGAAATGCTTTAGATTTTTAGATTTTGCATAGACATATGAAAAGGACTCCATATTATAAGATCATATTTTGAGAAGAGGTGGATCCCCTTATATTTAAAGATAAGGGGGTGTTGGGTGCAACAAATGGTGACTTACAGGGGGAATACTCCCAAGTATTCAAGAATCCAAAACTCTGGTTAGAAATATCTAAATCAATCTTGAAGTTGTCATAAAAAAATAATTCAAAATAGAAACATGAAAGGGACTCCTAAGTCAATTCACACAACATACTCTCCTTTGAAAATATTGGACCTATGTGTGTTAATCATGTAATTTATTTAGTCCTTATTGTGATGAGTTTTCCAAAGTTTTTGATAAAGTAGTAGGTTTTTTTCTAGTATATATTGAAGCTCATTAAATAAAGGGAAGCTCAAGCATTGATCTACTATTAGCTAGGCATCCATAACCCTGATACAGATACCATGGATTCCTTCTCTTTCAATTTCACTATTTACTTTTAACCATGATGTGTGGTACAATGACCTTATTTCACCACGTGAGCCCTTTTATTTTGATTTTTTTCTCTGTTGAACTGATTGGTTCTTTTGTTTTCTTTTTTTTGTGCTTTTATTTTATGTTCCAATTAATGGAAGAGAAAGAGATGTAACTCTAGTGAGCTAGTATAATTCTAAAACAAATCATTACTAGAATGTCCCTGTCAGCCAAATCTATACGCAAAATTGTCACTTTCAACAAGTCTTTATAATGATAAGTTTAGTTGGTCAAATAAAATAATAAAACTTTATAAATTTGTATGAAACACCCCAAGAACAACTTCCACATACATGGTAAGAGTATTCAATTTATGACACTATTCATAATAATTCTTTGATTACCTTTCTTCATTCTAAAAACTCAAAAACATAGAAATATACCTAATATGTAACCTAGTCACCAAAAGTATCAAAATTTAAATTTTCCCCTCCTCTATAAGTCTTAGACATATTTTTTTAGATTTAGGATTATGGCAATAAATAGAGCCAACCTAAATTTTAACATCAAATAAAATAAATAACAATTAATCTAGAAAGCAAGGAATTATTCTAGTGAAAGAAAAATACTTAAAGTAGGAAAGACTAATCTAAAAAACATGAAACTAAACTAGAAAACATGGAAATCTACTCTAGTCCTACATCTAATTTATCTAAATCCTCTCAGTTAATAATATCCATAGATGGAATAGCTTTGAATTAATGCTTCAAGAATTGTCCATTGAATAGGTAGGTAAACTCGTTGCCTTGGAGATCTTTTAGATAGAATGCATTCTTTCCCATGATCTCTAAAATCTAATAGGGTCTAATCCATAATGGGGAAAACTTTTCATGTTATCCTTTATTTTAATGGGATTTATCCCATAGTAGCACTAGATCCAAAATTTTGAATGCTTTGACTTTCACTCTTTTGTCAAACTACCTTTTTACCATATCTTGGTGTTTGCTAAAGGTCTATAAGTCTACTATCCTTGAATATTCCATATCTATTATATCAAGCAACCTTGATTCTATTTTTTCATTTGGTTCCATGTAATCTTGGATGAACTAATAGGTGGGTAACTTCATTGTGATGGGGAAAACTAGTATGTGCCCATAGACTAGTAGGTAAAGTGAAGCCTTTAAGGCTTACTTGTATCTCATCTAGTCTTCCTAAAGAGCATACTTTAGTATATTATATCAATCCCTTGGCTTATCCTCTATTGAATTATTGATTACATCAATCAGACTTCTATTTATTGACTCTACTAGTCCATTTTCCTAAGGTTAGTGGTTAGAGGCTGACCTGATTATAATTTGATTGTCATGTGGCCATTCAATGAATTATACTAATATAAACATTGGTCCATTGTAACACACCAAATAGATGGGCATGTCAAACCTCATTGTTATATGTTCCTCTAAAAAGTGAATCACATTTTGTACTCTCTTATTTTCATGGCTATGGATTCCATCCATCTAGTGTAATAGTTTATAGACATAAGCACAAATTTATGGCCTACTAAGGAATTTGGGTTGATTACATAAATGAAGTCTAAACCCCATGTGAAAATAACTTTCTTTCAACAACTAGATATAGAGGCATTGTTACGTGTACTTCTCTCCTAGCTAATGTTTGACATTCAGGGTAATTCCTAATGTGCATATGTGCATATTTAAATATGGTTGGCCAATAGTAACCCAACCTCAAAATTTTATGTGCTATGGTATTCCTAGCAGGGTGACCACTACCTATCCTTTGATGCAAGTTTTCCAAAATATCATTAGCCTCCTTTATATATACGCATCTAAGATAAATACCTTTATATTTACTTTTATAGAGGACTCCCCTTTTGATCTTGAGATGAGCAACTCGAAGCCTTAAATCTCTCTTTCTTTCTCTACACAACTTTGAGGGGTAATTCCTTATAAGTAAATATTAGATTATATCTGTATACCATTCTCCTCTAGAAACTTATGCTACATATACCTCTTCAATGGTGATTTAAGGATCAAGTTCAATCATAAGATGAACAATGACTTGACCTATGATTCTCTTTATAGGCTTTATTTCCATGTCAAATTCCTAGAGCTTGGATATCCACTTGCCTCATTGTTCTCCTAGCTCATTTGGTGAAAGGGTGAGCTTGAAAATAGGATTAGGTATAATAGTGATGGTTTTTTTCCTTAAGATGTAATGATAAAATTTCTTCACTACTTTAGTAGGGGTAACGATTTGTTTCTCAATCATAGAATATCAAAGTTCTACATCTTTCAAGTTCATACTCATAAAGGTGATTTGGTGCTTAGTTTCATCTTTCTTGTGTGATAACAATATCAATAGTATATTTTGAAGTGAAGGAATATAGATAGAAATCCTTTGTAAAGTCTATACTGATTAAAATTAGAGCTTGTGATATTGTGTCCTTGATGTCCTAAAAAGACCTATTGGCTTCATCTATCCACTCTATCTTAGCATCTTGCTTGAGCATGGCATTTATAGGATTTATGATTTTTGCAAACCCTAAGTTAAACTTCCTCTCAAAGTTTATTTTCCTAAAAAATGACTTAAACTCCTTACTATTTGGATGCTAATTTTTTGAGATTACCTTGATTATTCCTAGATCAATGGTGATTTTGTTCTTTATGATAATATGTCTTTAGAGTTTTTCCTTAGTGATGACATATATAGTTTTATTTACATTTAAAGAAATCTTAGACTTCTTACACCTTTCAAATATGGACTATATGTGACTTACGTGATCTTCCCTATTCTTTGAAAACACTATGAGATCATCCATATAGATGATTATGTACTTTATTTTTATCCCATTGAAGGCATGATCCATGGCACACTAAAAGGTAGCTCCTACATTGATCAATCCAAATAACATCATTATCTATGCATAATTACCCCATTTCATGGTAAATATTATCTTCATTCTATCCTCAAGATGTGTTAGTACCTAATTGTAGCTTGAAAATCTATCTAAAAAGAACATCATTTAAGAACCACTCACTATTTGTATTACCTCATCTAGGAAGGTAGAGGATAATTATCTTTCTTAGAATCCCTATTCAAATTAATTAAATCGATACATAATCTAATCTCACCACTCTTCTTTCTAATCAAGACCAAATTGGATACCCAAATAGAATGTGAGATTGGGAAGATGATTTTGATACTTAATAACTTCTCTACTTCCTTCTGAATAAGAGGCTCTATAATAGGGTTTAGTAGAGTCTACCTCTGTCTGAATGATTTATGATTTTGCTTCAAGGGGATCATATGAGTGATGACCTATAGGTTGTACACCTTAAGGTATTCATAGGTCTAAGAGATAACATCCTTATATCGAATAATCAAATCCTTGACTCATTATCTTTCCTCAACAATGTAATTGAGACCAATGTTCACATAACATAGGTTATAGTCATCTCCCAAAGTTTCTCTCTTGAAGTTAGATTCATCGACCTTGGGCTATCTGAGTTGTTATGCCTAAGGATATAAGTTGAATGGAATTTATAAAGATACTAAGCTAGTTTGAATTCTATTCTCTTTGAGATAGAGAATACCCTCTTTATCTATTTCTTTTTGACAAAAGTGGTTAACATCCTTGTCATTGATGACTTGGGACTTAAAATCCCTTAAATTACACATGAAGTGGATAATCTATTGGTCATCACCGAAGAACTAAATTTTTTATAAATTATCTAAAATAGAGGGATAAGGAACTAATTCAATAGAAAATATCCTTACCTCAAACTTGTGTAATGGCTCAAGATTGGTAGCAACACTAGCTAGTGAATCGACAATCTGATTTTTGCTCTCTCAAGAGTGCTATTATGTTGAAAGCTTTAAATATTTATATTAAATCCTCTGCTATATGATTATATCTCTTGAAATAAGACAATGTCCAATGATATTTTCTGTTTACCTGGTGAACTACCAACTTTATGTCACTAAATACCATTATTTGATTTACATTGTTCTTTAGTGCAAATTGTAATCCAAAAATTAGAGATTTATACTCAGCTCTATTATTAGTACATGGAAGATGAAATATATAAGTTGCTAAGAACATTTTACCTTGAGGGTAAATCCATGTAATTCTTATGCTTGATCCTTACTTGGACCTAGCTCCATCAAAATGCATGGTCAATAGTTGATTCAAACCTTTAGGTTCTGGGTTTTATGCTAGATTATGAGTGGTAAAAGTATAAATTCCCAAAGTGGGAGAGTCATAATTTAATTATTCATTCTTGATGTTGTATTTTGTGATGGGATATTTCATTCTTGGCTCTTTATCAATTTTGGTCTGGTTTTCAACTCCCCTCCATTGTAGCCAAATATGTGAGAAGTATGTGGAAAGATACCCATTAAGCATTTTTCACCAATCTCTACTCAAAAATATTTTGTAACTTGTGGTATGTCCACTATCAAGATATCAATATCCATATATGCTCTTGGTTCTAATGTTACTTGGATGCACATGTTGTTTAGTTCTCCCATTATTAGTACCACCATTTTGTATAGTTAAGAGATTGATCTCTTTGAGGGACTTAGGGTAAGATTTAACTTTTTATATATAGAAGTAGGCATAATAGTTGTAGATGCTCTAGAATGAACCAAATAGTTATGAATGTTCTTATCAAATCCTCTTATGGTTATAAAAAATGGTGGTACCTCAAGTTTACTCTGGTAAATGACATTAGCATTATAAACCTTTGCTTTGTCTGTAGTCACTCTAGTTCTTTCCATAGGGGTCTTTCCAGTAATAGACTTCCATAACATCTCCTTTTTCTTAGTGATTTAGGCTAACTCTTGGAGAGTTATATTTACCTTAATCTTATATGATATTGTATCTTCTTTTACTTTATTCTTTATTATTTAATGATTGATCATTTTCTTTTAGAAGGGGTCGGTTGTTGTTCACTTTAGGATTTGGAGGAATTGATGTGGTATTTAGAGGAGTCAAGGTGGTAAGTGGCTACTTATTATTTAAGTTATATGCACCTATCTTAAACAATTGGAAAGCAATAACTTTGTCTATATTATCCTCTAGTTCATTGTCATCTTATCCTAGAAAGGGAAACTCGTGAGTCTCAAGGAACATAGTTGTGCTAGAATATCTATTAGCTTGATGAGATTCTAGTGGGTTATTCATCTGATCCTATCTAGTTACTTCCCTCTAAAAGATATAAAATGTTTTATATAACTCAATGCAATCAAGCTTGCTATGTTGGTGTATATTGTGTATCCTTTACCAATTGGGGAGAGTCATTTCAATGATTTTGATTTTTGGGAGCTTGCCAAGTTACTCCATATTATTTGTAGGCCTATTGAATGGTCTATTATATCTCTAGAACATGATGTTTTCATTACCATTTAGGGTGTTTGCATTGCCCATATTTTGTTACATGTTCAAAAAATGGTTACTCAACATTTAGACCATCTTTTGATTAGAATCCAACTTGGATTTTGTGGAGTCTACACCTTGTAGATAAGTCATATGAAGTGCATTTGCATGTTGGATCTGTTGATAACTATTTCCTATTAAGTGATTGTTTATGTACCCAAAATTTGATTGTGTCATTTATGTTAGTGGAGGTAGTGTGTGAAATTGATTTTTATTATATGCTCAGACATTTTTCTTCACTTGTGGTATTATATTGAGTGATGGAAATCCATTGTTGATGTTAGGTGCCCCTAGTGTTTATGGCTTGAACTATATATTAATGCTAATAACCTCCTCAAATGCAAATTCCAAAGTATTAGTAGCAGGTGCTCTCTTGAAAATGATGGTGATAAGGTCTAAGGAATTTTTATACATCTCCAATGCTAATGCAAGTTCTGGTTTATACCTCAAGGTTAACCAATTGTACATCTTCTGCCACCTTGTGTTGAAAGCATAGATGGGCTCATTGGGATCCTTCTTCATATTACTGAAGTGCTAATATACCAATCTAGGATTAGTGACCTATCTAAACTATGCAATAAAATCCATTTGACATTATTCCTAATTGGTGATGAAGTTTTTAGTTAGATTAAAATACCAATCATAAGTAGAATCCATTAAACTAAAAAGGAATAATTGACATGTAACATCTTCATAAACCACATTCATTAACATTAAAGTAGATTTAATAGATTTGATATCTTATTCTACAATTTTAGGCCTTGAGGGAGAGAAACATGAAAGATAATTTTTAGGATTTTAGGGTAAATCATGCACATCCTATGAGATGGAAATAGAAAATCCAACTAACTAGGGTTGTTATTGATCCATTGGTTGATTACCAAGAAAAAGGTTCCTTATAGGTAAAGGGTGTCCTAGTGGAGGTGGATTATTTTGAATTACAGTTATTGAATAGTTCTAAGCCTCCTATGACTTGTCAAGGGTGAGTCTAATAAACCAACCTAGGAATTAGATCTGGCCACTCTCCTGGGTGACTCCAATGAAACTCTATGTAAGGAATAACCTCTATTGTCAAGGGTTTAAGCCCTCCTTCTAGTACCAATGAAATACTATCAATGTTAGTTTAATGCACACCTTAGTCAAATGAGGTAGCCTCTAATGTTTTAAGATCTCAATAGAGGTAAATTCCACTCTAGGGCATGCATTTTAGGTATGCAGTTTATTTCAACCTATTGATGGAATAAGGGTAAAGCATGTAGGTTATTGACAAAGTTTTTTTGGATTGAGGTGTGGACCCTAAAATATTTTTTTTTCTAAATGATTTGGATGGGTGATTGGCTTCTAATCTAAGGTGGTTAAATATCTCATAAAAAAACACAAAAAGGATGGTGAGGTAGGGAAGAAAATAAGTCTCTGTGGATCTTAGAAACTACTTTCCTAGTTGGTTTCTAGACAAACCTATGTTTTATTAAAACCAATGCTTGTTGTTAACAATAATAACATACAAGAAATTATTTATGTCTAATAAGTCTAGGGAATTATGGATATAGGAATTTCACTATCCTCAGACAAAGCTTTCTTATTTTAGGGTAGTTGTTGCACACCCTTTAAATAGAAGATTATGGCTCAAGATTAATGAATTATTTGAGGTAGTTATTACACACACATATAGAACTACATCAAGAAAACACCAATACACATTCTAGAAATATAATTTAATTTATCTTTATTAATTTAATCACTACATTCATAAATATTGAATAGTTATTACATATCTAGGATTAGCATATTAATCAAAGAAATCAAGAATATATTTACAACTTTAGCACACTAAAGATTTATTGAAACACGCAATCATGGAAATAGTAACTAATAACACAAAATTTGAAAGAAAATAATTAACACTTTGCTTGATGATCAAAATTGGTTCACTACTCTGTATTCCAAAATTTTATGACCAATAATAAAGTAAGGGTACAATTATATTTATAAACCTTGGGGAAGTGGTTATAGACACTATAAATCTATAAACTAACAATTTTGAATTTCAAAGTTACCCCTGGACCCCCTATAACCCCCTTTTAAACCATTTAATACTTCTTGGGCCTAACCCACTTACCTACACCTTGTTTGACCAAATAGAGTAAACTTGACAATCAGGTCCCATTTCCCTTTGGACCTTGATCATTAATGGTTAGCATAACCATCGATGGTCATCTTGACTATCGATGGTCTAGATCCACTATCTCAACTAAGCATGCAAACATCATGCAAACTAATAACTTAGCTTTTATAAATATAACTTTATCTAATTCATGTTGTGAACCTTTTGCATCCATGAATTATATTTATAAGCCCTAGTTATACCTTTCCTTCCACCTCTTTATTGTCCCTATAATAAAGAGAGGCTTGGGAGTTCTGATGCATCTACAATTATTATCAAGAGCTCAAACACTTAGAGTCCCCCTTTATAGGTCAATAAAGTGATTCAATAATATATCAATCATACTAGCATCATACATGTCATCAAGAGCTAAGTTGATGTCACCTTTCAACCAATCTCCTAGGTACTATTACTCTACCAAGATCAAGCTAGATCTTTCCTATAGGTGAACTACACCAACTACTCATCCAACCCACTTCTGGTAAGACAAGCCCTTGTTTATTACTATTCATGTGATTTATTTTTATTTTGTAATTAATTTAGACTTTGCCCAACACATATAATTCATTAATGAATCTCATCAATCTACTACTCATCAAAACCATTTTTGGCATAGTGAACCATCGATGGTAAGCATAACCATTGATGATCAGGACTAACCATCAATGGTTGACCCAACTGTCGATAATCACTTGTGATAGAAAAAACTAACAAGTTGACTTGATCTACTTACACTTATCCAAATATACTATTTTGAGTTTTTGATTATTTACAGACCCCTTTCAAACCTTCTACGCCATACCTTGACCCATTAACACTAACACTAATTATTTTTTCACTAATTTTATCATTTTATCATATCTCTTTATCAATTAATTTTTGTTAATAGTTTTATTACATTTTGATTATTGATGCAAGAACTTTCTTTCTATTTTATCAAATTAATTGTTTTAAAATGGTGGATTAGCAGCCCCTAAGGAAGCTCTCCCTTCTAGGATCTAACTAGCACTAGGCAATCCACCCAGCTAATTATCTAACCAAGTAATTTGATTTAGTGATTTATTACATGTAGGTCATCTTCCCAAGCCAAAGAAGAGCTCTCCACAATCTTATAACACAATGTGTGCACTTTTTATTAGGTATTCATACCATAACCCATATTTCTAGTTTTACTACCTTCTTTTGAATAATAGAAAAATTTGAGTGAAACATTTTGGCACACCCGATGGGACCCAAGAGTCTTTACTCATGTTTTCTTTTGCATTTGTATGATATCCTCTCTATTTATTCTCATAATTGAAACTAAAATTTATTTTGGGCTTAAAATCAACTATATCCATTGATTACTTTTAAAAATAGTTCACTTTGAATTAAAGCACAATAATATTATCATAACACCACTTTTATTCCACACATAGCCAAACCACTTTCATCAATCAAACATCGAAACAATTTGAGATAAGGCCAAACTAGGATTTCATCACCTAGTGGCCACCTTACCCATTCTCGACAATCCTACTTAGATATCATTACCAAGAGGAGAACCAACTCAGCTCTTTGGTTTAGTATAAACTCCTGATATACATATATACTGGCTAAGCACTTAACACCCTTATCACTACATGACTATGAAGTGAGAGGGTATGCCCCAATACCAAGCCATATATTGATTCCAATACAAATTCTTTTGAGCACCTAAACAAATTGAAACCAACCATAGAGTGATTTTATATTACTTGATCTACAAGCCAGCTTCTATCACACATTCTCATAAACTAAGGCATAAGCCAAAAGCAAGATTAAAACTAACCTCTAGGATTAACATACCTCATAGTGTGTCTTAATTGCCTTGATCATTTTATTGTCTTCTTATTTGATTGGTGAGATTGTTCCTATTTTTTCTCCCCTTTCTTTGTATGGTTCTCACTCATTAGCAACAAAGAGACCTAGTAGAACAAAACCCATCACCTAAATCAACCTATTCTACCTCCTCATATATGGAGTATGTCTCCAAGGTAGAAGATTCACCTCATCCATTGGAAAGCCCTACTTTCCCTCAATTATTTCCTCAAGGAGACATGGATTTTACCATCTTTTTAGACAATAATCTAGTGGCCTTTTAGCACATCTTAACACCTCTTCTCACCATATCCCAGTTTCAAATCCACCTCAGGATCCTCTCTATTGCATGCCATTACACCTTATGGAGGGTATCCCTATTTCCATGGTCACCACCCAACCTTTGACCAATTGGCATCTTCATCTACTAACTCCTTTGAAACTATGTCTAAGAACTAACCTATCCAACCAATGATTATCCTTACACCTTCCATCCCTACTAATGACTCCTCTACCTTGGGGACAACCCAACCATTAACCCATCATGTACCACTTGCTGCTAGGGCACCCACCATTGGTACCTTCAACCTCACCTCTATCAAACCTGGCCCATTAGTTAATACCTCTTTACCAATCTTAGGGGTACCTATCCATTCTACTTCACCACCAATTAGCATGAATGTCACTACCTCCCATCTTATCACCAACCTAACTACCATCCACCCCCAATCCAAGTGACTTCCTTATAGTTACCCATTGCACCTAACCTAGGATACATCCCTAACACATAAGGGTATATACCCACTACCCAATCACCATCATCTTCCTACCCTACCCAACCTCTAGCATCCACATTCCAATATGTGGTAGCCTCTCGACCACCAAGTAATTATTAATATGTTGCCTAACCTCAACCACAATATTAGACTTACAATCATTTTGGCACATGAACTCAAACTGACCTAATGAAAATGATCATGGACAAAATGACCAGCCTTGAGTCATCCATTTTAAGGGCTCATAACATCCCATCCTATGAATAGATTTGTAACGAACCTATTTATCCTTTTATTCCTATTAGACCTTACCCTTTTCAATGGGAACTTTCAAAATTTACCAAATTTCAAAGCAAGGAGGACCCTAAACAACACCTTAGGGATTTAAATCATGCATGCTACATGATTTCTTACAATGATTCCCTTCTCCTTTGAACTTTCCCCATGTCTTTATATGGTCCAACACTTGACTAGTATGGTGCATGTTGAGAATTTTGACCCCATAGGTCAAATTGTCACCCCTACCATTCAAAACTTTGCATATCATGCTATTTTGTCTTATGAGTTAGTTATTGGTCCTAAAAAGTCCTTGAATAATCCATGTTTAATAGGTCTTAAGTTTGTTTAGGTGATTTAAGGTCTTTTCTTTGACTTATCTTGTGTTTTCTAGTCAATTTTCAGTGGTAAGAAGATTTTAGAGCGTATCACTAAGATTAAAATAATTTTTCAATGTCATTACATCCCTAAAAAATTAATAATTAGGTTTATCACATTCTATACTAATTTTATGCCTCATTTTCATGCAAAATATGACTATTTTATGCCATTTAGAGAAGGTTTTGATAGTATATGATAAGTAGGAAGCTTTATTACATGTTTTTTCACCTCATAAACATTTTATATACTTATTAAAACATTTTATTACATTTAATTTACATATCCTTGGAGAAAATAGCATTTTTAATGTAAAAATATGCTTTTTTGAGGCATTCACTTTGGTTTTCAAAGTATTTTTATGATAAAATCATCAAGGAGGATTAATTATGTCCTTAAATGGTAATATTAATAGTTTTTATGAAGTTATAAGTAAAAAAATTTAAAAATATAACTTTACTCCAATTTTTACCTTTCTTACATGCCTAAAAGGGCAATTTTCAAATGCTCATTACAAGAATAGGAGAGAGAGTCAAGAGATGAAACTTTGGAAATTTTTTGGGGGTATAATTAATATTTAAAATTATTTAATTTTTTTGTGTATTGGTTCCCCAATCTTTATGAACGATTACTAAGAGTGATAGTAGGTCACTATAGCCTATGCATTTGAGAGGGGTATATTCTTGGGACTATTTATAAAAATCAGTAAAAATGAATATAAATGGTTTTTATTAATGTTTTTATTGGTAATTAAACTCCTTTTCATCTTGGTATTAGTTTATGGCTCCTTCTAAGAAGGAATTTATAGCATAAAACCTTATTTCTTTCACTGTCTTTGAGAATGCTCTCCTGGTTCAATTTTGAAGATGATTATGGTTTATTCATAAATTTTTTTCATATTAAAAGGTTATAAATGAATTTTATAAATCATTACACACCTTTTTCATTTAATAAAGAGTTCATGGGTTCTAATTCAAAGTGTGACTCTTTTGAGATTGTGTAAGCTAATATATCTTTTAAACAAGGTACAAATCCATTTATTAAGATTATTTTAAAATTATTTATGATTTAAAGGTGATCTAATGATTCCTTTTGATATCAATATCCCAACATGATTGTCTAATTCCTACTCTTATGAATATATTACCACCAAATAGCCTTATCTTAACAGCTTGGAGCAAATTTCATGCTTTACCTCAATCCATAAAAGTCCTCTGACATCACCTAAAGATAGACTCAAGTTTAATCCAGTGGTATATGGAGTGATATATCTATTCTCATAACTTCTTGACCTTTTAATGGGAAATTTATGTACCTTCTCAGTTTGATGATAGGGTACATAAAGTCAACACCTTGCAAGTATTCCATTATGCATTATCATTAGATTCTCAGTCTATAAAATGGTGTTTGAACTCTATAAAAATGGATGCCAAAGGGTTAGGAATTGTCTAGTTGGTAGACATGAAAAAGGTTCTATATGCACAATGGGATAGTTTGGGTAGGTCACTTGCCAACTTGCTTTCATTTTTCAAATGCATAACGTATGACAGGGACCATTTTCAAGAACTCCAAAAGGAAATTTAAAACAATCCAAGAGGAATTTATAAATTTTGAGGAATTCTTCCAGGAAAAAGGACTTTACAAAAAATTTGAGGAAAAAAAAACTCAAAGGGCTATTTTAGAAAGCTGAAAGGACTTTTTCATAATTTTTAAGGGTCCAGTGCAAAAACTCCAAGGGCACTTCTCAAAAAATAGGGTTAATTCCAAAAGGATGAAGGTAATTTTTAGGAAGTTTGAAGGGTTATTTCCTTTTGGGAAGGTCCATATTCAATAAACTCAAAGGACTTTTTCACAATTTTGAACAGTGCATTTGAAATAATCTGAAGGATTCCTTCCTTTTGTAAAGGGCATTTTAAATGGAAAACAAGGCAATTAGTAAGAAGTACGAAGGTAAATTTTTTTTTGGAAAGTTCCCAAGGATAAAAGGCTAAACGTCCTTTTCAATAAGTCTGAAGGCACCTTTTTTAGAAAGTCGAAAGGACTTTTTTCACAATTTTGAAAGGTTCATTTCAAAATCTGAACGTCCACTTTTCCAAATGCTGAGGGGCACCTACAAATTTCTAAAAGGCACTTAAAATAAGTCCAAAGTAGTTGTGGGAAAAAAGGTCTGAGGAAATAAGCCATGGATAAATTTTCTAAAGGAAAAGTCCATTTTTAAAATGCCAAAGGAATTCCTTTGAGAGAAAATAAGTCCACAAAAAAAATGGAAAATAAAAGGCTACAAAGAAATAGTCCAAAAAAATTCCTTTAGGAAAAATGTTTGAAAAGAAGATCCCAAATAATATCTTGAAGGAATACATACAGAAACAAAATCCTAAAGGCAAAAATCTTAAACATAATGAAATGCCCCAAACAAAAGGTATCTATGGGAAAGTAAGTTCAAAAATTGTCCACATGAAAATTGCATAAAGAAGAGGACTTTATAATGAGCCTGAACAAAATCCCAAAGTAATTGGCCAAAATAAAAAAGGGCAAACAATGTTACCTAGTACAATTATGATGAAATAAGTTTGGGAAAGTGTCTGAAGGACAAAGAAGTTTGAACGTAATGAGCCTAAATGAAAACAAAAGGTGGAGGAATTACCTCAAGCAAATCAACATGGTCTACAACCTACATGCATAACATGCAAAGTGACCCAATCTTGATTAAATATATCTAGGTGGAGCATGAGCATGCAAAAAATAAATGCATGTAGCTACCTTCAAGCACAATTCTCTCAATTCCAAAATGGAGACTTAAATGCATGAGTGGTAAAGGAGATTTGTGGTGATTTTAGATGATTGATCTCATGATCATACTAATTACATGCTTTCAATACAAAAGAACTCAAGAACAATAGGGAGTGATCGACAGTCATTGATGACTTATTCTCTCAATTCTTGACTCTAACACATGATTCTTTTTATTTCTTTTGTATTTTCTTCTATATATATAAGATTTTAATCCATTGTAAAATATTTATTTTCAATCCAAAATAATAATAAAAAAGGAGATAAGAAATCCTCAAATGCATGTTGTGGCCATGCCATGCTCGAAGAACATCTATATTTTGACTCTTTTGATGAATAAGATAGAATTCATACCTCCTTAATAGCTTGTGTTTTAGTTTATTTTCATATTCTATTAGGAGATGAACATGATAGCTATGGCTTCCTCTCATCTTATCATTTCCATTATACCTATCTATAAGTACTAAGCTCATCCTTCTAGGTCATGTAGCATGCTCTATCATCTTGATTCATATGACAAGTACAAGCTCTCTCTAGTGTCTTTTATAAACCTACCAAACAATTTCCTTAGATCATGAAATAATCCCAAGCCTTTATACAAAATACTAATTCTTAAAGGCTACCATTTGAGTAGCATACTTATATTCACGTCCTTGTTTATCTTCTCAGTGTATGTCAAGTAGATGGATTTAATATTTTCAGTGTATCGCCATCATTAGATAGGATTTCCCTTGAATTTTATTTCTTACCTTTTCCTTCTTCCCTTTTCCTCTTTATTTTGTAGCATAGACTAGGGATCCTAAGTGATACACCAAAGAGATCTAGCCCTTAGAATCTAGAGATTCAATCCATTTATTAGGCCACCAACATCCTAGGATTATTTCCATGTTATCAATCAGACTCACACCCTTGTGAAGGTAGTTTTGGCACACCCAATCGGACTCTTACTCCTTATCATAAATAAAGTTTGAAGATGAGGAAAATCATTTTCAATAAAGGATAATATCCATATTCATCACAAGATAAAGATTATTTAGGTTGTAAATTTCATAGCATCATTTATGCAATTCTTTCATGCCAAAGATTACCATAAGTGTCAGCTAGTAAAGGTATTCCTTTTGAATTTATTGAGTTGTCTTATACATCATATAAGATATAAAAGGTTTAGTATGACAAATCCATATCCTCAAAAGTAACATTTATCTCTTGTTTATCCTACTGTTTTAAACATTCCAATTCCCCACTATCCAAATAGCTATTAGAAACTAGGTGTTTATTCCATTTAATAGAGGTAACCCACTAAATTTAGCCCATTTTGATGACATTCCTATGTCTACCCTCAAAAGTATCCCATTATTCTTAGGATAAAATAAAAAAACCCCTATCAAGCACATCCAAGATGTAGCTAATCTCTGTTCAGTCCATAATGTTGTTCAAGATAATGTTGCTATTAGATTGCTTATTGCTTATTTCAAAGGAAAAACATTGTAGTGGTATAGAAACCTCCCACTAAACATCATTTCTAATTGGTTTGAATTGGGTGCATCCTTAGTCAATAAATTTGAGGACAAATCTGGTCACCTCTCTTTGTTTGAGTAGTTAACTACCATAAAGAGAGCTCCTCACGAATTCATGTCTGATTTTAACCTCAAATTCCAAAAAACATGGACTAAGGTACTTGTGTTGATTGGGACATCCCTTAAATATGCTTTATTATATTATTTAAAATCCCTTAAATTTGACATTAGTGTGATGATATAGTCAATGGGTGGTACTAATTTTCTAAATGCTTATGAGGCTGCAATAAGAGTAGAGAATAGTTTGATACAAGATGATAACATTTCTCTAAGACCTCCAATGCCTATATTACTAGAATTTAAGTCTATACTATCCCCTAAAATTCCATCCTTATCTCTTATTCCATCCCCTCAAGCTCAAATTCCAACCCCTATTAGTCAGGCTAGTGAGATAAGAGAGTTGAAAGACTTGTTATAATCATTTGGAAATGAAATATTAAAACTCAAGAGGTAACAATTTCATGCCAATATTCCCTATCAATAACAAAATCAAACTACCTATCAACCCTTTAGAGATCAAAATCCTCCTTATTAGGGTTTTAGAGAGAATAGACCACCTTACCAAGCACAAATAACCATAAATATAGATAATCCATATGTTTCCATTGATCCCAATGATCCTTCTACTTCAAAATCCATTGTTCCCATCCCATCGTAAAACAACTTTATGTAATATTCAAGTTGTTAGCCCTCAAATATCAATGATGCCCAAAACAAGGCCTTGGTATCGTAAAACATCACTATTCCATAAATGACACAAGAAGAGTTTTATTTTAATGGATATCAGTACCAAGATATAAGTTTGGCATAATAAGGAGAAAATAAACAAGTTAGATGGTAGCTTGATTCCATTAATCTGAATTGGTAAATAGATTATCATGTTATTTTTACTCAAGGTGTTGAAACTAACAATGTAAGTGGTCAAGTTACAGTTGTAACTAGAGATAAAATAAGAGCCATTGATGAGGCTCAAGAGGTGAAAAATTATTCAAGTACTCATAGTGTTTTTTTTAAGAGTACAAAAGAGCAACTTTCTACCCCTACAACTCAAAAAAATCAGAATATAGAGGTTAGTAAAGTTCATCAAATACATCTAGTTAATGAGCAGCCTGTGCTTCAGAAAGTGAAACCAAAGGTTGGTGGGTATCATTTCAATATAGTGGATAAAATGAAGAAGTATAATATAATAATTATCATGTGGGATTCTCTTTCCATTCCAGGACAAAAATATATGCTCATCTAAGATATTTCAACTCTCAAATTATCTCCGAAATCAGTTGAGAAAGAAGGTGTTGTCTTAACTAATTCATATCAGCTAACTAAGAAACAAGTACACAAGGTAAATAAGATGGTGAAATTGGAAAAATATGAGATAAAATCAAATAAAACTCCTCCTTTCTACCTTTATTTGATAGTGGGTGATACTTTGGTTCATAAGTGTATGCTGGATAGTGGAGCTAGTAGCACAGTTATGCCTAAGAAGATTACAGACAAGCTTGGCCTTGTTTATGAGCCAAATAATAAGGGGGTATTTAAATTTGATGGGTCACCAAAAAATATGGTAGGAATCATCAAATATTTTAAATTGACATTACATGCTTCTCCTAATGTTACTATTCTTCAAGATGTTGTCATGGTAGACTTGCCTCCTTACTTTGCTATGTACCTTTCAAAGAACTTTACCTTAAATATTGGGGGATATTTATCAACTGATTAGACTTATTTTATGTTCATAACTAGTTATGGTAAAAATATAACAATTCATTCTGAACCTATTTCACATTTTCATTTAGAGTCATATATGCCAAGTGTTGTGAACACTAACTGTATCATCTCAGATGAGGTACCAAAAACTAGTGGAGTAGAAAAAGAATCACTTTTGGATGGAGTTATAGATTTGTTTCTTGATGAGTGGTATTCTAATTTACATGATCATGATATTATAATCTAATTGAAGAAGGACTTGGTGTGTATTGCCTTCATGAGAATTATACACCAATTCTCGCCATGGTTAAGGATCATGAGTCTAGTGAAGGTTTATGGAAATTGTAATTTGATGGATTAATGAAAAAAACATGGTACCAGAGCTGGAATGATTTTGGTTTATCCAAAAAATAAAATTTATTTCTCTTCTATTAAGTTCCAATTTATTTGTTCAAATAATGTTGTAGAGTATGAGGCATTAGTTCACGGTTTGCAGTAGGCTAAGAAGATGAAATTCAACACTTTGCAAATTTTTGGTGATAGTGAAATTATAGTTCACCAAGTAAGAGGTTTGAATATATGAAAAAAAAATTGACTAAATATTATAAGCATAAAATATGGGACTTAATTGAATATTTTCAAGTGTTTAACATTTAGGCAATACAAAGAAGTGAGATTAAACATGCAGATATGTTGGCTACCACAGGGGCACAATTTAGTATCCTAGCTGATATAAAAAGTGAAAAAAATTAGTCATACATAAAGGTGGTTTTAAGGCCTTCTATTCTAAATAATCATCAGAATTCATAAGTGTTCGAAGGTGACAATCAAATTGTGAGATTATTTCAATAAGAGGTCAAGTTTTCATCAAGAAACCAATCAAATTACTTGCAGCAGTATGGTGATCAGATTGTACAAATTAAAAAAATAAGTTACCCAAGGGATTGGTCACACTTGAGAACATTTTTAGTGGTGATGATGAGTTAAGGAAAGATAATTCATCCTTATTAACAAAAGAAGAACACTATGCCAATGTATAGATTACAATTGGTAAGAATTTGAAGTTGGGTAAGGTATGCACTCCTTCAAAAAAAGAAGCTTTCATTGAGTTATGGACAAGTTTCGTTGATGTATTTGCATAGAAATATAATGATCTCAATGGATTTAACCCAAGTCTATCTCAACACACTATTGAGTTAGAAGCTGAAACTAAACCATTGAGACAAAGACAAAGGCCCATTAATCCAAAGATAGAGCCTTTGATGAGAGTTGAACTTCATGAGATCATAGATTCAGTTATTATATTTCTAATCAAGCACTCAACTTGGGTGGAAAATCTTGTTCTATTATGGAAGAAGAATGGTGAGATTAGATTGTGTGTTGACTTCCATGATTTGAACAAAGCTTTAATTAAATATAACTATCCATTACTATCAATGGAGTAAATTTTACAGTTGGTTGCAATTTTGTAGAGGTTTTATTTGTTTGATGGATATAGTGGCTATAATCAAATTTTGGTCAAGGGAGAGGACCAATTTAAGACAACCTTCACAACCAATTGGGGGACATTTCCATACAGAAAGATGCCCTTTAGTTTATCCAATGTTGGAACAACCTTTTAGATAGCTATGGATATGGAATTCTAAGGCCTTCTTAATAAGTTTGTACTTGTTTATTTGGATGATATAATAGTGTTTTCAAAGAGTGAAAGTGATCACATGGTTCATCTCAAGCAAGTGTTTGAAAAGTGTAGGCAATTTGGGGTATCTCTAAATCCCAAAAATTGTGTGTTCTCAGTTCATGAAGGTAAGCTTCTTGGACATGTGGTTTCAAAGTATGGTTTAAGTATAGATTATAAAAGTGTAGACTCCATTATTTCACTCTCCTTGCCTAATCATAAAAAGGATTTGCAAATCTTCTTAGGGAAAATCAATTTCATAAGGAGATATATTTCAAATTTTGCCATTTTAGCTAAGCTGCTTACAATCATGGTTAAGAAGAATCAGAGTTTCAGCTAGTTTAAAGGATTATAGAGTTTTGAGGAGATTAATAAGGCCATATCTAGTGCTCTTACACTTATAAATATATATTTCACAAAGGATTTCATTTTGTATACATATGCTAACATGGACACCATTTTTAGCATTCTTATGCAACAAAATCATGAAGCTGTATAGTAGCCAATAGCCTTCTTTAGTAAAGGATTGGAAGAGTATGAAACAAGGTAATCTTTTATTGAAAACCATGTACTTTCATTTATAATGTCTCTTAAAAAATTTAGATACTTTTTGTTTAGCAATAAGATATAATTAATGGTTTCCCATCCAAGCATCAAGAAGTTCCTTTTAAACAAAGATATAAATGAGAAGAGAGCAAGTTGGATAACCAAAGTAATGGAGCATGATGTGAAAATTAAGGTCACAAAGTTGATTATGGGTAAAGTATTTTTTGAGAATCTAGATCAAGACTTGAAATAAGCTAATGAGGTTATTTTGGTGTCAAATGATGAAGAGGTTGCAGCTGGTCATACCTTACCTTCCAACTGGTTTCATGACTTGGTAAGCAATCTCCAAGATGGTATTTATCCCTATCATCTAAGTGTTTAAAAAAAAGATATTTTAGGTTAAAATAAATTCCATTTTTACTTATTGATGGTGTTTTGTTTAAGAAAGATATCAATGGTATGTTGTTAAGGTGTATAGAGCCAAGCCAAACTTAGAGATTGCTTGAAGAATTATATGATGGACATGGTGGAGGAAATTTTTTCCAAAAGAACTACATCCCTTAAGATCATGAGATGTGGGTAATATTGGTTTAGTATATTTGGTGATTTCCATGCATGGGTTAGGAAGTGCAAACAATGTGTTATGTTTGTAGGAAAAGTGAAACTTAAAACCTTACTTCTGTAACCAATTATGGTATGCCTTTCTCTAATGAAGATTAGACTTTATTGGTCTCATAAATCCTCCTTCAAGTTTAGGAAATAAATTGATTCTAACTAATATAGATTGCTTCACACATTAGATAGAAGCAATGGCATTGAAAGAAGCAAATGAAACCAATGTTCTAGATTTCTATGAAGTTTTGATTACTAGATTTGGAGTTCTTCCAACTATTATTTTTTATAATGCAATGGATTTTGTGGGAACTAAGATCAACCAATGGGCTGTCCAACATGGGATTTATCTTAGCACTTCCTCAAACTATTATCCACAAGGCAATATCATTGCTGAATCTATGAATAAGAACTTATTGAAGATCATAAAAAGGACTATTGAAGATAATTAGAGGTCATGGCATCTCAAGTTGACATCAGCTCTATGGGTTGATAGGATCACCTATAAAATATCAATAGCTAACTCTCCATATAAGCTGGTATATGGTAAGGAATCAAGGTTACCCATTTCACTTGAGTTTTCTACTTTATAACTAATGCATCAACTTGAGTTGTTGGAGAATGAGCCTATGGAGATTAGGTATACTGAGCTTATGGAGTTGGAAGAGATAAGAAACCAGTCCATGTTAGCCATGGAAATTCATCAAGCATAAGTGAAGAGAGATTTTGACAAAGGATCGTTTTCATGAAGTTTCAAAGAAAGAGATTTGATCCTCAAGTGGGATGAGGATAGAGATAAACAAGGAAGGTACACAAAGTTTTATTCCCTTTGGAGTGGCCCATACACAGTCTCCAGTTGTAAATCCCACAATGTCTTCCAACTTGTAAAGATGGATGGTGAGGACATTCCAATCCCAATCAATGGGATACATTTAAAACATTTATACTGAAGATTTAAGTTCCTTGCACATAGTTATTTTGATTTTTTTCCTCCAAGTGTTGTTTAATCACACTAGTTTATTTATGTTTTGTCCTAAATAAGTGTTTTGTTTGTACATTTTCTTTGTTTAGTTAGTTGTTTTGTTTTATGTGTTTCCCTTCTTGTTTTGAAGGAAAAAGTTATCTTATTTCAAATCAAAAGTTGTACTTTCAGTCATGGATTATATTTCTCATTGTTTTATGAGTCCAAATGTCATGTATATGGTCTGGTTCTCAAGCATAGTAGGCATACTTCCCAGTTGAGTTGCCAAAATGTTGACAATTTTGACCCCATAGGTCAAATTATCACCCCTACAATTTGAAACTTTGTATATCATGATAGTTTTTATTTTGAATCTATTATTGGTCCTTAAAATTCCTTGAATAATCCATTTTTAATATGTCTTAAGTTTGTTTAGGTGATTTGAGGTATTTTCTTTGACTTGTCTTGTACTTTTTAGTCATTTTTTGGTCCTTTTGAGTCATTTTTCAGTGGTAAGAACAGCCTAGAGTGTATTTATTATATTAATATCATGTTTCAAGGCCATTACATCCCTAAAAAATGAATAATCAGGTTGATCACATTCTAGATTAATTCTATGCCTCATTTCAAGCAAAATATGACCATTTTGTGCCATTTAGAGAATATTTTGATAGTATATGATCAGGGAGAAGCTTTATTACATATTTTTTAACATAATAAAACATTTTATATACACATTAAAACATTTTATATCATTCCATTCATATCTCCCTTGTGAAAATAGCATTTCCAGTGCAATAATAGGCCTTTTTGAGGCATTCACTTTGGTTTTCAAAGGATTTTTGTGATAAAATCATCATATAGGCTTAATTAAGTCCTTAAATGGTCATATTAGTGGTTTTAAGGAATTTAAAGGTGAAAATTTTTCAAAATCCAACTTTGCCCCAATTTTGACCCTTCTTGCATGCCTAGAAGGGCAGTTTTCAAATGCTCGGTACAAGAATAGGAGAAAGAGTTGGGAGATTAAACTTTGGAAATTTATAGGGGTATAATTAATATTTAAATTAGTTTATTTTTTTTCATATTGGATCCCCCATATTTATAAACAATTGCTAAGAGTGACAGTAGGTCACTATACCCTATGCATCCAAGAGGGGTATATTCTTTGGTATGTTTATAAAAATCAGTAAAAATGAAGATAAATGGTTTTTTAAAATGTTTTTATTGGTTATTATTATCATATTTAATATTTTCTTAGTTTATGGCTCCTTTTAGGAAGGAATATGTAGCATAAAACCTTGTTTATTCCACTATCTTTAATAACGCTCTCTTGGTTCAGTTTTGAATAAAATTATGGGGTTTTCATCAGTTTGTGTCATCTTCAAAGGTTATAAATTAATGTTATAAATAATTACACACCTTTTTCATTTAATAAAGAGTTTATAGGTTCCAGTTCTGAGTGTGACTCTTTTGAGATTGTGTAAGCTAATATAGATCTTAAACAAGGTACAAATCCATTTATTGAGATTATTTTCAAATTATTCATGAGTTAAAGGTTATGTAATGATTCCATTTGATATTAATATCCAAAAATGATAGTCTAATTCCTACTATTATGCATATATTACCATCAAATAACCCTATCTTGGTAGTTTGGAGCAAATTTCATGATTTACCTCAATCCATACAAGTCCTATGACATCAGCTACAAACATATTCAAGTTTTATACAATTGTATATGGATTGATCTTTCTATTCTCATGAATTCTTGACCTTTTTATGGGAAATGTATGTACCTTCTTAGGTTGATGATAGGATATATCAAGTCAACACCTGGTAAGTATTCCATTGTGCATTATCATCAGATTCTCAATCTGTACAATGGTGTTTGAACTCTATACAAATGGAGGTTAAAGGGTTAGGACTTTTCCAATTGGTAGACATGAAAAAGGTTCTAGATGCATAATGGGATGTTTTGGATAGGTCACTCTCCAAAATTCTTTCATTTTCAAATGCATAATGTATGATAGGGACCATTTTCAAGAACTTTGAAGGGAAATTTCAAATAAGCCAAGAGGACTTTACAATAATTTGGGGGAATTATTTTGGGAATAAAAGACTTTACAAAAATTTTGAGGAAAACATAAACTAAAATGGCAATTTTAAAAATCCAAAAGGATTTTTTAATAAATTTGAAGGGTCCATTTCAAAAACTCTCAAAGGCACTTCTTGGAAAAGAGGGTTATTTCCAAAAAGGCCAAAGTTCATTTTCAAGAAGTTCAAAGGGTTCTTTCCCTTTGGGAAGGTCCATCTTCAACAAAACTAAAGGACTTTTTCACAAATTTGAATGGTACATTAAAAATAATTTGAAGGATTCCTTCCTTTTGAAAAGGGCATTTCTAATGGAAAATAAGGAACTTAGCAAGAAGTCTGAAGGTGTTTTTTTTTGGAATGTGCCCAAGGATAAAAGGCCGAAGGTCCTTTTAAGGAAGTCTGAAGACACCTTTTTCAAAAATCTAAAAGGACCTTTTTCATAATTTTGAAATGTTCATTTCAAAATCCAAAGGTCCACTTTTCCAAATGTTGAGGGGCACCTTCAGATTTCTGAAAGGCACTTAAAAGAAGTCCAAGGTAGTTTCAGGAAAAAAGTTTTGAGGAAATAAACCACAAACAAATTATCTGAAGGAAATGTCCATTTTCAAAATCTTGAAGGAATTCCTTTGAGAGAAAATAATTTTGTGAAAAAATAGGAAAACAAAATGATGCAAAGAAATAGTCCAAAAAATTTCCTTTAGGAGAAAAGTTTGAAAAGAAGAGCCTAAACAATAGCCTAAAGGAATACATATAGAAACAAAATCCCAAAGGAAAAAATCCTAAACACAATAAAATGCCCCAAATGAAAGGTGTCCATTGGAAAATAAGTTTAGAGAGTGTCCATAGGAAAATTTCATAAGGAAGAAGACTTTACAATGAACCCAAACAAAAAGCCCAAAGTAATTGGCCAAAGCAAAAAAGGGTAAAAAAAGTTACCCAATACAAATCTAAGGAAATAAGTTTGGGAAAGTGTTTGAGGGATAAATAAGTATGAACATAATGAGTCTAAAATAAATTAAAAGGTGAAGGAATTAACTCGAGTAGATCAACATGGTCTACAACCTACATGCATAACATGTAAAGTGGCCCAAGCTTGATTACATACATTAGGTGAAGCATGAACATGGAAAAAACAAAGATATGCATCTACCTTCAAGCATGGCTCTCTTAGTACTAAAAGGGAGACTCAAATTCATGAGGGGCTCAAGGAGATTTGTGATTATTTTGGATTGCTGATCTCATGATCAAAGTAATTTCATGCTTTCAATGCAAAAGAGCTTGAGAACAACAAGGAGTGATCCAAAATCATTGACAACATATTCTCTCAATTCCCAATTCTAACACATGATTCATTTTCTTTCTTTTGTCTTTTCTTCTATATATACAAGCTTTTGATCCATTGTAAAAGATCAATTTTCAATCAAAAATAATAATAATAAATAGATAATAAATCCTTGAACCTATGTTTTGGCCAAGCCATGATTAGAGAGCATCTGTATTTTTCTTCTTTTGATGAATAAGATAGAATTTTTACCTTCTTAATAGCTTATTTTTTAGTGTATTTTCATGGTCTATTGGGAGATGAACATGATAGATATGGATTCCTATCATCTTATACTTTCCATTATACCTATTTTCAGGTGCTAAGCTCATCCTTGCAAGTTGTGTAACATTCTCTATTGTCTTCATTCATAGGTAAAGTGCAAGCTCTATCTAGTGTCTTTTACAAACATACCAAATAATTTCCTTAGATTATGCCATAAGATCGAGCCTCTATGAAAAATATTGATTCTTAGAGGTTTCTATTTGAGTAGCGTAATTAGACTCATGTCCTTGTTCATCTTCTCAGTGCATGTCAAGTAGATGGAGGTCATATTTTTGGTATATCACCATCATTAGATATGATTTCCCTTCAATTTTATTTCTTACCTTTTTCATCTTCCCTTTTCCTCAATAGTTTGTAGCATAGACTATGGATCTTAAGTGATACACCAAAGGGAGCTAGCCCTTAGAATCTAGAGATTCAATCCATTGATTAGGCCACCCATAGCTTAGGATTGTTTCCATGTTTTAGTAGACTATGAAGGCATGAAACTACCTTTACAAGGGTGCAATTCTAATTAAAAAAATTTCCCTTACCAAGCATTCCATATTTTCTTTCATCCAACTATAATAAGTCTTCTTGGATCACTTTTCCATTAACATTTCCAAGAAAGTCTCTATCATGAACCTCTATTCTATTAGATAATTTTATGATGAGTTCCTTACCAATTTTTTCACCCATTGGAGAAGCTTGATTAATCAAATTTCATTTTCCTTACCTCAACCTGAACTTATATAACTTTTTGCTCAACATTTCACCAAGCATATATCTTCTACACTACATGTTCAGAGTTGGTACCTTTGATGAAGATTTTACCATGGCATGTAAGCTAGAAAATTGGGCCATATATAAGGATAAATTGAAGTTAAAAAATAATAACTCTACCTTCAAGACCAATGAGACCTTTTCCTCTAAACCAAGTAACCAAGCCAATACTAAAACTAAGACTAGGGGAACTATGAATGCCATCATCCTTAAAACTGCCCCTCCACCCAATGCTAACCAAAAAAGTTATCCCATTACCTCCAATCCAAATTCAAGAAACCCAAACTGAAACAACAAAAAAAATCATTCCACTTGGAGAATCTTACACCTCAGTTATGGAGAAGCTACTAAAAGCTAACCTTATACAATTTCCACCTATCAAACCTCCCCAACAATTTGATTCTTCTCATCCAACACCTAATTCATATAATGAGAATGATCTCTATGATTTTCATTGGGTAATTGGACATGATGTCAGTTGATGTAATACCTTCAAGAATATTATTTAGATTCTTATCAACAAAGGGGAACTCATGTTGGATAATCCCAATGCCCCTCAAAATCAATCTCTTGACATCTTTAGGAAACCTTTTCCCAACCATGCCCCTATCAAATCTAAGGACACATAGGAAGAGTGTTCTCATGATTCCCACATAGTCAACATGGTTCAAAATTCACCTACCCATGAGGTCCTGATCAACTAATCTACCCACTCTTCCCCCACCTCACTTACAGAGGTAGAAGAGTCATCTTCCCCTCCTTTGTAGATTCAATGTGAGGAGGTTCATTTTTACCTAACCACACTCATAGAGTATTTGGAATAATCACATTTTACTTCAATAGGCACATCTGAACAAGTAAACATTCTTGATTCACCCCCTTCACCAACTACCCAACAAAACACTACTCCTATGGATATTGTTCCTAAAAGAGAATCATTTCTATCAATTCCTCCCATGGATGAGCTATTTATATCATCCTAATTTCCCTCACCTCAAAAAATAAACCTACCTACCAACCAACCTCTCTAACCTACAATTCTATCTCTTACATCCACTACCCACGAAGCAAAACTAGTACACAAACCTCTTTTCACATTAGTCTAGAAATTCGAATTTTCCCTGAAACTAGATATGGATCAAGTCACTTTTTGGTAAAATTTATGTCTCCCTTACATCAAAAAATCCAAACCTTCTAGAGCACCTTTAACCAACCAATCTATCATCTTTCCACCTCCTCTTAAACTAATCAAAACTTATACCAACCTCTCACATTCCCCACCAACTGAAGAAATCATACCTCAAATAAGAAAACCAACACAAAAACCTATTACAAACCTTGGTATCCTCCCCATATGGAGTTTGGTTCACCCATCTCTTAAATTAGAATTGATCCAATCTAAAAATCCACCCAAAGCTTGACCTAAACTAACCAAAAGAGCAAAACCATTAAATAAACACATGTTTAGGGTTTTCCTTCCTCTACCCTACCCTCTATCTTGGGTGCTCATCCATCATCTTTACCTAGAAATAAACCCTCTTTCAACATATGTCTCCCACTATCATTTATGTTAGCACATTTATTATTTGATGCACCAATCCTTCCCAGAGCACAACCAATCAGACCACCAAATTTGGCCACCTCAACTACCAATGTGCCTAGGCCAAAACCATCTACTTGAGCCACCTTACCCAAGACATCTCTCAGTTAACCTATTACCACCAACAGACCCACCTTACCAACCAAAACTAAAATCCTAAAACCTTCCTTACCTATATAAAAATCCTATACATCCATTCTTCATAGGTTAGTATAAACTTCTTACCTCAAATTATCTCCCATTAGACCCTCTGATCCTTTTGGTTTGAATCCAACCTAGTACAATGACTGTCAAATATACTCCTATTATAGGACACCTAGATACAACATAGAGAATTTCAAAGCTCTAAAATCCATTATCCACCAATTCTATGATGAGGATGACCTTTTGGTAGATAATCTTCCATTCAATCCTTCACCATTACACCTAATAATTAGCCACGCACACATTCTTAATCCCCCACTCTCACCTCAAATTGATAGAGAATATACCTAACCCCCCATCACACAGTCCCCCTCTATCCATACCATTAATCTAGTCACATGATAACAACAAAAGGATAAAGGGAAGGCCAAATAATCCATTCCATGGACATACCCACCAACTCACCCTATACCCAAATAGACCCAAACCTCCATGATTACAAATAAGCCCAAAGTTACTATTTTAGGCACATTAGAGGTTAACCCCTATAAAACCACCATGAGGGTCATTCATAATCAACTCCACCAAAATATAGCTAAGATGAGCCTATATGAGCTCATTTCCACCTCACCTCACCGTCATCAGGCCATTGAGGTTAGAATAGGAGACTCCTAACTTATAGAGCACTTTATGGGTGCTCTCTAACTCTCAACCCTTGTTACCTTCAAGGACTTAGAGATACCTTCCATCCAAAATAGAGACCTAGATCCACCTCTCTTTATTACTACCCATATCAACCAAACCTGTATCAAATAGGTTATGATCAATGGGGGATCTAGTATCAACATCATCTCTTCCAATGCCTATGATCAACTTAAGATACCTGACAATGTCATGTATAAAACTTCATTCATTTGTATATCCTTTAATGACACTATGACCACTACCTTGGGAACCATTATCCTTCACATTCATCTAGGACCTCGCATGATCCCTAAAATTTTCTATGTGGTCGAAGGTGAATTATAATATAATGTTTTACTAGGGAGACCTTGGATCCATGTCATGGCTTGTGTACCTTCCACCCTCTATCATTATTTCAAGTTTGAACATGAATGTTAGGTGGTTACCATAAAAGCTAACCCTATCCTTTTTAGAGCATGCAATATGATCTACAAACCTAATGATGTTCTCCTACCTCCATCTAAAGCACCGCAAAAACCACCACCCATGGAAGTTAAAGCCATTACTTACCATCCTATAGAAGCATCTACCAACTCATCTATTTTTATAAAAAAAATATCCAACACTAATCCCTTAGATTTTACCTTCCAAAACCTCACCCTTGGAGAATACCATCTCCTCACCCTGGATTCCCTCCTTACCCCATAATAATATGGGAAACTTAACTACTATTTAGATTACAATCAGAACATTGGAACCATTATTACTTTAGGACCTCCCAAATATCAAAATCACTTCATATATGGGGTAATTAACAAGCCACTTAACATTTCCATTACCCACCCTTCACCTCAACCATTCACCTCTAATTTTTCTTACTTAGACAAAAATAACTTCACCAAATTATACCTTCACAAGTGTGCCTAGAAGGGATTTGGTTTAGGACAATATGAGCATATCCCACACATTTTAACCTTGAGAAAGACACATAAGCCTCATGATAAAAATATCCTCAACTTCATTCTACCCAATAATAGTAAATATTACAAACCTACCACTACCATTGTTATAAAAGAGATCCCTTCCCTACTAACATCCCCTGAGCTTGAGGGTGAGGATGAGAACATCATCCCACCATTTTTTTTTCCATCAACATGATTACCTTCAAATTATTGGGTTATCAAAAGGAAGGGGCATCTATATCCATCCCTTTGACCCACCTTGAATTCATGGGAGAAGACTCTCCTACCATTAACATTATTCAATGTCAAGATGATGATGTTATTCTCACCTAATTTGGTGTACTAGATTCCTCCATCCACAAATATTTACCTCCAAAAACCACAAACATTGACATAGGCACTTTGGATAACACCCACATCATCAAAATTAGCCAAAATCTCACCTTTGAGGAAATACAAGACTTCTCTACCTTCCTCTAAGACCATAGTATTACATTTGCTTGGTCATATGTCAATATGTCTGATAGTGACCCGACCATTTCCACTCACAACATCATAGCCAATGGTGAAACCAAACTTTTAAGACAAAAACATTTCCAAATTTACCCTCACATAGCCCTCCTTATCAAATAAGAGCTTCAATGCCTCCTTTATATAAAATTTATTCAACCCATGGATTATCTCCAATGGGTTTTGAACATTATACCTGTCACTAAAGCCATAGGGGGACAATGTATCTATGTGGAATTTTGTGACCTCAACCTCACCTTCCTAAAGGATGATTTCCCTCTACATAACATTAAACAACTTGTTGATCTTATAATGCACCATGAGATGTTCTCACTCATGGATGGATTCTTAGGTTATAATCAAATTTTGATTGACCCTAAATATAAAAAAACTACCTTTATCACCCCATGGGGGAATTTGTATTATAGAGTCATGCCCTTTGGTATTAAGAATGTTGGTGCAACCTACCAACATGCCATGACCTATATTTTTCATGACCTTATCCATATAATCATTGAAGACTATGTGGATGACCTTTTCAGGAAGTCCAACCTTTGCAAAGACCATTTAGCCATTCTAGAGATTATCTTTGAATGACTTGTCCATTATCATGTCTACCTCAATCCCAAGAAATGTAATTTTGGGGTCTTATTAGGAAAACTTCTTAGCTTCATCATTTCCCATCAAGGAATATAAGTTGATCCAACCAAAATCAAATCCATCCTTGAGATGCTACCTCTGACCAATCTTAAATAACTTTGTAGCTTGTAGGGGAAACTTCAATCTATTCATCACTTCATCTCTCATCTCACTAATCAGTTTTAACCCTACTACTACCTCTTGAAAAAGGATATCTCTTTCAAGTTGAATGTTGATTGTCAAAAAACCTTTGATATACTCAAAGAGTACCGTCTATCTCCACCTATCCTTACACCTAAGTATTCTGAACCTTTCTACCTTTATATATCCAACATAGACCACTCCCTAGGTGCAATGTTTGCCCATCAAGATGAATAACACAAGGAGCAAGCTATCTATTACATTATCCACACACTTGTCAAATATGAGACTTAATACATGCATGTTGAGAAACTATGTTTGGACCTAGGATTTGTGTCCACCAAACTTCACCACTACCTTCTTAACCATAAAATGTTTGTCATAACCAATACTTACCCCCTAAAATACATGCACTCCAAACTATACCAAAACTAGCATATGGCTAAGTGGATCATGCTTCTAGCTGAGTTTGACCTTGAGTTCCTCTAGTAGAAGTCAATAAAGGGGCAAGTAATCACTAACCAACTATCTGAGGCACCCCTAGTGAATAATTAACCTCCACCTTTTACATTTTTAGATGAGTCTATCATAATCTTATCTTAAGTAAATTTCACCAATCACATAACTATGTTTTTTGATGGTTATAAATGTTACTGTGGTGGGGGAGCTAGTATTATCCATGCCTCCCTTATTGATGAACCACTTCCCTTATCTTTTAAACTTGACTTTGAATGCACCAATAATGTGGCCAAGTATGAAGTCCTAGTGATAGGTCTCCAAACTGCCCTAGCCCTAGGAATCATAGTAATTAATATCTTTGGGGTCTCCCAACTTATGGATAACCAAGTCAATGGTGTTTACTAGTGTAAGAATGAAATAATTTAGATATATAGATAACTCATCATATAAATCTTAGCCTCATTTGAACACTACCATATATAAACCACCCCTTATTTTACCAACAAGTTTATTGATACCATGGCTTCTCTTGCCTCTCAAATCTCGTTAGCACCCTTAAGCTCCAAAATATCCATCATTTTTCATCACCTCACCTAACATTCCTACACCAAATCATACATTCAAATCATATTTAGTGTGGAGTAAACTCTCCTTGATCTTTGATACTAACAAACCTTAAACTACCTTCACCTTATCATAGTTCCCTCTGGCCTCTCTAGGAATGCTCATCATGTATTTATTCAAAGCACCTCCCATTATACCATTGTGAGAGGAATTATCTACAAATGTGGTTTGGGTGGCCTCTTATTCCATTGAATTCATAATAGAGAAGCCTCTCACGCTATCAAAGAGACACATGAAGGTATCTATGGGGGCCACTTTAGTGGAATCATTGTAGCTAAGCATATCCTCTGCCTAGGTTATTATTAGCCCACCCTTAACCAAGACTATTATGATTAGGTTTAAAAGTGTGTCAAGTGTCAATAACATGATAATTTACATCATGTACCTATTAATATCCTTCACGTGTCCATATAATTTTGTCCCTTCTCACAATTGGATGTAGACCTTATTGGTGAAATCAACCCACACTCTTCACAAAGACATCATTCTCTCATTACCACAACTGAATATTTTACCAAATGGGTGGAAGCTATTCCCCTTGTCTTGACAAAAGTTAAAAATATTATCAAATTCATCACCCATCATATCATCTTCCATTTTAATGTTCCCCATAAGTTCATCACCAATAATGGAAAATATTTTAAAAACAAATAAGTTCAGGACTTTTGTGATGTATTTGGTATTAAAATTAGCTTTTCATCACCTTATCACCCATAAGCCAATGGAAAAGATAAATCCTCTAATAAAACCCTTAATAACATGCTTGCTAAAATGGTTAATGCCTCAAGTTGAGATTGGTACTTGTACATCCCCTTTATTCTATGGGCATATTGTACTAGCATCTGAACCCCCACTAGTACTACACCCTTTTCTCTCATCTTTGGAGCTGAAGTTGTCTTACCTCTTGAAATCAAAATACCTTCTCTTCATATATATTTATGTGACCCCATTTTGGAAGATGATTACCATCAAGAATGTTTAGACCAATTTGATCTACTCAATGAGTGTCATTTAGCCACCCTTTCCTATTTTCATGTCTATCGAGAATGAATCAAATAAGCCTATAACAAACACCTAAAAGTTCAAGAATTCCACATTGGAAATATTGTCCTCAAGGAAAACAAACATGTCACTAATATGGAGAAAATCAAAAGAGGAAAATTTCCCTTCAATTGGCTTAGAACCTACATCATTACCCATACGTATGGATCAAGGGCTTATCATTTGTCCTCTCTCAAAGGTAAACCAAAACTTGAGCCTCTCAATGCTTTTCATCTATGCCCCTTTTATTGTTAGATATGGATCATAATTATCATTTGTCTAACTTAAGCTCATCCCTTATAACCACATTCATTTCCCTCTTTTTAAGGGAAATAGACTAAAATTGAATCATGTGATTATCTGTCACAATCATAGCCTAATCTTCAACTATGGATACCATGGATTTATCCATGTCATGATTCTCATAGTACTTCCCATCTCTTTGAGATTAGTTCTTATGGTCATTGTTAACTATACCTCCTTTTCACCTACTGGCACCCCATATCAGCTTAGTTTTGCCTTCACAAAGGTAATCCATTGAGCATGTATGAAAAAGTATACATCAAGTAATATCAGATAGAAAAAATAAACTATGGGTTATCTATAGCATCCATAGACTACTCCCTTGAAGGACAGCTATTGAACACTCATTATAAAATTGCAAAATGTAAGGTGGACTGCTCCCTTGAAGGATAGCTATCAAAATCATTTGAGCTAACCATATAAATCTAGACTACTCCCTTGAAGGATGGTTGGATAAAGCATTAGTCAATGCTAGAAATTTCTTGGAAGCTTCCCACATCGATTATCTTCCCTAACCCTCAAGTAAAATTCAAAATCAATTAAATGAGCAAAATCATTTTTTTTTCAAAGCCATAATTGGCTCTACTAAATAGCAATAAAATTGGAAAAAACACAATCAACTCTCCTTAGTAGACTTCATGTATCGATCAATCTAAAATTTATATATATATATATATATATATATATATATAGACTTGTTTATACCACCTCTTTGGACACCTACAAAAAGGCATACTAATCTCACTAATAGTGCCAATTTCACCCATTCTCCTTCCATATTTCATATGCATGGGACTATAAGCCTACTTGACACAATGTTATCAAGATCCCTATCTATCAACTTAGGCATGCTAATGTGAAACATTTGAATGGGTTATTTTCACTAAGATAATCCAATTTTGGGTTTTGTGTCAATCTTTACCATGAAAATTCATTATGTTATTAGTCTATGTAAGCCTATAAACATGAGCAAAAAACATCATACCAAAATCATGAACATCATGAACTATGTCAACAAGCAAAATCATCTATCCATCAATGATCCAAGTGTAATTTAAACATGTAGTAGCCAACCACAAACATTCACCTATACATCACATCATGTAAGCCTCTGAACATGTTATTACACCATAAAAAAAATCAATAAGCAAAACATTATAGCATATACCATTCACTATTCAATACACATAGCCGTAAACATGAGCCATAACATGTATCCATCCATAACATATCCTATATAACCCTAAGCAAAATTAAAATATCATAATTCAAATTTCTAAGCATCACATGCCTAAACTAATAACCATAACCATGAGCATCCATAACCATAAATCACAAACATGAGAATCACATAAAACACTGAATGCCATATATCATATACATCTAATAGTCAAAAATCATACACGTAACAATGAATTAATATCATCTCTCTTTCAAAATATACATATCACTACATTAGCATGTAGGTTGGAATCAAAATTCATACATATCATATATCAAAATACAAAATTAAGCCCCTAGAACACTCAAACCACCTACACCACTACCACTAGCCCAATCTATACCTGTACCTAATAGTCATCGTTATGGGACCCTATTTTTGGAACTGTAATAGCCCACTACCTTGGAGTAGCTAGTGTAGCCCCACCACCCAAACTAGATCTATACTCTACAAATACATTGGCATGGGGCAACTGATCTAGCACCATCACCTCATAGTATCTAAGCTCCTATATGGTAGCTACCATACTTATGTCACTAGAGTTGATGGCTCTCATGCTATTGTACCTACTACACCCATACCAATCTACCCCTATAATATGCCTATCTAGCCTTAGAAAGTAGCTACCTATCCCTATAAAATGATAGCATGAGCTTGTACCTATTCCCTCTTAGCTATCACTACCCCAACTTACCATTGGATTCTTACCACTTATCCTTCTAAAACCTATATCTAAGCCTAGGATATAGCTAATGCCACCCCTATCTTATTTGACCAACTAGATCTACAACCATCAGCCTTATGCCTCTATCATTTTCACTAGCATTTGTAGCTGCATAGATCAACTGGTACCAAGCCATGTATTCATCTATGTACCTTACATCATCTATAGGATCCCTAATAAGAAGCTCTTCAAATCCACCATCTAGTACTATTTGAGTGGGTTAGGGCACTAATAACTAAACCTCTAAATCCTACCTCATGTACCATAGATGTGGACTTGGTACACCTTATAACAAGCCAAATTAGTGTCAAACTTGGTCAAATGGAATCAGTTTTACCTCACCCTCTTAATGACCCACTGCCCACTTATAACTCTACATGTCAAGGGTCTCCCTCCTATAACTTAGCCAGAGTGGAAACTGTAGGTATGGCCTCTAGGTGATGTCCCCAACCAATAGCACACCTAAAGAACCTTTGAACCAATCCATGCCATGTGCTCTACCACTTGCACCTGATGTCATATAATCATCCCTCCACCTCATAAAACCAATAAGGAACTCAACTATGCATACCCTACCCATGGTAACCCCATTGGCCTTAACACTTGGATGTGCTCATGAGCCCAATAGTGTAGTACCATCCCCACACTGATCCCATTCTCCTATAGTGACTAAATCCCCATAGCTCCATATAATTAGACTAATAAAATGGGCACCCAACCAAACACCATCTTTCCAAGTAGTAACTCAACCAATACACCTAAAAAACATAGGGAAACCTCCCACTTCTAGAATTTGAGAGCCTAAAACAAGTTATCATGATCATCAACATCATGATTAATCAACTCTCCTTGGGAGTACTCTCATATAAAACTGAGTAGTTAAATCCTCTAGAGTACCAATGGACTTGATCACTATCATCTCCACATAAATAATCAATAAACTCATCTTACTCCTCCTACTCAATCTAGTATATCACCTCACCACATAATGGGAGTCAAGTAATATGATGTACATCCTCTAGGAGAATAGTCATCTCCCTAGTCAATAATAAAAAGGTATTGGTAGTAGGATCTCATCTCTCAATGAGTGTTACTACCATTGACACATCCCTCGACACATGATGATAGTGCCTCATCCCACCGAACCCTACCTCTTCCATATGGGTTCATCCCTTTGTAGTCATCCCCTTGTGAAGCTTAGGGAAGATGCATGACACTTTATCATGCATCTAGATCTACTCTCTACCTTACACCAAACCATACGCTCAACTTAGTATCTCTTATTAGACTCATCTAAACTATATCCAAAACCATGATCTCACACTACTCTTCTATTTCAATAGATTAAAATTTCCCATTTGACCTCACACCTACCCATTTTACCCTACCAATCAACCTTATACCATTTTACCTAAACCTAATCTATTTACCCTAATATCATCCTATACCATTTTTCCTTAACCTATTTTAGTCATAACCCAATTTCCCTCAAAACTCTTTTTCCAAACAAAAAAAAAAAAAGTAATAATAACAACAAATAAAACCAAAAAGCTACCCTATATTACTTAACCATTTATGGTCATGTTGATCATTGATGATTAGAGACCCTAATTCTTAGGGTGTCGACTAGCGATGATTAGACCTAACCACTAATAATTACCTATCAACTTAAACCCCTAAACCCCAAGCTCCCCCTAGCACCTAAAATCCATAAAATTTATATTCTCTCCTAAATACTACCCTATCTAATGTTTATTAAACTCATCCCACCTACCCACCCTATCTACTCGACACCCAACCCATCATTTTGACCTACCATTTCAGTAGACTCAACCTAGGGCATACAGGTTAAATTGACAAAATTTCACACTTACCCACACAACTTCAAAAAAGTAATTTTAACCAAAAACTATCAATTAAATACACCCCTTACCTCATTTCCTAACCTCCTCTATGGTTTGAGCCCATGACAAGCTACTTGACCATGTCTACATACTCCCTACATCTTGGACTCATGAAGATCACACCCACACTGCAACCAATGAGCAGTCACCAACTTAGCAAGTACTCTTTCCACATACATCATAATAACTAGGGCCAAGTCAACCAAGCATAAAATTTACAATGAGTCAAAGTAATTTTTTTTTAAATTTTTACCTGGTAGTTTTTTAGGGTTTTCCCTAACCATCAATGGTTAGGGTGACTACTGATAGTCACCTTCTAGGGGACCCTGACCATCGATGATTAGGGATCCCTAATTAGATACCACCTACCCTTTTTCAACAAAACTATATCAACAAGAATCTACCCCCACTAAGCCCTTACCACTTTTTAAGATGTCATTCTCCTACTAAACCAACTACCTCATCACCTCCTCATTGGACTCTCATGGCCCCTCTATCATGCAATTTTGTGAACACTTATTGCTTGGTCTTTTGACCACAATGAAAACATGGCCATGTTAAAATTTTATATTTTGTGCCACTTCATGCATACAGACCCACTTGTGTCTCACTAATAACACTTCCTACCTTGGATATACATGACACTTGACCCATTTGTGTTTTCCTCAAGAGCACTTCCTACCTTGAATACCCATTGATACACTCAAATCTACCTTGGAGGTGAATAGGTGTATACAACTACCATGCCTACATCAGTCATATGATACATTGGTCACTTGTCTTCTTCAATAAACCTTATTCTCATTAACATTGGTAATCTATCTTTGGCTGATATTAACTATCACACCTTTTGTCACATTTTGTTTGCACATTTTCACCTCACATGCTCAACCTTGATTCACCACCTCATGACTCCAAATTTACCCCTTATCAAACTTGTACCCTCTTCATCTTCACCTCACTAACTCTTGATTTTAGGGGGAATACATCCTCCCACTCTTATGATAACTATAACCTTGACCTATACTCCATTTTTGATTTCTTTTTCATTCACAAGAGCAACACAATGAAAAGGGAAAAAATGTAAACACTAAAAATCCACATACCAGTGATTCTAAATGTTGAAGTTACCCCTAGACCCTCTACAATCCATTTTTAGACCATCTAATACCTCTCAAGCCTAGCCCACTTACCTACACCCTATTTCACCAAACATGGTAAACTTGATAATTAGGTCCCCTTTCCCTTTGGACCCTGACTATTAACAATTAGCCTAACCATTGACAGTCATCCTAACCATTGACGATCAGGATCCACCATCTCAACCAAGCATGCAAACTACTACCTTAGCTTTTCTAAATATAACTTTCTCTAATTCATGTTGTGAGGCTCTTGCATGCATAAATTATATTTAGAAGCCCCAACTACACCTTCCCTTCCACCTCTTTCTTGTGACTATAAGAAAGAGAGGCTTGGGAGATCTAATGTATCTATAGTTATTATCAAGAGATTAAACACGTAAAAGTCCCCCTTTATAGGTCAATCAAGTGCTTCAACAATCCAAAAATCATACTAGTGTCATCCATGTCATCAAGAGTTTACTTGTCATCACCTCTCAACCAAGCTTCTAAGTCTATTACTCTACCAAGATCAAGCTAGATCTTGCCTACAGGCCAACTACAACAACTACTCATCCAACCCAATTCTGGTAAGACAAGCCCTTATTTGTTACTATTCATGTTCTTTATTTCCATTTTGTAATTAATTTATCCTTTTACCAACACCTAAAATGCATCTATGAATCTTATTAATCTACTATTGATCAAACCTAGTTTTGTCAAAGTCAATTGTTAATGGTTAGACATAACCATTGATGGTCGACCTAACCATCGATGGTCACCTACAAAAAAAAAACTAGGAAGCTACCTTGATCTACTTACACTTATCCAAATATACTCTTCTAATTTTTTTATTATTCACAAACCCCTTTCAGAACTTGTGAGCCATATCTTGACCCATTAACACTAGCACTAATTAGTTTGTCACTAATTTGATCATTCTAGCATATCTCTTTATTAATCAATTCTTGTTATTAGTTTCAGTACCTTTTGATTATTGATGCAAGCACTTTATTTTTGTTTTATCAACTTAATTGCTTTAAAATGATGGATTGATAACCCCTAAGGAAACTCTCACTTTTGGGATCTAGCTAGTGATAGGAAATCCACCCAGCTACTTGTCTAACCAACCAATTTGCTTTAGTTCTTTCTTACATACAATTCATCCTTCCAAGCCAAAGAAGAGCTCTCCATAATCTTCTGACACAATGTGCATACTTTTTATCAAGTATTCCTATCCAAACCCATATTTCTAATTTTACTACCTTCTTTTGAATAATAACAAAATTTGAGTGAAATAGGGGTCACCTCATCCTCCAAGTCCATACATGATGATTACATCTGATAGTTAGAACATGTAGTTCTAACTATGGTCCAAAGTTGTATAAGAAAAAAGATTTTAAAAGAAAGCTATAAATAGTTGAATTGACTTTTACAAAATTATGCAACATGTGAATATATACAAAAATATAAAGTTAATTTTATAATGATTCACTCTAATATCAAGGAAATCTAAGTATATGTGGTGTTATAAAAAATGTACATGTGTAACATTTTAGCCTATCAATGATGACTGATTTGAAGTGTTGCATGTGATTTAGTAGGCATGGAAGTGGAAGTAGCAGTTGAAGATATAACAACACCACTAGACGCCTACTTATTTTTTGCCTCATTATCCTTGTATACTTTGTGTGATACATCATGCTATTATTAGATAATGTCTAAGTTGATTAATGATGGTTGGTGAAGTTTGTTGGTCTATCCAAGGAGTCTTGCATGCTTATCCTTGGTTATCTAAAATTAAATTTTAAAAATATTGACGTTGGTTACCTTCTTCTAATCCTTTCTTAACTTAGGTTCTATTTATTTAATTGCCAAATCTTGTATGCTCTATTCAAATTTCTTTATAGCCTCCTAAACAATTTTATCAAAATTAATTATATTGATCAATTTAATAGTATAACATCTTACCTTGGACAATTTTAACTCATCCAAATTTGTAGGCAGCTGATCCTCATGTGCTTCATATTTAAGGACCAAAGCCCCAACTAATTTCAACTACTCCTTCACCTCCTCTTACTAGATGAAAATCATATATAAATAATTAGATGCTTTGAATGTTGTCATTAAATCAAGATGGTTATATAAAGAGTTGCCTTTATAGACAAATAGAATTTTGAGCTTGGCACTATCTTGAATTAAGGAATTATATAATTTATTTTCTTTGTTCACATGGGGATCCATCTCAACATTCATAAATTCCATGGCATCTAAGGATTTTTAACATTTTGATGCAACCCCCTGAACCTCAGCTTCAATACCCACAAAAATATGCACTGTCTTAGATTACTCCCTAAGATGTTCAATCTATGTCTATAAGTTTTGCACCTCCTCTTCTATATTTTTTCAAGATAACTCAATGCCTTTATGAATGAAAACTATATCATCCTTATGTGTTTGATCTATGCCTAAGAGATTTTCCTTGTATATAGACTATCCTAACTGTCTATTCTACTTCCTGGTGAGGGAGAACACTAGTTGTCATTACTCAAGGATGATTATTTCACCTTAGTTATCTTCACATTTTCTCCTCCCCACCCTTTAGTTAGTGCCAACTGGTGGATCAAATAGGGTAGACACAAAGGGAAGCTTGGTGTTCCTATAACTTTGTATTTGAGAAGTTTCAATTCTCAAATCCATCACCTAGGGTGGAATGTTTAGATTTGATGCATCAAAGGTTGTGACCAAAACCTCATTTGTAGCATCTTCTTCCACTTTATTTTGCTTATTATTGGCCTTTATCAAAACATTAGGTAAAGAAGGCTAAATTATTTTAGACAAATCCACTCCTCTAAATTGAGGGAGTGGGTGGACTAAAACTATTTGGGGCTTGGCCTTTCATCCCCTACTGGTACTTGTGACTATGGTCTCTTTTATGGAAGTGGGTAGGGAGTGGAATGGAAATTTGTATGGATTGAACATGGAGTTGAGGGCTGATAAGAGTAGTCTAGATTTTCCTAGATGTATTATTATTCTTGAGAACTCTCATGGTAAAAGTGTCAGTAGGTATAGAGGGAATAACCATAGGAAGTGGTGTAGAGGTGAAAATGAAGGGATCAATGGTGGTGGTGGAAATGGAAGGAGTAGATGTAGAGGTGGATAGAATGAAGGGAGTGAATGTAATAAACATGTGAAATTCCAAATAAGAGACTAGAACTTGATAAACAATATAAGTTAAAGACAAAGGAAAACTTGAAAAGGTTTAAGTACCTTGGAGGTGAATCTCTATTGGGTTTACTTGGAGACTCATGGCCTTGGCCTTGTCTAACTTAATTTCTTCATCTGAATCATCTTCTATGTCTTTGATGATAACCACATACTCCCTTTCTAGCTATAAACTTAGAGGTGGATTGAGAAAGTATTGATATGCATGTACTATAGATATACCTTTGGGAGTCTTGGGTTTCCTTATATAAGAACTTAACTAGAGCTTACAATAGGTATGTCTTTCACTTTGTCTCCCTCCTTATTAGAATTAAATCTAATGGGATATCCTCTTTGTCCTCTTCTTTGAGAAGTGGGCTCAGATATCGTAGACTCTCTCTTCACTATTTTCAATTTCAATTTTATAAGAAGTCCTTAGGAGGAGCAAGCTTCCCATTCTCCTAAAATTCCCTTCCAAAAGTTTGAATGCTCCCACCCTTTAAAGAGCGATTTTCTTCTATCCAACTCCCTAGTGGGGATGAAAGGGTCAGTTTGGATAATTCTCAAATGATCCTCTTATAGGACATCTATCTATGCTCAATCCAACACATCTTCATCAAACTTTTCATTCATGAAAATAAAATCATAATCATAAGTCTATTATTAAAAAGGGATATTGAATCTATGAATATGATTTTGTATCAACCCATGTAGATCCTAGTCTCTATGTTCAAGTGTGGGGAAGCCATAGTGGTGTCACTTTCCACCTACATCTCTAAGATGATTTCTTATTGATACACCATATTTTCAATTAAAATCAAGTTTCCAAAGTATAAGGCCTTCCTTTTCCTTTCCAAATCTTCTTCAATGTTATTATATAGATAGAAAGCAATCTCTTGTTCAGCCAATTTATCTGATACATATTTTTTAGAGATAAAGTGGCCTAAGCTTATTTCCCTAGATCATACTAATAGTAAAATTTAGGTAAATTTAATCTCCCCATCTAAATTATTCTAAATATTCTCCCCAATCCAATGTATAGGTGAGCCATGAATGGTTTTCCATACCTATAGATAGATGTCCTCATATATCTTAACCATATGCTTAGTTTAATCATATATGTGCATGAATTGGTAGTAATCAAAAATTATATCCTTCATGCAATCTATGGTATAAGTCCACAAGTTTACCAAGTCCTTATAATACATGTGCATGATTGCATCCACTAAATATGACATCATGTAAAAATATCCTATGGGTGTGGGATGATTGTATTTATGAATAATTTGCTCCATTAATCTTATACTGATTATTTCTCCCAGGGCATAAGTGACATCATGAGATAGTGTCATATATAATAATGGTACCCAATATAAAATCATAAAATGGATGTTGGTCATACTATATAATCTATTGAGCAACCACATACCAATATAGATTCCCATCCTGAACTTCTTGATTGGAATTGCTTCCTTCAACTTCTTTGCCTTTCATGTGATTATTTGGTTGGGGAGATACCATGACAATAACACACTTTTGATTGAAGTATATTAATTAAACCACACCAAAGTGTGCTTGTCAAATTAAGTATTGGGTATGATAAGAGATAAATACCTTTGAAAATCATTGTTAGAGATGCATGATACCATTATATCACCACAAGAATGAAGTAAGAAAACATCCCATGATATCTTTCCAAAAAAGAATAAGTCCATGAGAAGGTCAATATAAGGCATAACTTATGATTTGGTCATAGTGAAGTGTAATTCCTAACATTTATATGTTATTAATTCTTTAAAAAATAGTTTGTCTTCTAATGTCATCTCATCTTCAAGTAAAAATGCATCCACTGAATCAATGGAATCCCAAAGTTGTGATAGTTTTGATACTTGTCTCCAAATACCACCACATTGAAGATAATGTCTTTAAAGTCTATAAAATCTTTAATTGAAAATGTAGATAGTGGATTCATTCCTCAAAACATCCTAGATGTAGAAGTCATTACTGTGTACTCTAGGATACTTACATTTTCCTTCAATATACTATGTATATGTCACAAACACTTAGGATTTTAGCTTGGTCATTATTATACTTTCAAAAATCTTGAGATGTATACTAGGGCTCTTGGTCATTATTAGAAAGTAGGATGCTTAGAGTGCAATTCAAATTGTATGAAAATGATGGCTTCACTATTTGTATATCATCTATATAAGATCTTATATTGAATATCAGTTCATGTGATATAAATATGGAACATTCATTTTTTCTTCTTTTCAAACTTATTAGCTCAGGTTAATAGGGGTGTCTCTAAAATATTAATAAGAAGCATTTTTTCTTTTATATTGGCTAAGTATGATGAGTCTTATTAGTATTACTAGTAATAAAGTTCTTAGAGTGTACATTGAAAAAATGCTTTCGGGTCAACACTTGTAGATAAATTCTTTTGAGGGATTTGTTTTGGATAAAATGTCTGTAACAATTTATTGAAAGATTCATCTAGGTAAAGCCTTAAAATAATTATTCTAAAGGGTTATTTCAAGGTTAAATGGAATTTCCAATTTCCTTGAAGGGTACTCTTAATTAGAAGGCTCCACTTTATAGGGAATTTTGTCCATGACATAAGTCCTTACCGGTCTACTTCACAAAGCTCGAAGGGTAATTTTTATTTTCCAAAGGGTAATTTCATAAATCTAAAGGTTCTTTCAAAATTCTATAAGGGTAGGCTTAGGAGGGTTGAAGGGCACTTTTAATCTTCAAAGGGTACTTTTCATATGGATAAGGGTCATTTGAAAAGTCCTGTAGGGTAAGTATCACCAATATTGAAGGGTATGTATGGATAATCGAAAGGGAATATGGAAATTCCATAAGGGATTAGAGGTCCTTTTCAAAATATTTGAAGGGTATGTGGCCACTTTGAAAAGGGCACACAGCTTGGGACAAGAATCCCAAAAAGTGGGTCTAACCAAACCTAAAGGGTAGGTTTTGTGGCAAGAAGTTCAAAACCAAAAGGAAAAAAGGCACTTTTGTAGGACTAAAAGGGTAGGGAAAAACATCTAAAGGGTATGTCTTGAAGGGTAAATGGGCTTAGGCCAAAGTCTTGAAGGGTATTGTTGACCAATTTTGAATTTTAGGTCAAAATAGGGTACCCTAGTAAAAAAATTAAATTTTACACATATAATTGGGTATAATATGTTGTCATAAGGTGTTTCATAGGTTAATTAGTGTCAATTTATGTTGTAATAGCTTTGGTTGAGTATTTTCTAAGTCCATTTATCATTCTAAGTCTTTTTAAGGTGTCAAAATGGTGCATTTAATGTTTTGTATAGGTTTATTTGGAAATGTGAAAGTTTAAAAGAGTTTTATCACATTCCATGTGTCCTAGGAGGTCTATAATAACTAAAACTAACTAAAACTTTTAGGTTGTTTAGATAAAAGGCAAATGTCTTGGTAAAAGAGAGAGAAATAGACACTTGTATGACTTCTTTGGGAAGTGTGCCACTTGGAAAATGTGACTCTTCACCTCCCCACACCAATTTTCACATTTTTTTCTAGGGATAATGAAAAAAAATTCATCTACAACTTATTTTCCCCCATTTTCTCTTGGCAAGCAAATAAGGGTCCACTTCAAGCACTTGGTGTGGATGGTACAGGTAGAGTTGGGAGCATTGCTTCTATGGGTGGATTTTAATCTAAGTAAACTTAATTTTATTAAAAATAACTTGTAATTTTGTTTCTCCTCCTTTATTAACAATGGCTAACACTCTAGGTAGCTTTTTATGGGATTACAACCATGGGGGAGTCACTGTTTGAGCTTGTCTCAGTTTTTAATGATTTGGTCTAATGTGTTGGTGTATTATAAGTGTTTCTACATGTTTATCAAGAAATACCCATGATTATTATTGTTTTTTAAAGCTCAATGTCTTAGGAAATCCTCTTTTAGGCTTATATACACTCCCAAACTAGTCTTTCACACTTGCAGTCACCTCAAGGGTCTTAAATGAAGGTTTTATACATTAAAGAGAGGGTTTTGAGTTGATTTAAAAATATTATTGATGATTTTATCTAAAATTAAGGTTGGTAATTGAATTTTGAGGTGTTTAGAGAACCTTACCTTTACAAACTCATGCTCTTTTATGTCTCTATCTGCATATAAAGTTCAAGAGATGCACTTATAGTCCTGATGATGTCATGCTAATGCTTAACTGGATGTCATTATGATAAAATTGATCACCATGGTTCTAGATGCATAAATAAACCTAAGATAGCTTTTCCTAGGTTTGTTTTAGTGATGAATCAACCTCATTACCTCACATACAATCAAATGTACATCTTTAGGTGCCATTTGTAGAGCTATGGGGGTGTGAATGGAGGTATTCTATAGGTTTAAACTCTCATGAGGTTATGAAGTGAGTTGATAACCTAAATAGCATGATTAAAAACCCTTAAAAGTCAAGCATGGTGTTGGGAAGACCTTGTTAAGATAAGTATTGATATAGGGACCCTTTTCCCTAAATGGACAAAATAGAGGACATGGAGATTTAAAAAAATAACATATTACTCATTTGAAAAGGTTTTAAAGCAAAAAATTAGGTGAGAGTTATTTCATCTAGTATACAGAATCACTTTTAAAATCATGGGGTCAAGGAGATTATTAGAGGTTGGAGCTTGAGCACATTGAAAATGGTCAGAAAATCATTGAGAAGCTTCAATGACATCTACAAGAAACTTACTAAAAGAGAACTTCAAGAAATAAGGCATAACATGACTAGGCCTTATGCTCAAATGAATCCAAGTAACCCAAACATACATTCAATGACTAAATATCACCTTATCAAGGTTAGAACATGGTTTTGACCTCTAAACACTTCCCTTAGTCCATACATAGACCTGAGAAGTGAAACACAGTCTTGCTGAGGAGGTTGCTTGAAGGTTGAGGTATGAAATAAAGAGTTGAGTTTGATTTTTTTTTTGAAATTTCAAAAATAATAGGATGTTTGGTGACTTAAAAACATTCAATAATAATCAAAACATCCTCAAAAAAGTTTCAAATAATCTCTAACATAATTATAGGCTTGTATGGACTGAGACAAGTAGTGAGTTGAAAATAGACTTTTCTTGTGCCAAATAGGACTATGTAAGTGAAGTTTGACTTATAAAAAGTGAGGGATGATCTAAAAAGAACCTCAACATGATTTAAGACATTTTTTAAGCATTTTTTGGTAGTGAATAACCTCTAGACATAGTCAAATAGGGTGTGTGTAGTGAGTGACATGTAGGGTCTCCTTTACATCAAAAGGACTGTATGGGTGGAGTTTGGCATAGATAAATGAATTATAATCACTAAGAATTAATGAAAAACGTAAGTACACCATCCATAAGCCCCAATATTTCAAAATTCACCTATAATAGGGGTTTCTAAATGAGAAACACTATCATCATAACACCCTTGCACATAGTCTTGTACTCCAAAGTCTACCTTGGAAATGGTGTTCGATGGATGTCTAAAACTTGGAATTGAAGGTTGATTTTTGGTAAAGAAAACCCTTGGGAGTTGGGAAAGCACATCCAATGACTAGTTTTGAATAATATTTTATCTTAGATTAGGGGTAGTTTTTCCATGCCCAAGGAGATAGTTTGAAGAAAAAATGGATCAAATCATGGACTAGAAGTCAAGTGAGATCAAATGAAGGTTTTCATAGCTGGTACACATCTAATGGACCATGATAAATCAACTTATAATCTTTGAAATCAAACATGATATAACCAAGAAGGGCTACATACAAATGTGGAAGCCATAAAAAAAACTATAGATTCCATCAGTCCAACTTCAGACTCCAACTAAACTATGGAATCCATCAGTATAACTATATACTCCATGAGTAGAGATCTGTTACTATCATAGGCCTTAGAGAATGAAAATATTCTAGTGTAAGTGTCAAGGAATTCCTATTAGAGAGTGATCTTGATGATAGGTGATGATTGAGCTTGTGTAAGAGAATGCCATGATTAAGAAAACTCCCAATTTAGGTGAAGGATTATTTGTAACTCCATTTCCTCATCACACAAGAAACACTTATCCTAACCTACTTTGGAATGCTCAAAATGAATCCTATGATGAAGGTGGTTTGTAAGACATAATAATTGAGAATATTTGTTACACCACACTTAGAAAAGAGGTTAATTTGGGATGAGATGATATGTAAATCAATTTCATGACTCATTTCCACTGCATCCACATGTATTGTAATTGATTCTCACCTTTGGACACTTATCCTTATACCTCTTCAACTTATCTCTTCTCTCTCTTCTTCCAATTTCTATAATTATCATCCATTTTGGCTATTGAAGGGGATTCCAACTCTTTGTATGGTGAAGCCCTACCAAAATTGTACCTTATTTTGTACTTAAGCTAATGATAAGCAAGTTGGTTATACTCTAATTCCATTTGAACTACGTGTTGAAGTGATCCATCTTGAATGTCAAGTATAGATTGAGTTCATCTTATTTTGATTCAATCTTTTAATGTGTTATTGTAATTGACTTCTCTCCTAATGGGTTTCATGAAGTGTACGCTACTGTAATAGACTCTTGAATTATGTATGAGTTTGGTAGTGTCATATCTGACCTTCACTTCGCTTTCATTCATTTTTTGAGTTTTTATTTGCCATCATGAGAAACACTAATGCTAGGGAGCTCCATTAATGGTGTTGAGGCTAGTTTGGCTATATTAGTTCATTATGAAAATTTCAATTATATAAATGGAAGTAACTCTTGGTGTATCACCTCCTAGTTTAGGTTTTCCTTATGTATATTTCTCTCCCTTTTCACCCATAATAGGTAGTTCTAGTAGAATAAGCACATCAAGTGATATTTATGGAGCTAGCCCTTAAAATCTAGAGGTTTACTTCTAGTATAGGTGCCCCACACACTTGGAAGTATTCCTATATTGGCCAAATATTAAATAGGCTTGAATAACCTCTTCTAAGGTGAAATATTTAGAGATAATAGTTTTGGCATGCCTGGTAGGACAATTGAATTCAAGTGAAGGAATTATTCATGTTATCCTTCAACTCATCAGCCTATAAAGGAAATCAAAGCACCAATGGAAACTATGAATGCTTTCAACTAATGTAAGCAATTTTAGTGATTCAAAACATCAATTTGGGTATGTACACTTTATCTTCCAGTCAACATGTACCTCCATATCAATATGATCCTACTTGTGGTGTTCATGGCTTCTCCAAAATCTACCCTCAAGAGACTATACTTCATGAAAGTTCATATAAACCTTTCTACCCTCTTCCAACATCAACTCACTCATATTACCAACCTTAATGATCAATTTGAGAAAGATGAGAATGAGTTGAACCTATATTTGGAGGGTTTGAAAAGTGAATTGAGGGAGTTGAAATAACTTTTGAAATAGAAGCAAGTAATGCAACATCAATGTCATGTTCCTCAATAAGTCATTGAAGTTGTTACTTCTCCTTTCATTTACACCATGATCATTGATATTGTCTCAATTCATAATTGTGCCTTTAGTACTACTGTAAGTCATTATTTTATTCCTAAGGAAATAGTTGATGATTTGAACTTGTAGTATGAGTTTGATCCTAGAGTTTAATTATAATTAGAAGGAAAATACGTAAACACTCTTGGCATTAAAAGAAACATAAATGTGTATTTTGATTTTCCTACTTATCATAATGTCAGAATCCTATAAGATATAATAGTTGTAAATTTTCAACCATAATTTGATCTATTCCTAGCTAATGACTTCATGGCTAAGATTAAGGGAATAGTGTCTAATGATATGTCTCAATTTATCTTCAAGTTTAAGCTTGGTTAGAAAGGTCAAAATGAGTCAAATCCATGTAACAAGTTTCATTTGTAGCTCCTCCCTCCAAGAAAACCAAACATTTATCATTCTCATTCTTCTACTCCTAAGTCTGCTCCCAAGCTTACTAAGCCTACTCAAGATAATACCATAGATTCATATTTCATTCCATATTAGACTAAGAACCTAAACTATGTCATGCCTAACCTTGAGAGGAAAGAAGGTGCTATGCCTAGATAGATTATGAAAAAGGAGGATTATGTTGGGAGAAATTAAAAAGGTCTTGTAAGTTGTTCCAATTCTCCATCTACCCTTCATTCTTGAGCTTCTCATAAATTTCAAGACATACCAAAGGTTGACAAGGTACTTGAAGAATTTCCATTTAGTACTTCTCTATTTCCTTCATACCTAGAGAGTCAAATGATTGTTCCTAAGACTCTTTAAGAGTTGGAAGATAATGATACCATATATGAGTTTCTTGAACATATTGAAGATGATACCTCAGGAAGATATGATGAATGTATTATCATTGGCACACCTCTTCACCATAGAAGATTAGTTTTTTAGCTTGAGGAAGGAGCTGATGACATGGAGCAAAAAGTAGAGATTTTGGGAGAAGAAGACACTTCAGTTGTAAGACAAGAAGAAATAGACCTTGAATGGATTGATAAATTGCCATGTTTCATGGAAGATGATGATGATAAACTTGCAACACAAGATGAATAAGTGGCTCTTAAAGGTGGTATGTTTTAAATAGAAGACATAGGTCACACCTACATTCAAATGTTCCAAGAATATGAAGATGAGATTGACAAACCTAACATGTCAATGTTGGATGATGGAGAATGCAAGCATGGTGAGATTTCTTCCCCTTTGTTTGATGAATTTTCCTCTTTCTTTGATGAAGATAGTGACTTGGCCATGAGACATGAGTTGGATGATGTTTAAGAGATGTTGTTGAGTAATTAGAGACCCTTGTTTCTGAGCAAGAAGGAGAGGTATCAAGTTGGTGTGATAGAGGCATTGAAGAGGGAAATTTGGAACAAGAGATTGGTAGTTTTTGGGATGAATTCTAGGAATTTTGTCTCAATTCAAACATCATACTAGATAACCTTCCTTAAGAGGATCATGAAGAGGCTACAGATCAATTTGTAAAACTTCTTGAAGAAATAGAGAAATATGAGTTGGTCCAAGATATATACTAAGACGTATATGAACAAAATGAGCCTTATAATGATGAGATTGCAACCTTTGATGCATTGATGGACTAAACTAACATGAAGGACCAGCATGAAACATGTTTCAAGGAGAAATATGATTACATGAATGTTGAGGACATGTTTGAATTTGATTCATTTGGACACATGCCAATCAAGGTGGCAAGCAAAAGGGATGAGTCACTAAGCTCCTAATTTAACAAACTACTTGGTTACCACCATAAGGTTTCTTGTCATGAAGTAGATCTAAGAAGCTTCTCATTTGATCTAGGAGGGGAAAAAACATATCAATTTAGGTGTACATATTAGTTTGCCTTCAGTTGTGCCTTGCTTCCCCTAAGTTCTTAGTATCACAAGTGTGTTTACTTTGGTCGTTGTATGTGTTGTTGTTTCACTTTCTGTGGTTGAGGTAGCAACTAGTTGTCTTGTTGATCAAAGGTTTGAGTCAATGGTAAAAGTATCTTGTTTTCTTAGTCCCTAGATGATTCCATAAGCCTAATGGACTGATAATTCTACTAGTCTAGTTAGTATTGTAGGCATACTACCCCTATGAGTCACTAATTTGTTGACCAATTTTGACTTTTAGGTTAAAATAGGGCACCCCTATTAAAAATATTAACTTTTAGGAATATAAGGGGGTATAATATGTTCTCATAAGGTGTTTCATATGTTAATTAGTGTCAATTGATGTTGTAATAGCTTTGGTTGAGTGTTTTCTAGGTCTATTTATCATTCTAAGTCTTTTTAAGGGGTCAGAATGGTGCATTTAATGATTTGTACAATTTTATTTGGAAATTTGAAAGTGTAAAAGGTTTGTATCACATTCAATTTGTCTTAGGAGGTCTATAATAGCTGTCACTAACTAAAAATTATAGGTTGTTTAGACAAAAGGTAGTTTTCTTAGCCAAAGAGAGAGAAATGGACACTTTTATGGCTTCCTTGGGAAGTGTGCCACTTGGAAAATGTAAAAATGTGAATATTCACCTCCTGACACCCATTTACATGTTTTTTATGGAGAATTTAAAAATGTTCATCTACAACTTATTTTCCCCCATTTTCTCTTAGCAAGCAAAGAAGGGTCAACTTTAAGCACTTGGTGTTGATGTTACAGGTGGAGTTGGGAGGAGTGATTCTAGGGGTGTATTTTAATATTAGAGAATGTAATTTTCATAATAATAACTTACAATTTGGTACCTCATTTATGAATAATGGCTAACACTCCAGGGAGTTTTTTATGAGCTTGTAACCATGAGGGGGTCACTATTTGAGCTTGTCTCAAGTTTTATTGATTTAGTCTAATGGGTTGGTGTGTTGTAGGTGTTTATACATGTTTTAAAATACATTTCCATCATTTTTATTGTTTTTTAAAGATAAATTTCTTAATAAATCCTCTTCTAGACTTATATATGCTCCCAAACTAGTCCTTCACACTTGCAGTCACCTCAAGGGTCTTGAAGGAATGTTTTCTATGTTGGAGAGAGGGTTTTGAGTTGATTTCAAAATATTATTGATGATTTTATCTAAAATTAAGGTTGTGAATTGGATTTTGAGGTGTTTAGAGAATATTACCTTTGTAAACTCATGCTCTTTTATGTCTATGTCTACATATATAGTTCAAGAGACCCACTTATAGTCTTGATGATGTCATGCTAATGCTTAAGGGGATGCACCTATTCCCAAATATTTTATCATGGTTCAATATTAATACACCTAAGAGAGCTTCTCCTATGTTTTTTTTAGTGATGAATCAACCTCATTGCCGCACATACAGTCAAATATACATTTTTAGGTGCCATTTGTAGAGCTACAGGGGTGTGAATGGAGGTATTATACAAGTTTGAGCCCTCATGAGGTTATGAAGTGAGTTGATAACGAAAATATCATGATTAATACCCATAAAAAGTAAATCATGGTGTTGGGAAGACCTTGCTAATAGAAGTACTGATACAAGGACCCTTTTCCCTAAATGGATAGAATAAAGGGTAGGGAGATTTTACAAAATGGCATATTACTCATTTGACAAGGTTTTAAAGCACACAATTAGGTGAAATTTATTTCCTATAGTATAGATAATCACTTTAAAAATCATGGGTTCAAGGAGATTAGTAGAGTTTGGAGCTTGAGCACCTTGAAAATGGTTAAAAAACCATCAAGAAGCTTTAATGATGTCTATAAGAAACTTACTAAAAGAGAACTTCAAGAAATTAAGCATATCCTGATTAGGTCTTATGCTCAATTAAATCCAAGTAACCCAAAAATACATTAAATGAATAAATATTACCTTATCAAGGTTAAAACATGGTTTTGACCTCTAAACACTTCCCTTGGGGTATACATAGGCCTAAGAAGTGAAACACAGTCTTGTTAAGGAGGTTGCTTGAAGGTTGAGGTATGAAATAAAGAGTTAAGTATGATATTGTTTTTGAAAATTAATAGATAATATGATGTATTTTGACTTAAAAACATTCAATAATAATAAAAAAATCCTCAAAAAAGTTTCAAATAATCGTAAACACACTTACAGGCCTATATAGATAGAGACAAGCAATGAGTTGAAAATAGGTTTTTCTTATGCCAAATGGGCTTGTGGTAGCGAAGTTTGCTTAGAAAAGCAAGGTATGATATAAAAGGAACCTCAACATGATTTATTACATTTTTCAAGCCTTTTTTTGTAGTGAACAACCTCAAAACATAGTTAAACAGGGTATGTGGGTAGTGAGTGACATATAGGGTCTCCTTTGCATCAAAAGGACTGTTTGGGTGGAGTTTGGCATAGATGAATGGAATATGACCTATAGGAATTCATGAAAATCCTAATTACACCATCCATAGGCCCAACCATTTCAAAATTAACCTACAATAGGGGTATCTAAATGAGAAACACTATCATCATAACACCCTTACACACAATCCTACACTCCAAAGTCTACCTTGGAAATGGTGTTATATGGAGGTCTAAAACTTATATTTGAAGGCTGATTTTTGGTATACAACACCATTTGGATTTGGGGAAGAACTTGTAATGATTGGTTTCGAATAAGGGGAAGGGGAACACACCCCTATTTTATCTCAGAGTAGGGCAATTTTTCCATGCCCAAGGAGATAATTTGAAGGATAAATGGGTCAAATCATGGACTAGAGGTCAAGTGAGATCAAATGGAGGTTTTCATAGCTGGTACACATCCAATGGAGTATTAAAAATCAACCTATAATATTTTCAATCAATTAAGATGCTCTAACCAAGAAGGGTTACATAGAGATGTGGAAGCCATTAGAAAAAACTATAGACTCCATCAGTCCCTTCAAACTCCTACAGCTAAACTATGGACTCCATAAGTATAAATATAGACTCCATTATTATAGATTCATTAATTTCATATGCCTTATATAATGTAAATAATTTAGTGCCAAGTGTCAAAGAATTCCTATTGGAGAGTGATCTTGATGATAGGTGATGATTGAACTTGTGTAAGTGAAAGTCATGATCAAGAAAACTACCAATTTAGGTGAAGTCTTATTTTTAACTCCCTTTACTAATCACAAATGAGACACTTATCTTAAATTTGTTTGGAATGATCAAAAGGAAGCCTATAATGAAGGTAGTTTGTAAGAGAGAATGATTGAGAAGATTTGTTAAGACACACTTGGAGAAGAGGCTAATTTAGGATGAGATCATGTGTAAATCAGTTTCATGACTCATTTTCCATTTCATCCACATGTATTCTAACTTAGTCTCACCTTTGGACACTTATCCTTGTGCCTCTTCAACTTCTCTCTTCTCTCTCTTCTTCTAAGTTCTATAATTATGAGCCATTTTGGCTATTAAAGGGGATTCTAACTCTTGGTATGGTGAAGCCTTGCCAAAATTATACCTTGATTTGTAATTAAGCTAATGAGAATAAAATTGGTTATACTCTAAGTCCATTTACACTATGTGTTGAAGTAATCCATCTTCAATGTGAAGTATAGATTGAGTTCATCTTGTTTTCATGTAATCCTTAAATGTGTTGTTGCAAATGACTTGTTTCCCAATGGCTTTCATGAAGTGTATGCTACTAAAATAGAATCTTGAAGTGTGTACGAGTTTGGTAGTGTCATATATAACATTCCCTTCACTTTACTTCATTTTTTGAGTTGTTATTTTCCTTCATGAGAAACACTAATACCAGGGAACTCCATTAATGGTGTTGAGGCTAGTTTGGTTGTCTTAGTTCATTATGAAAAATCTAATTTTATGAATGGAAGCAACTCTTGGTGTATCACCTCCTAGTTTAGGTTTTATTTATGTACCTTTCTCTCCATTTTCACCCATAATAGGAAGTTTTAGTAGCATAAGAACATTAAGTCATATTAGGGAGCTAACCCCTAGAATTTAGAGGTATACTTCTACTCTAGGTACACCACACACCTAAAAGTATTCCTATATTGGAAAAATATTGAAGAGGATTGAAAAAAATATTTTATGGTGCAATATTTAGAGACAATAGGTACTTTTTATTAAATCTGAAGGGTAGGTTTCTTAAAAAATTTTGTCAGAATAAATGTCAAAGGGGTAGTTCATAAGGTAAAGGACTTTTCAAAAATCCTTAAGGATATGTTCGATAGTATTGAAGGGTAAGTGGGATGAGATTTGAAGGATATAATTTTTGGAAAAATATGCACAAATTTTCTACTTCACAAATTCCAAAGGGCACTTTTAATTTCCTAAAGGGTTATTTCATATGGCTAAGGGATATTTCAAAAATTCTAAAGGGTAGGTTTGATAAGGTCAAAGGGATAATCCATTAGGTAATTTATCTTGGGGAAAGTGTATGTGGTCCAAAATTGTGTAAGGATAAGATTCCATGGGCTGAATTCCTTATAGATAATTTCTTTGGACAAAATGTACGTAACAAATTCTTTGATAAATTAAGGCTTCTCAAACAATAAGCCTAGAGGAAAATAGGGCTAAGAATACCCAAAACATAACATATGAAAAGATAGTTTGCATGAGGGCCAAAAAAATTAACCTAAATAAAATAAACTTGAATAATTCATCTCTACATACCAAATTTAGTCTCATAAAATACATAGCCAATATTAACCTACCAAAAAGTGAAATGTTTTAGATTTTCAAATTTTGCATAAACATATGAAAATGAATCCATATTAGAAGATCATATTTTGAGAAGAGGCTAGTACCATTATCTATAAATAAAAGTAAATATTGGGTATAAAAATGTGTTCCTCCTCTTAATATGTTTCATCTTCCACATGGAATATGAGTTTCTTACTTGGCTTGACACATTGCACTACTTATTCAAAATTGTCCTTTGCATGAAAAGAGTGAAAAATGGGTTTCTTGATCATTATTTAACCATGAAATACCTTTATAAATTTTATTTTACACTTATAATATGCTTTTAAACTCCCTTATTCTAACAGTTTAGTTGTAATCATCACCCAACTCCTTGGGTATCTTGAAACTTCTTCATCTACTATGCATATCCTTATCCAAATAGCTCAAAAATTGAATTATTATTCACCAAGGAAATATTTATTCATAAAATTAATCCTCATAACTTATTAAAAATGAATCAATTCATTTTGGTTCATTAAATAACTCCCAATACTCCATATTTCACCTAATGCTCTCATTTAGCCTCAATTCCTTGTAGCCCTAAAATTATGTAAACCTCCTTGTGTAGGATAGTGTAAAGATGGTAATTAAAATTTTAGTATATATTTGAGGACCCAGTATGGAATTATAACTAAATGACAAATTTCATGGCCTAATTCTAAGGTTAAGTGTGTTTATTTTCCCTATTTCTCTTTCTATTTAGGCTTCAATTAGGCCTCCATGCCTAGAAAACTAAGTTTATACTCCATAATTATCCCACACATTTGAAACCACAAAAAATTATTTTATTAATTTTTCATAGCATATAATCAAACTACATGCCAAATTTTAGGTCCTAAGACCCTATGGAAGTGTGAGAACCATGAAATGGTCCAAGAAACTAGCCCTTTCTTAAACCTGTTTTAGACTATCTTCAAAAACTAGATGTATAAGTGTACTTTTATGATGTATTTTACATATTTTTGAGTTTAAATTGGTATAATATATCCTAAATCACCTTCCCCAATATTTTTCAAGTGTTCTATTACTCAAAACCCTAAAAAACACCTTAAAATGCTATAAAACTTGGCATTAAATGTAGTTTATACAGTTGAAGCTACAAGAAAATTACTGTTGATGCAAGAAAATGCACCCAGTGGTAGGGAGTCAAAATCATACCTTCTCCTCACAACATGGAAACTCCTCTCTCACTTGTGGGATGGTGAAGCAAGAGAGGAGAGTCTCTAGATAAGGGCTAGCTCCCTTTGATGCATCATGTTTGTTTCAGGCAGTGCAAAATATAGGTATAGATAGCTATAATAAAGGGGGGGATGAAAAGGGATAAGAAATGCATGGAAAACAAACTACCTACTCTAAAAGAGGTGATGCACTAAAATAAAGGTTGACCTTCACACTTCCACTCTCAAAATCAGACAAATGCATACATACACTATGCACTTGGTAGAAGGACCAGCTGCTAAAACGGCAGGGAGGCTTTCATGAAGGCATAGGAGACAAAAAATCACTGAGGTGCTATGGAATGCACACTGTAAGTAACTCCTGTCTATTCTGGTCTTCTCAAATGTCAGCTCTTCTCCTTTTAGTTGCAATAATGGTGCCTTGTAGACAGTAGGTCTGCTGGTGTTGAACCTGTGAGAGCATCAAAAGACAATGACTGAACACAAGCAAACATTCAATGCAATACACAGAATGTCTATCCAAATGGAGGTAAATAATTTGCATTTGTATTGATCTAGGTGAAATTTTGTAGAGCTGTGCCCTTTACAAATGTGGAAGATATTAAAAAATGAACAAGTTCACAAACTTATATGGAAAAAACAAGACCAAAAGGCTCATTGGTGCTTTTCCCTTGCAAGTGGCCTATTGAGTCTTCATTGGGAAGAAGAAAAAAACTATTGGTGTGTCATCCTTCTAGAAGAGGCCTACTGGAACCATGGTTTTTGCTTGTCTCTTCTTTCTTTTTGTCTTATCTGCTTACTTGGCCCCTAGGATGAAGCTCTCTGGTGGGTTGCTTCAATTTTGGCTCCTTCGATTAGCATTTTCTATGTTTGCTTTTAAAACAATGGCTATCCTCTATTCCATTAAACTTGACATCTTCATCAACGTCCTCGTGCCTTGCTGGCAGTCAGATCCATGCTAGCTATTTGACTACTGATGGGCCTTCATGTTTTGCACGGACTGCCTTAGTCTCTTCACGGCTTGCTTGGATGGCTACCTGGCTTTGTATTCTCATGGGATATTTCCTTGCAAACTTTTGTCTGTGAATGTTTTCCCATAGACAAAAATTCCATGAAATTTCTTCCACTCAGCCTGTTGTGTATATCCCATGGACTTTTGTCTACAGACATTTCCCACAGACAAAAAGTCTGCAAAAATTCCTTTTTTTTTGTGAAGCCGTGGGCTTTGGTTTTGCTGTGCCCAGCTCCTTTTCATTGTTTTATGAGTGACCCAAATTCCTTTTGGTTTGTGTTAAGCCACGGGCATTTCCCACAGACAAAAAGTCCATAGAAATTTTGCCCGGGCCTTTGCCTTTGACTTTGAAGTGCTTTAGTCGGGACTTAGCAAATTTTGGCAAATTTTTTAACTTAGACAATAAGACTTACCCGGATTTCCTTTTTGAATTTGCCAGCCCTTTGGCCATGTAGAAACCAATGAACTAGGCATTGAACTAGGTGCATTGAACCAAGCTACTGAATTAAACCCATTAAACCAAAAAAGGTTCAACGGTTCAACTAAGCACGCTGATGAACCATTTGAACTGAGGCTGAATCCATTGAACCTTTCGTTGAACCATTTGGTTGAACTTTTGAGCTGAACCAAAGCATTGAACTTTTTTGGTTGAACCCGTTGGCTTTGAACCAAGTGATGAACTAAGTTTGCTGAACTACTTCCATTGAAAGAAGTATGTTGAACCTAGCCCATTGAACCAAAAATTGGTTCAACGATTTAATGGTACGATGGTTCAATGCTGTTGAGCCAAGATGCTTGAACTGAATGATGAATGGACCAAGGTTGGTTGAACCACTGAACTAGAGCATGAAATGAGCTTTTTGAACTTGCTAAACTTGAAAATGATTGGAATTAAATAGCAGGGGAAGAAGGTGACCAAAATTTTGCCTGAGGGCAAAATGGGTCAACAATTGGTGACTCACAGGGGAAGCATGCCTACTATGCTTAGAATCCATTTGCCTTAAAATATCCATTGGGTGTGGAGTTGGATGGTAACTTTGAAGAGAGTTCACAACAGCCCTCAAGATACCAGAATCACACCTCAAGCTTTCACCCCCACACGCAAAGGGAAAACACATGCAAGACTAAAAACACTACCTGTGCAAACTACACTTAGGGAAAGCAGGAGAAGAAACTGAAAACAAACTATTATGTATAGCTAACCGAGAAAGCTCACCTCCCTCCTAGGTTGAAAGGAAAACTTCTCAGGTCCCCTTCTTGGTGAGAAGACTTATGGTGCCAGGCAAATAGCTGAACGGAAAAAAGAGATGGTGACCTGCTCCTCTTGTCTGTCACCTGGTTTGGCTAGAATTTGAGTGGAGATTCAAACATGCTTCCAACATATATGTACTCTATTTATTCTTGGAAGCCTGTTGAATGCTAGTCCTTAGATTGGTGCATCCCATCAAGAATTCAATCACTATTGGCTCATCACCAGAACTGCCTAATATGCATCCTCGACTAGCTCATTCTCCTTGATGATTTTAGAGGAAGTATCTTCAGATTCACCAACCTCTTGAAGGAGTAAATCCAAAAAAATGCCACCTCCTTCACTGCTTGTTTGAAACCCAATGCTGCCTTCTTCATTTTTAACCAGCTCCCAACCTGCCTGGAGAGTAGCACAACCTACCTTAACACCTTTAAATGAATTATTTGAAACATGAACAATAGATTTCCCATGCTCCTCCACATCACTTTGCTTGATTTCCTCCTCAGTTGCAACCATGAAGTCTCCCTAGTCAGTCATAAACTAAGCATAATCCATATCAAGCAAGGCCTGATAGCTTTCTTGGAGGTGTATGGATGGAATGCATTCAGACACAAAATCTGTCATTTGATTTGAAACATCCATCACAAGTTCACTTGAGGAGACCTACTCTAGACTCCAATTCTGCAATTCACCTATCCAAATCTTCCTAGAAAAGCCTTTTCTAGAAGTCATAATCATTATCAGGGGTAGGATCAGCCTCTCTTTCTTCAAGATTTAGACTAAAATCATCCTCCTCCTCCTCCTTGCTGGTCCAAGATTCAAATGTTTGCTTCCAGCTCATGGTCCTAGGATTGGACTCTTGCTTTTGTGAGCAGGTAACAACTTTGTCATTTTCAAGTTCCTGGACTGGTTCATGATGCTCCTCCTTCTAGCTTAAAATTTGGAGATCATGTTGAAAGACTTGAGGAGGCTGGGGAATAATTGGGAGGGTCTACTCATGCATAGGGAAATATGTCTGAAGAGAGGTGTGCTAGAAAGCTAGGTGCATGGGATTGAGGGCAGGACTGATTGATGCATTGGATGAGCCAGAATGAGCAAGCACCATCTGGTAGAAAGGATTTGTCATACAAGAGGGATTTTTCTCTAGAATAGGAGGGGGTAGACCTTGGGCCAAAATTTCTTGATTTTTGTCCCTCTACTTCACCAACACTTCATCAATATTGAGATTAGCTTATGGGTTGGTGAAAGGGATACCTTTTGGCATTGGCTGGTCTGCAGCGTCTGAAAGCTCCATCTCTCTCTCTCTCTCAGTAGTCTCATCTTAGCCTCTAATTCCTCAACCTGCTTAGCCAGATAATCCTCATTTTGCATTTCTTCATTTTGGACGATGTCTTTCTCCTCTTTGCTATTCCATGACTCGACCACTTTGTTCCAGCTCAAGCAATTTGGGCTGGGCATTTCCTTTGGGGCTGATGGGGCCTCAATGTGAGAGGATAATGAAGATTTTGATTCCACTTCCCCTACTTCTAGAATGGACTACTACATCTGAAGGTTTGCTAATTCGATCTGTCTATCAAGATTAGCCTTAAACACAAGATTTGTCATTTTGGAATTCTCCTCAACATGATTGGGGAATGGACTTCGATAGGCTCAACTTGGCTCAAGAGTAGGGGCTGTATATGACTAATATGATGCTTTGGGTAGTGAGTATGCAGGTTGATAGACTTGGTAAGGCTACCTCTCATACACACTTAGCTTCTTCTCCACAGATGCAATTAAATCGCTCACATCTAACATCTCATTTGAAAGCTTATGCCAATTCACTCTTTCAATAGGAGCCCATTCTTTCTTAACCTGATCCAGCACATTCCTCACTTGATAGATGATATGATTAAGAATTTATTGGTTGCATCCCCTTCTGGTGTTAAGATCAATTACATATTTGTCATATGCCAACAGTGCTTGCTTGAAGGTAGAAATTGGTTGGTTGGTGAAAAGATTGGGTTGAGTGGGAGAAGTGACATACTGAGAAGACTGAGCACAATGGTGATATAGCTCATAGCAGGGTTGAGACAAGCCATATTGGGTGTGATAAGGATCACCATAAGGCTAGTAAGGATCATAGCCATGCTGGCTAAAAAAATAGAGTCCATAGCTTAAAATGATGGAATTTACACATACCAAAAAATGTGCTTCTTGATGGTACCAGGCTGCTTAACCAGTGGATATAACTCAAAGTCACTAGATGCTAAAGAAATTGATTTGCTCTAATAGGACCAGCATCAATCCTAATACTTTACTACATTATCAAACTTGATGTCCCACCAGGCGTGCTAGAACTATTGACGTAGGAAAATGCACCAGTGGTAGGGAGTCAAACTCCTACCTTCTCCTTGTAACATGGAAACTCCTCTCTCACCTATGGGATGGCAAAGTAGGAGAGGAGCATCTCTAGATAAGGGCTAGCTCCCTTTGATGCATCATGTTTGTTTTAGGCAATGAAAAATATAGGTATAGATAGCTATAATAAAGGGGGGGATGAAAAGGGAGAAGAAATGCATGGAAAACAAACTACCTACTCTAAAAGAGGTGATGCACCAAAATAAAGGTTGACCTTCACACTTCCACTCTCAGAATTAGACAAATGCATACATACACTATGCACTTGGCAGAAGGACCAGGCTGCTAAAACTAGTAGGAAGGCTTTCATGAAGGCATAGGAGACAAAAAATTACTGAGGCACTATGGAATGCACACTGTAAGTAACTCCTATCTATTATGGTCTTCTCAAATGTCAATTCTTCTCCTTTTAGTTGCAATAATGGTGCCTTGTAGACAACAAGTCTATTGGTGTTGAACTTGTGAGAGCATCAAAAGACAATGACTGAACACAAACAAACATTCAATGCATACACAGAATGTCTATCCAAATGGAGGTAAATAATTTGCATTTGTATTGATCTAGGTGAAATTTTGTAGAGCTGCACCCTTTACAAATGTGGAAGATATTAAAAAATGAACAAGTTCACAAACTTATATGGAAAAAACAAGACCAAAAGGCTCATTGGCACTTTTCCCTTGCAAGTGGCCTATTGAGTCTTCATTGGGAAGAAGAAAAAAACTATTGGTGTTTCATCCTTCTAGAAGAGGCCTACTAGAACCATGATTTTTGCTTGTCTCTTCTTTGTTTTGTCTTATCTTCTTACTTAGCCCCTAGGATGAAGCTCTCTGGTGGGTCACTTCAATTTTGGCTCCTTCGGTTAGCATTTTCTATGTTTGCTTTTAAAACAATGGCTATCCTCTATTCCATTAAACTTGACGTCTTCGTAAACGTCCTCGTGCCTTGTTGGTAGTCAGATCCATGCTGGCTATTTGACTGCTGACGGGCCTTCATGTTTTATGCAGACTGCCTTAGTCTCTTCATGGCTTGCTTGGACAGCTGCTAGGCTTTGTATTCTCATGGGATATTTCCCCATGGACTTTTGTCCATAGATGTTTTCCCATAGACAAAAATTCCATGGAATTTCTTCTACTCGGTCAGTTGTGTATATCCCACAGACTTTTGTCTGTAGACATTTCTCACAGACAAAAAGTCTATGAAAATTCCTTTTTTGTGTGTGTGTGAAGTTGTGGGCTATGGTTTTGCCACACCTGGCTCCTTTTCATTGTTTTATGAGTGACCCAGATTCTTTTTGGTTTGTGTTAAGCCGAGGGCATTTCCTGCGGACAAAAAGTCCATGTAGAAATTTCGCCCTGAGTCTTTGCCTTTGACTTTGAAGCACTTTAGTTGGGACTTAGCAAATTTTGGCAAATTTTTTAACTTAGACAATAAGACTTACTTGGATTTCCTTTTTGAATTTTCCAACCCTTCGGCCATGTAGAAACCAATGAACTAGGTGTTGAACTAGGCACGTTGAACCAAGCCATTGAACTGAACCCATTGAACCAAAAAAGGTTCAACGATTCAACTAAGTGCGTGGATGAACCATTTGAATCGATGCCAAATCCATTGAACCTTTTGTTGAACTATTTGGTTGAAATTTTGAGCTAAACCAAAGCATTGATCTTTTTTGGTTGAACCCATCGGCTTTGAACCAAGCGATGAACTAAGTTCGCTGAACTACTTCCATTGAACCAAGTACATTAAACCTAGCCTTTTGAACCAAAAATTGGTTCAATGGTTCAATGGTATGATGGTTCAATGCTGCTAAGCCAAGATGCTTGAACCAAATTATGAATGGACCAAGGGTGGTTGAACCACTGAACCAGGGCATGAAATGAGCTTTTTAAACTTGCTAAACCTGAAAATGACTGGAATTAAATAGCAGGGGAAGAAGGTGACTAAATTTTTTCTTAAGGGCAAAATGGGTCAAGAATTACATAGTGAGGACCTTCAGGGAGTCTATAATGGTATTTGAGAGGTTTTGGGAACAAATCATGTCATCTCATGTACTTTCTAGGTCAATATTTCATATCAGGTCCTTACTAGGTCTTAGGAGAGTTTAAAGGGGCTTAGATTCTTAACAATTGTTCGTAAACCCTAGGCCTTTAATCCATAAACCAATGAAACAATTTTAAAATATAAAAGTTTCATCAACTACCCCTAAGTGATAAGTTACCCATAAAAATCCTCTAGATACTTTCAAGTGCAATAATTACTTCTCAGGGCTCTACATTGCTATTGATGAATGGTTTATGTTTGTATCCTTTGTTCATAAAGGTTTTAGGCCAAAAAAAAATAACTAATAATGGATTATGTTAGTGTGGAAACCATTTACCATCTTGAAATCCATTTGGATCCATGCATTAGGTTAAGGTCTTAAGAAGTAAGAGAACCCTAGTCTTGAATTATAATCTTGCACCTAATGAAACTCGAGAAGATCTCATAGGCTTAAATGCCACTTTTATTATCTTCCCCTACCTATGAATGGTATTTTAAGGTTTTTTTTAATATTTCAAACTTTATAATCACCTAATATATTCATTTCACCTTCATCAGACCACTCTTCATATTTATATAAGCTTGTGTTCTTGGTTTAAAACTCTATAGGCCTAAAGAATCCCATCAACATTAACCTCACTTTTGATAAGTCTAAGGCCTATATGAAATCATCTTAGAATTATATAATCACCCACTATGACTTGACTCATTTCATAGTGACCTAATCTTTCTCAAATGGAACAAGTACTTCTTCACTCTAGGCAAGCTTGTAGATGACAATTGACTATGTGAAGAGGGTTTAAATGGATTTTGTCTTGACCAATCTCTTTAGTCATTCATTCATGTTTACTATTGATCTCTAATGACCTTTTCAATTTTATATGATCTTACCTATAATCCTATCTCAGTGTATGTGTTGCATCCTTTTCGAGTTTGAAGACCACTTGAATTATTTGGACCCACCTATAGGTGGTCATTTTTGGGCTTTTGATAGTGTTTAGAGTTTTAGGATTTTTATACAAGTCAATGATCAAAAGAAATACTTTCCAAATTATACTGAGAACCTAGTTAACTTCCTTTTAACCTTTTCAACTCTCTCAATACATCATATTCCACAAGCATACAACCTTTTTCTTTCATCTATCTAGACTTGGTTGTAGGCGACTATTTGGTGGAATTCTTAAAAGACATGATTATAAACCTATTATTATAAAATATATCATGGAATTTTAAGACTGATAAAATTCAATTAAATTTCCTTTCACCATCTTAGAATGTCCACATTTTTTCATATCATCTACAATTTTTTACCTTCTTGTCTTCATACATAAGCTTATGTATGAGTATCTAGGCCTATACACTCAATCATCTCAACCCCATTTTAATTCTCCAATCACTTAGGAGTTATCATTTATACATATATTGTTTATAATTACATCAAGTCATGTTTCCACACTTATCCTTATTTACATGACAATTGGCCTTTTATACCAAAATAACAACCTACAGGTTGGTCCTTGGCTTAGACAGACTACTAAAGACAACCAATTTATTGAGTCTTTGCACTTAGAGATTGTATCAACTCTTTTCCTTTTCATATCATATTCCTCAATATCCTATGGATATCCTACTTATCACTATACACTCTCAAATTTTCCCATTTATATGTATAAACTTGTATGAGTTCAACTCATGTACAAATCTTATGCATGGAAGTTAGAGTCTATGGTATATTCACACCCTTTTGATGATTCAAAGGAGTATATTCAGGCCAATTGAGTGTTTGGGGGATATACCGGGTCTTCTCCACTAATTGAATATTCTCAACATCCTACCTATAGAAGACTATTAATGAACTATATCATGCTTGCTAAGAGTAATAACATGACACCTCTTGAAGGACTATAAATAAGGAACCACTTTTAGAGAGAAAACACATGGATATTGGAAGAGTGAGAGATTTTATATGAAGAATGAGAAATTTGGAAGCTTCTAAGGATGGAAACACTTTGAACTAACCAAATTTATTATAGTTGGGGTGGTATGCTCCATACACTTAAGACACTAGTTCTTTTAATGAAGACAATTCACTTGTAAGAGTATTCAATTTGTGACACTATTCAAAATAATTCTTCGATTGCCTTTATTTATTATAAAAACTCAAAAACATATAAATATACCCAATCTGTAACCTAGTCCCCAAAAGTGTCAAAATTTAAATTTTCCCTTCTTCCATCAGTCTTAGACTCAACTATTTTAAATTTAGGCTTTTTTGCAATAAATAGAGAAAACCCAAATTTGAACATCAAAGAAAATAAATAAAAACTAGTCTAAAAAGTAGGGAATTATTCTAGTGAAAGAAAAATACTAAAAGTAGGAAAGACTATTCTAAAAAACATGAAACTAAACTAGAAAACATGGAAACTAAACTAGAAAACATGTAAATCTACTATAGACTTACATATAACTTATATGAATCCTCTCAGTTAGTAATATCCTTAGATGGAACAAATTTGAAATAATGCTTCAAGAATTTTCCATTGACTGGGTAGGTAAGCTCATTACCTTGAAGGTCTTTTATATGAAATGCATTATTTCTCATGATCTCTTAAATATGATAGGTTTAATCTGTAATGAGGCAAACTTGTTATGTTGTCCTTTATTTTCATGGTTTTTATCCCATAGTATCACCAGATCCAAAATTTTGAATGATTTAACTTTCACTCTTTTGTTAAACCACCTTTTTACCATATTTTGGTGTTTGTGGAAGGTCTATAAGGCTTCTATCCTTAAATCCTCCATCTCTATTATATAAAGTAGCCTTCATTCTACTTTGTCATTTAGTTCCATGTAATCTTGCATGAACTAATAAGTGGGTAGCTCAATGTGATGGAGAAAATTTGTCTATGTCCATACACCAACAAGTAAGGCAAAGCCTTCAACGATTTATTATATCTCATCCAATCTTCCCAAAGATAATACTTTAGTATATTATGCTAGTCCTTAGGCTTGTCCCCTTTTGAATTATTCATTGCATCAATTAAAATTTTATTTGTTGACTCTACTAGTCTATTTCCTTGAGGGTAGTGGTTAGAGGCTGACCTAATTATCATGTGCCCATTTAGTGAATTCTATTGATATAAACATTATTCCATTATCACACACCAAAGAGATGGGCATGCCAAACCTAGTTGTTATATGCTCCTCCAAAAATTGAATCACATATTGTGCTCTACTATTCTTCATGGATATGGATTTCATCCATCTAGTGTAGTAGTTTGTAGCCATAAGCACACATTTATGGCCTATTAAGGAATTTGGGTTGATTACACCAATGAAGTCTAAACCCCAATATGCAAATGTCCTTCCTTCAATAACTAGATGTAGAGGCATCACTATGTGTACTTCTCTCTTCAATAATACTTGACATTCATGGCAATTCCTAATGTGCATATATGCATCTTTAAATATGGTTGGCCAATAGTATCCCAACCTCAAAATTTTATGTGCTATGGTATTCCCAATAGGGTGACCACTACCTATATTTTGATGCAAGTTTTTTAGAATTTCCTTAGCCTCCTCTTCAAATACACATCTAAGATAAATACCTCCATAATTCCTTCTATAGAGGACTCCATTTTTTATCATGAAATGAGTAAATTTGAGCCTTAAATCTCTCCTTCTTTCTCTATTAAACTCTGGGGGGTGAGTCCCCATAAGTAAATATTGGATTATATCTGTGTACCATTATCCTCTAAAAACTTTTGCTACACATACCTCTTCAATGCTAATTTAAGGATTAGATTCTTTCATAAGATAAATAATTCCTTAACATTTGATGATATTTTTAGGCCTGATTTCCATGTCTAATTCCTAGAGCTTGGCAATCTACTTGTCTTGATGTTCTCCTAGATCATTTTGTGAAAGGATGAGCTAGATAGTAGGATCAAATACAATAGTGATGGTTTTTTTTCCTTAAGATGTAATACTAAAATTAATTCACTAATTTGATAAGGGAAAATATGTGTTTGTCAATCATGGAATATTGGAGTTTTGCATCTTTTAAGTTGGTACTCATGAAGGATATTTGGTGCTTAATTTCATATTTCCTTTTTTGTGATAACAACAATAATAGTGTGTTTTGAAGTGAAGAAATATAGATAGAAATCATTTGTAAAGTCTAGACTGATTAAAACTAGAGCTTGTAATATTGCATCTTAGATGTCCTAAAAAGACCTATTGGCTTCAACTATCCACTATAACTTATCATCTTGATTGAACATGGCATTTAGAGGCTTGATGATTTCTAAAAACATTGAGATGAACTTCCTCATGAAGTTTATTTTCCCAAAAAATGACTTAAGCTCCTTATTGTTATTTGGCCACTAAATTTTTTAGATTGATTTTATTTTTTATGGATCAATGGTGATTCCATCCTTTGTGATAATATGTGCAAATATATTCCCCTCAATGACATAAAATATACTTTTCTTTGGATTTAAATAAATCCCAAACTTTCTGCACCTTTCAAATATAAATCATAGGTGACTTATGTGATCTTTCTTATTTTTTGAAAACACTGTGAGATCATCCATATATGTGATTATGAAATTTCCTATTATCCCATTGAAGGAATGATCCATAATGAATTGAAAGGTAGCTCCTACGTTGATCAAGCCAAATTTCATCCTTTTATATGCATAAGTACCCCATTTCATGCTAAACATTATCTTCATTCTATCCTCAAGATGCACTAGTACCTGATTATAGCCTAAAAATCCATCCAAAAAGGAAATAATTTTATAACCAATCACTATCTATATTACCTCATATAGAGAAGATATAGGGTAATTATCTTTCTCATAACCCCTATTTAGATTTTTAAAATCCATACAATCTGATTTCACCACTCTTCTTTCTATTCGAGACCAAATTAGCTTCTAAGTAGATTGTCAGATTGGGAAGATGATTTTGGGACTTAATAACTTCTCTAGATCCTTATAAATAAGAGGCTCCAAAATAGGGTTTACTAGTTATACCCCTATCTAAATGGTTTAGGGTGTTTCTTCAAGGAGATCATGTGAGTGATGGCTTGTGGGTCGTACACCTTAATGTCTTCATAGGTCCAAGTGATAACTCACTATCTTTCTTCTATAGTGAAAATGAGGCCAATGTTCATATAACATGGGTTATAGTCATCTCCCAAAATTTCCCTCTTGAATTTAGATTCATTAACTTTAGGATTTATGAGCTGTTGCACCTAAGGATTTAAGTTGAATGGTCTTTCCAAAAAGACTAAGCCAGCTAGAATTTAATTCTTTTTGAGCTGGAGAATACCCTCTTTTTCTATTTATCTTGAAAAAAGTGGTTAACATCCTTGTCATCGATGATTTGGGACTTGAAATACCCTAAATTAGTCATGAACTGGGTAATCTAATAGTCATCATTGAAGACCTAGAGATTTTCTTACATTATCTAGAATAGAGGGATAAGGAACCAATTTGATAGAGAATATTCTTACCTCAAACTTCTATAATGGCTCAAGATTGGTAGTAGTGATAAATAGTAAATCAATAGCCTAATTTTAATCTCTCCAAAGTTCTGCTATGTTGAAAGCTTCAAAGATTTCAATTAAATCCTATGATTTATGCTTATATCTATTTAAATAATATAATTTTCACTGATATTTATTTCTTACCTGGTGAACTACCAACTCTGAGTCATCAAATACCTTTATCTGCTTTACATTATTCTTTAGTACAAGTTTTAATCTTAGAATTAGAGATTCATACTTAGCTCTATTGTTAGTACATGGAAACTGCAATCTATAAGTTACTAAGAACCTTTTACCTTAAGGGTCAATAACTCAAGTCCTATGCCTAATCCTTGCTTAGACCAAGCTCCATCAAAATGCATGGTCTATAGCTGATTTGAACCTTTAGTTATTGGGTTAGGTGTTGGATTGTGAGAGGTAAAAGTATTTATGCCCAAAGTGGGAGAGTCATACTTTACTTCTTCATTCTTGACATTGTATTCTATAATGGAATATTTCTTTCTTGGCTATTTTTTCATTATGACCTAGTTTGTAACTCACCTCCATGGTAATCACATATGTGTGAAGTTTATGGAAAGATACCCATTAATCATTTTGGACCAATCTCTACTTAGTAATAATCCATAACCTTCTAGTATGTCCACTACTAGAATATCGATAGTCATTTATACTCTTTGCTCTGACACTACTTGGATGTGCATGTTGTTTAGTTCTCCCACTAATGGTACCATTGTTTTGTCTAGTTGAGAGACTGATCTCTTTGAGGGACTTGGGGTAAGATTGCTTTTTACATATATAAGTAGGCATAATAGTTACAGATGCTCTCGAATCAACCAAATAGTTATGAATGTTCTGATAGTTAATAAAAATGGGGGTGCCTTAGGTTTAATCTTGTAAATGACATTGGAATTATCAACCTTCACTATTTTTGTAGCCACTCTAGTTATTTACATAGGGTTATTTCTAGTAATATACTTCCATAACAACTCCTTTTGCTCATTGATTTGGGATAACTCATGGAGATTTATATTTACCTTAATATTTTTCATATCTTCCATGATATTGTATATTCCCTTACTTGATTCTTCTTTATTTGATGGTTTATCATTCCATTTTGGAGGGGTGGGTTGTTATCCACTTTGGGATTTGGAAGAATTGTCATGATATTCAAAGGATTTGAGGTGGTAAGCAGTTGATTATTTCTTAATTTGTACGCACCTCTTTGGAATTACTAGAAAGCATGAAATCCATTTATATTATCCTTTGGTTAATTTTCACCTTCTCCAAGAAAGAGAAAATCATGAGTCTCAAAGAACATAGCTATGATATAAGATCTAGGATCCTGATGAGATTCTAGCAGGTTATTCATCTGATCCTATCTAGTTACTTCCCTTTGAAAGATCTCAAACATTGTACATAACTCAATGTAGTCAAGCTTGCCATGTTGGTGTGTATTATTTATCCTACACCAATTGGGAAGAGCCATTTTAGTGATGTTTATTTATGGTAACTTACTAGGTCACTCTATATTATTTGTAGGCCTATTGAATGGTATGTTATATCTCTAGAACCTAGTGTTTTGATTTCCATTTGAGGAATTTGTGTTTCCCATCTTTCATTATATGTTCAAAAAATTGTTTCTCAACTTATGAAGAATCTTTTGAATAGAATCCAGCTTAGATTTTGTGGATTCTACACCTTGTAGAGTAGTCATAGGAAGTTCAGTTGTGTGTTGGTTCTATTGGTAACTATTGTTTGTTATGTGATTGTTCATCTACCCAAAATTTAGTTGCATCATTTGTGTTAATGGATGCAATGTGTATAATTGATTTTTATTATATGTTGGGGCATTCTAATTCAAATATGGTATCATATTGATTACCAAAAATCTATTTTTGATGTTAAGTGCCCCTAGTGTTTGTGGGTTTAGCTATCTATTGATTCTAATGGCCTACACAAATGCCAATGCCAAAGTATTGGTAGCAAGTGCTCTCCTCAGGAACATAGTGGTGATAGGGTCTAAGGTGTTCTTGTACATCTCCAATGTTAATGCAATTTATGGTTTATACCTTAGTGTCAACCAATTGTACATCTTTTTCCACTTTATGTTAAATGTATAGATGGGCTCATTAGGCTCCCTCTTCATACTAGTGAAGTGTTGATATACCAATCCAATATTTGTGACCCATCTAAATGTGTAATAAAAGTAGTTTGACATTCTTTCGAATTGGAGATGGTTTTTTAGTTAGATTAAAATACCAATAATAATAAACATCAACTAAAGTAAAAGGAAATAACTAACACGCAACATATTCATCAACCACATTCATTAACCTTGAAGCATCTTTAACATATTTGATATGATTTTATGTGATTCTAGGCCTTGAGGGAGAGAAAGATGTTAGGTAATTTTCAAGATTTTAGGGTAAATCATGCACATCCCTTGGGATGGCAATAGGAGATCCAACTAACTAGGGATGTTGTTAATTCATTAGTTTATTAATAGACAAAAGGTTCCTTATGGGTACAGGGTGTCTTAGTGGAGGTGGATTGTTCTAAATTAGAGCTATTGACATAGCTCTAGGCCTCCTATGACTTGTCAATGGTGAGGATAATAAAATCGCCTAGAAATTGGATCTAGCCACTCTCCTTGGTGACTTTAGTGCAACTCTATGCAAATAATAACATCTATTGTTATGGTTTTAGGCCCTCCTTCTAGTATCAGTAAAAAACTATTGATGTGGGTTTTATACACACCATAGTCAAAAGAGGTAGCCTCTAACATTTTAGGATATCAATGGAGGTAAACTCCACTCCAAGGTAAGAGTTTTAGGTATGTAGTTTATTTTAACCTATTGATAGAATAAGGGTAAAGCATACAATTTACTGACAAGATTTTTTGGATGGAAATGTGGACCCTAAAATAGTGGTTTTCTAAGTAAGTTGGATGGGTGATTGACTTCTAGTATAAAGTGGTTAAATATTTTACAACAAAACACAAAAAATATGGTAAGGTATGGCATAAAAAAAGTCTCTATGGATCTTAGAAATTACTTTTCTGGTTGGGTTTTGGATAGACCTATGTTTTCTTAAATCTAAAGGTTGTTACTAGCAACAATAGACACACCTAATCAGGTATGGTTAAGAAGTCTAGGGAAGTATAGATGTAGGAATTTAACTATCCTTAGAAAAAGGTTGATTCCTTTAGGGAAGCTATTACACACCCTTTAAACAAAATATTATGGCTTGGGCTTTATGAATTATCGAAGGTATTTGTAGCACACACATAAAACTACATCAAGAAAACACTAATAAACTTTCTAGAAATATGATTCAATTTATCTTGACTAATTTAATAAATACATTCATCAATATTCAATAGATATTGCACATATATTATTATCATATTAATAAAAAAAATCAAGAATCTATTCACAACTTTATCACACTAAATATTTATTAAAATAAACAACCATGGAGATAATAACTAATAACATAAAACTAGAAAGAAAATACTTACAAAATTTTGATTGATGACCAAAATTGGTTCATTATTCTATATTCCAAAATTTTCTAACCAAAAATAAAGTAGGGGTATAATTATATTTATAAACCTTGGGGATGAGGTTACCTCATCCTCCAAGTCTATGCATGATGATTACATGTAGAAGTTAGAACTACAGTTCTAACTATGATCTAAAGCTGTATAAGAAAAAAGCTTTTAAAACAAAGCTATAAATCATTGAATTGAATTTTATAAAATTATATAATGAGTACATTTATACAAAAATATACAATGATTCACTCTAATCTCAATGAGTATTTAAGTATATTTGCCACTACCAAAAATGTACATGCATAATGTTTTAGCCTATCAAGGTTGAGTTGTTCAAAGTGTTGCATGTGCCTTAGTAGGCATGGAAGTGGAAGTAGTAGTTGAAGATATAGAAACACTACCATAAGCCTACTTCTTCTTTTCCTAATTATCCTCGTATACTTTGTGTGCTACATCATGCTATTGTTGGATAATGTCTAAGTTGAGTAATGACCGTTAGTGAAGTATCTTAGTCTATCCAAGGAGTCTCACATGTTTGTCCTTGGTTATCTAAAATTTATTTTTAAAGATATCAACATCAATTACCTTCCTCTAAGCCTTCCTTAACAGAGATTATATTTCTTCAATTACCAAACCTTGTATGCTCTAATTAAATTTCTCTACATCCTCCTAGATAATTTTATCAAAATTAATTATATTGATTAATTTACCAATAGAATATCTTACCTTGGACAATTTTAACTCATCCAAAATTTGGAGATAAACCTCATGTGATTGATATTCAAAGACCAAAACCTCAACTAATTTCAACAAGTCCTTCACCTCATCTTGCCATATGACAACAAGATTTAAGGAATTATATGCCTCAATCACTATCATTAAATCAAGATGGTTATATAAAGAGTTTCATGTATATAAAACTAACATTTTGAGCTTGGAACTATCTTGAATTAAGGAATTGAATAGTTTATTTTCTTGGTTTACATGGGAAGCCATCTCATCCTTCATAAATTACATGGACTCTAAGGAGTTGTAACATTTTGATGTATCCCCTGAACCTCAACTTCAATACCCTTAGGAATATGCACTATATTTGATTACTCCCTAAGAAGTTTAATTTGTGTTTTTAAGTTATGTACCTCCTCTTCCAGCTCTTACCAAGCTAACTCAATGACTTCATAAATGGCCACTACAACATCCTTATGTGCTTGAGCTAAGTCTAAGAGATTTTCCTTGTATATATACTTTCCTAGCTATATATTTTACTTCTTGGTGAGGGATAACACTAGTTATGATTCCTCAATGATGATTATTGTACCTTTCTCATCTTCAAGTTTCCTCTTCCTCACCCTTTGGATAGTGCTAGTTGGTGGATAAAAAGGGTGGACACAAAGGAAATCCCAATGATCCTATAACTTGGCATTTAATAAGTTTGAATTCACAACTCCATTACCCAAGGTATAATGTTTATATTGGATTCATTATAGGTTGTGACCACAACCTCATCCTCAATGTCTTATTCTACTTTCTTCTACTTTTACTAGCCTTTGTCAAAACATCAGGTAAGGAAGGCCAAATTATTTTAGACCAATCCACTCCTCCAAATTAAGGGAGTGGGTGGAATATAACTATTTGAGGCTTGGAATTCTATCCCCTAATGGTACTTGTAACTATGGTCTCCACTATAGAAGTTGTGGTAAGGAGTGGAAGGGAAATATATGTGGATTAAACATGGAGTTGAGGGGTGGAAAGTGTAGTATGGAATTTCCTAGAGGACTTCTTCTTATTAAGAAATTTCATGGTATAGATTATATTAGTTATAGATGGAATAAATATAGGAAGTGTTTTAGAAGTGAAAATGGAGAGATAAATGGTGGTGGTGGAAATGGAAGGAGTAGATGTAGATGTGGAAGAAATGAAGGGGGTGAATGTAGTAGACATGGAAAATTCCACAGAAGAGACTAAAACTTGATCAAAAATAGAAATTGAAGACAAAGGAAAACTTGAAAATGTCTAAGTACATTGGAGGTGAAGCTCTATTGGTTCTACTTGGAGACTCATGGCCTTGGCCATGTCCAACTCAGTTTCTTCATCTAAATCATCCTATATGTCTTTGATGATAATCACATCCTCCCTTGTTAGCTGTAAATGTTATCACTTGGATTTTTACCCTTTGATTAGATGAAAATATTTCCTAATACAAGTGACACAATGGAATCACCTCTAATTTTGTGGGTAGCCTAAGGAATGAGGTGAGTTTTTAGATAGGGCTAGCTCCCTTGATGTACCACTTAGGATTACAACTACTACTAAATTTAGGGGTTAAAAAGGGATAGAGATAACTGAAATAAAAATAACCTAAGAGAGATGATACACTAAATATATTGATATAATACAACCATATGCATATTACAATTTAAAACAAAGGACAACTAAACATACACTCTCCAATTTATGTCTTCTTACATCAATGTTACATTGTGGGGTTATGGATGAATGTAAAAAGATAAGAGGACTAGAAAAGAGGCCTTGAATGGAAATAATGAATATAATAACTCACTTAAACTTTTAAATTTATTGGAACACATCACATTCCCTGTAAGAATCTATAAATAGGTGAGAGAATGTGACAACTTACTAAGGAATCCATAGTCTTCACTAAGCAAATTTAACATTAAATTAAAGAACACTATGAATAATCATGGAAGAGTTAAAACTTATTAATAAAAATTTATAAAAATGAGAAGGTCTTAGCCATACTTAGGTGGATCATCTAATACAATGCCAGAATGGCTAGTTCTTATAGAACTTATGAGAAAAAGAGGAAGAGAGAATTCCAAGGGTCACCAGGACACTTGTCAAGCTGATATAAGGAGTTAATTTTGTATGTGGAGAGGTATATGGGATGAACCATGAAATTTTTGGAAGGACAAGTGTGAATTCATGGCATAAACTTCCTTAAAAATGGCATAAAAGTCCTCATTTTGCATAGAAAAACTACCTTCATGAATGCCTCTATTTGAACATCCCATTAATTATTTAGACCAGGTATAATAGTTGTAATGTAGGATATGGAAATTATACATGTGTCTCCATGATTTGGTTTCATGCCTAGTCTTATATAAATAACTAGAAAGGAACCATCATTATCTTTAGTCAAAAAATAACTCCTTTCATGCACCCTACACACTTGTCATCAAAATTAGCTTTAGTTTCTCATGAAAATATATGGAAGGTATTTAATTACATGTTTAAATTAATTTCATGGAATTATAATCATTAATAACACCTTAAAATCACTCTACTTGAAGTTTTCAATCTTCTTCACTAGCTTGTCCATTAGGCCAGTTTTCACTAGCTAAGTTGAAAGACCTAGTTTGGAATTAGGTTTATATTGTGAGTTATATTAAGTCTTAATATTTACATCCATGTGATTTTAATCTCTTTAAACCTCCTATATCTTTTAAAACATACAAAATAGTGAGGAAAACCCTATTTCTACCCCCATCCATATAATTCTGTACAAATCATATTGGTTTCAAGTATCCTGAGGGAGTCCTATAAAATCTTCAATCATCGTTATAGAAAAAATATTCCATTTTAGTATCTATCCAACTCCATTTCTCAAAAATGGTTCTTGATAAGGGTTTTAGACATGTATTTGGTCTTAAGGATTATTCATAAAGTTTGGACATCCAAGTTTCTAACAAATTACACAAAAGTGGTGTTCAAGGACCTTTATAACATCACCAAATTCCTTGGAATCCCATGCAAAACTCCAAGAATATATGAACATCACAAATTGACCTATCACTCTCTTTTCCTTTTTTCCTACATGCTTGAATTAGTTTTTTAAGCCAAAAAATGTTTTCTTTTGTTTTCTCTATAATCATTTGTACTCTTGGTTCTGATGCTACTTATATGTGCTTTTATTTATCTCTCTCACTACTGGTACCATTGTTTTGTCTAGCTGAGAGACTAATATATTTGAGGTACTTGGGGTAACACTAAGCTTTTTACATATATAAGTAAGCATAATAGTTAAAAATACTCTAGAATCAACCAAATAGTTATGAATGTTCTGATAGTTAGTAAAAATAGTGGTACCTCCAATTTAATCTTATAAATGACATTAGAATTATCAACCTTCACTTTTTTTGTATCCACTCTAGTTATTTCCATAGGGGTCTTTCTAGTAATAGACTTCCATAACAACTCCTTTTTCTAAGTGATTTGGGATAACTCATGGAGAGTTATATTTACCTTAATATTTTTCATATCTTCCATAATATTATACATTCATTTACTTGATTCTTATTTATTTTATGGTTGATCAATCCATTTTGGAAGGGTGGGTTGTTATCCACTTTGGGATTTGGAGGAATTATCATGATATTAAAAGTATTTGAGGTGGTAAGTGGTTGATTGTTCTTTAAGTTATACGCACCTCTCTGGAACTACTCAAAATCATGAACTCCATTTGTACTATCTTTTGGTTAATTATCACCTTCTCCAAGAAAGAGAAACTCATGAGTCTCAAAGAACATAGCTATGATAGAATATCTAGGATCTTGATGAGATTATATAAGGTTATTCATTTAACCTTATCTAATTAATTCACTCTAAAATATCTCAAACATTGCATAGAACTCAATGCAATTGAGATTGCCATGTTTGTGTGTATTGTGTATCCTACACCAATTGGGAAGAGCCATTTTAGTGATGTTGATTTGTGGTAACTTGTTAGGTTACTCCATATTATTTGTAGGCCTACTGAATGGTCTATTATATCTCTATAACCTAGTATCTTGATTCCCATTTGAGGCATTGGCATTGCCCATATTTCATTGCATGTTTAGAAAATTATTGCTCAACTTATGGAACATATTGTGAATATAATACAACTTAGCTTTTGTGGATTCTACACCTTGTATATTAGTCATAGGAAGTGTAGTTTCATGTTAGTTCTATTGGTAACTATTGCTTGTTATGTGATTTTTCATCTACCCAAAATTTATTTGCATCATTTGTGTCAATGGATGAAATGTGTATAATTGATTTTGATTATATGCTGGGAGATTCTAATTCACATATGATATCATATTGATAACCAAAAATATAATGTTGATGTTAGGTTCCCCTAGTGTTTGTGGGTTGAGCTATCTATCGATGCTAATAGCCTCCTTAAATGCCAATGCCAAAGTATTGTTAGCAAGTGATCTCCTCAAGAACATAGTGGTGATAGGGTCTAAGGTGTTCTTGTACATCTCCAATACTAATGTAATTTATGGTTTATACCTCAGTGCCAACCAATTATACATATTTTTCCACTTTATGTTAAAAGTATAGATGGGCTCATTAGGCTTCATCTTCATACTAGTGAAGTGTTGATATACCAATCCAATAGTGGTGACCCATCCAAACTACGTAAGAAAATCAGTTTGACATTCCTCACAATTGGTGATGATTTTTTGTTAGATTAAAATACCAATCATAAGAAACATCCACTAAAGTAAAAGGGAATAATTGACATGCAACGTCTTCATCAACCACATTCATTAACCTTGAAGCAAATTTAACATATTAGATATGATTTTATATGATTCTAGGCCTTGAGGGAGAGAAAGATAGTAGGTACTTTTCAAGATTCTAGGGTAAATCATGCACATCCCTTGGGATGGTAATATCAAATCCAACTAAATAGGGATTTTATTGAGTCATTGGTTTATTAACAGAAAAAGGTTCCTTATGGGTAAAGGGTGTCCTAGTGGAGGTCGATTGTTTTGAATTAGAGCTATTGATATAGATCAAGCCTCTTATGACTTGTCAAGGGTGAGGATAATATACTAGCCTAGAAATTGGATTTTGTCAGTCTCCTTGGTGACTCCAGTGTAACTCTATGCAAATAATAAACTCTAATGTTAAGGGTTTAGACCCTCTTAGTACCAATAAAATACTATTGATGTGGGTTTTATAAACACCATAGTCAAATGAGGTAGCCTCTAAAATTTTATGATATAAATGAAGGTAAACTCCACTCTAAGTTAAGATTTGTAGGTATATAGTTTATTTTAACCTATTGATATAATAAGGGTAAAGCATGAAAATTATTGACAAGGTCTTTTGGATGGAAATGTGGACCCTAAAATAGTGGTTTTCTAAATAAGTTGGATGGGTGACTGGATTTTAATATAAAGTGGTTAAATATTTTATAACAAAACACAAAAAATATGGTAAGGTATTGCATAAAAAAAGTTTCTGTGGATCTTATAAATTACTTTTCTAGTTGGTTTTTGGATAGACCTATGTTTTCTTAAATGTAAAGGTTATTGTTAGCAATAATATCACACATCTAATCAGGTATGGTTACAAAGTCTACATAATTATAGATGTAGGAATTTCACATCTTTAGACAAATTTTTCTTCCTTTAGGGAAGCTATTACACACCCTTTAAACAAAATATTATGGCTTAGGCTTAATGAATTATCTAAGGTAGTTGTAGCACACACACATAAAACTACATCAAGAAAACACCAATACACTTTCCAGAAATATAATTCAATTTATCTTGACTAATTTAATCAATACATTCATCAATCTTTAATAGATATTGCACATCTATGATTATCATATTAATAAAAAAAATCAAGAATCTATTCACAACTTTAGCACACTAAATATTTATTTAAACAAACAACCATGGAAATAATAACTAATAACATGAAATTGGAAAGAAAATACTTACAACATTTTGATTGATGACCAAAATTGGTTCATTGTTCTATATTCCAAAATTTTCTAACCAAAAATAAATTATGGGTATAATTGTATTTGTAAACCTTGGGGAAGGGGTTACCTCATCCTCCAAGTCTACGCATGATGATTACATGCAGAAGTTAGAACTATAGTTATAACTATAATCCAAAGTTGTATAAGAAAAAAGATTTTAAAAGAAAGCTATAAATCACTGAATTGACTTTTAAAAAATTATGCAATGAGTGCATGTATATAAAATATAAATTTAATTTTACAATGATTCACTCTAATCTCAATGAGTATCCAAGAATATTTTCCACTAAAAAAATGTACATGCATAACATTTTAGCCTATCAAGGTTGAGTTATTAAAAGTGTTTCATGTGCTTTAGTAGGCATGGAAGTGGAAGTAGCAGTTGAAGATATAACAACACTGCCATAATCCTACTTCTTCTCTGCCTAATTATCCTCATATTCTTTATGTGCTACATCATGTTACTATTGGATAATGTCTATGTAGAGTAATGATGGTAAGTGAAGTATCTTAGTCTATCTGAGATGCCTTGGTTATCTAAAATTTATTTTTGAAGATATCGACATCAGTTACCTTCCTCTAAGCCTCCCTTACCATAGATTCTATTTCTTTAATTACCAAACCTTATATGCTCTATTTAAATTTATCTAAATCCTCCTAAATAATTTTATCAAAATTAATTCTACTGATTAATTTACTAGTAGAATCTCTTACCTTTGACAATTTTAACTCATCCAAAATTTGGAGGAGATAAGCCTCATTTTCTTGATGTTCAAGGACCAAAGCCCCAACTACTTTAAACTATTCCTTCACCTCCTCTTGTCATATGACAAAAATATTTAAGGAATTAGATGACTCAATCTTTGTCATTAAATCAAGATGGTTTTATAAAGAGTTACATGTATAGAAAACTAGCATTTTGAGCTTGGCACTATCTTGAATTAAGGAATTAAATATTTTATTTTCTTAGTTCACATGGGAAGCCATCTCATCCTTCATAAATTCCGTGGCCTCTAAGGAGTTGTAACATTTTTATGTAACCCCTGAACCTCAACTTCAATACCCATAGGAATATGCACTATCTTTGATTACTCCATGAGAAGTTCAATTTGTGTTTTTAAGTTATGTACCTCCTCTTCTATATCCTACCAAGATAACTCAGTGACTTCATGAATGGCCACTATAACATCATTATGTACTTGAGTTATGTCTAAGATATTTTCCTCATATATAGATTATCCTAGCTATCTATTCTACCTCTTGATGAGGGAGAACACTAGTTATCATTCCTCAAGGATGATTCTTGTACCTTGCTCATATTCAAGTTTCCTCTTCCTCACCCTTTGGATAGTGCCAGTTTGTGGATAAAAAGGGTGGACACAAAGGAAATATTAGTGATCTTATAACTTGGAATTTGAGAAGATTTAATTCTCAAATCCATTATCCAAGGTGGAATGTTTAGATTGGATGCATCAAAGTTTATGACCATAACCTCATCCTCAATGTCTTCTTCTACTTTCTCCTACTTCTTACTAGCCTTTATCAAAATATCAGGTAAGGAAGAACAAATTATTTTAGACCAATCCACTCCTCCAAATTGAGGGAGTGGGTGGAATATAACTATTTGGGGCTTGGCCTTTCATCCCCTACTAGTACTTGTGATTCTGGTCTCCACTATGGAAGTGGTGGTAGGGAGTGGAAGGGAAATCTATGTCGATTAAACATGGATTTGAGGGGTGGCCAGTGTAGTATGGAATTTTCTAGAAGAATTATTATTATTAATAACTATCATGGTAGAATTTATAGTAGTTATAGAGGGAATAGCCATAGGAAGTGGTACATAAGTGACAATGGAGAGATCAATGGTGGTGGTGGAAATGGAAGGAGTAGATGTAGATGTGGAAGAAATGAAGGGGGTGAATGTAGTAGACATGGGATCTTATATAGAAGAGACTAAAACTTGATCAATAATATAAATTTAAGACAAATGAAAACTTGAAAACATCTGAGTAAATTATAGGTGAAGCTATGTTGGGTATACTTGGAGACTCATGGCCTTGGCCATGTCCAACTCAGTTTCTTCATCTAAATTATCCTCTATGTCTTTGATGATAATCACATCCTCCCTTGTTGGTTATAAATGTTGTCACTTGGAATTTTACCCTTTGATTAGATGAAAATATCTCCTCATCCAAGTTTCATAATGGAATCATCTCTAGGTTTGTGGGTAGCCTAAGGAATGAGGTGAGTTTTTAGATAGGGCTAGCTCCCTTGATGTACCACTTAGGATTACAAATATTACTAACTTTTGGGGGTTAACAAGGGATAGAGATAAATGAAATAAAACTAACCTAAGAGAGATGATACACTAAATATATTTATGGCATCCAACCATATGCATATTACAATTGAGATCAAAGGATAACTAAACATACACTCTCCAATCTATGTCTTCTTACATCAATGTTACATTGTGGGGTTATGGATGAATGTAAAATGATAGTACAATAGGAATTTAATGGAAATAATTAATATAATAACTAACTTAAAATTTTAAATTTCTTGGAACACATCACATTCCTTATAAGAAGCTGTAAATAGGTGAGAGAATGTGACAACTTGCTAAGGAATCCATAGTCTTCACTAAGAAAATTTAAAATTAAAGTAAAGCACAATAAAAATAATCATATAAGAGGTAAAACTTATTAATTTTATTTATATAAGTTATTAAAATTATAAGGGATTAACCATACTCGGGTGGATCATCTAATACAATGCTAAAATGGCTAGTTCTTATAGAACTTATGAAGAGAGAAGAAGAGAGAAGTCCAAGGGTCACAATGACACTTGTAAATCAGATAAAAGGAGTTAATTGTGCATGTGGAGATGGATATGGGATGAACCATGTAATATTTGGAAGGACAATTGTGAATTCAAGGCATAAACTTCATGAAAAATGGCATAAATGTCCTCATTTTGCATAGAAAAACTACCTTCATGAATGCCTCTATTTGAACATCTCATAAATGATGTGTAACATGTGTAATAATTTTAATTTATTATAGGGACATTAAACATGCATATCCATACATTGGTTTCATTCCTAGTCTTCTAGAAATAACTAGAAAGGAACCATCATTATCTGTAGTCTAAAAAGAACTCCTTTCATGCACACTACACACTTTTCATAAAAATTGGATTTATTTTCTCATTAAAATACATGGAAGGTATTTAATTATATTTTTAAATTCATTTCATGGCCTTATAATCATTATTATTACCTTAATATCACTCTACTTGAAGTTTTCTATCTTCTTCACTAGGTTGTCCATTAGGCCAATTTTTACTAGCTAAGCTGAAGGACCTATTTTGGAAACTTAGGATATTTTTAAAGGAATTAGGTTTATATTTTGAGTTATATTAAGTCTTAATATTTCCATCCATGTCATTTTCATCTCTTAAAACCTCCTATAGCTTGTAAAACCTACAAAATAGTGATAAAAAACCCTATTTATACCCCATCCGTACAATTATGTACAAATCATATTTGTTTAAAGTAGTGTGAGTGAGTAATATAAAAAATAAAATCATCATTATAGAAAAAATATTCCATTTTAGTATTTATCCAACTCCATTTCTCAAAATTGGTCCTTGGCAAGGGTTTTAAACATGTATTTGGTCTTAAGAATTGTTCATAAAGTTTGGACATCTAAGTTTCCAATAAATTACACAAAATTGGTGTTAAAGGATCTTTATAAAATCTCTAAATTCCTTGTAATACCATTAAAAACTCCAAGACAATATGAACATCACAAATTGACCTATCACTCTCTTTTCCTCTTTTCCTACATGTTTGAATTGGTTTTTTAAGCCAAAAAATGTTTTATTTTATTTTATCTATAATCCAATGGTTAATAAACTTCTATATATATCCCATATACATGTTTCAATCATTTTAATAACTGATAAAAATATATAAATGAAGATGACTCCCCTCTAGATGCTAGGCCTAGACCATGTTCAATAGGTATGCCTATAACTCTTGGCCTAAAATTAGTTTTGATGATTTATCTTGCATATTATGGGTTTAAAAAGGTTTTAAATAGTCCCTAAAACATTATTAAATCTATTTTAAATCTTACCTAGTGCCAAAAGTGACTATGACCTCAAAATTGGTTATTATGCCTAAACTTGCCTTTTAGGTCTATTTTCAAACCTTGGAGCATGGATCAACCTATTATGTTTCACTTACCCCAGATTTGTTTAACATGTTTGAATTTATGTGACTCAAATTTTAAAACCATCCTTAAGTGTCCAAATAACTTTTTCCTCATCCATTAACCACCATTCTTCAAAATTGCAGGGTTCTTGCTCCTCGAGAGTGATTTGCCTCTGAGATAGAATAGAGGGGTGTTACTCTATTATTAAAGGAAAAATTAAGGTTTTTAAATATTTTAATAGATCATAATAAGGATATATATCAAAGGTAAATGTTATACTCACTCATTTAGGTATCTAACCAACTGAAGTTGTCCAAAAAAAGGCTTTAAAGGGACTATTTCCTTCATACTTTTCTTCACTCCAGGAATTACTCCTCAAGGTGAAATTCAAGACTCTTAGGAATTAATTTTTTTTTACTAATATCTCAAATCATTATGAACAATCCTAACATTCACACAAATTTTTTTTTCTCCCTTAGATCCCTCACTCTTACCTATTGAGCAAAGAGCTCCTTAAGGCAATTGTATGAACTGATAACATTGGTTATGAGGAGGACTGAGTGGTCATATTTGAGGAGATTTGGATATTATTAAAAAAATATTATAGCCTATCATGAATCAATTTATATTTATTTTATCCTTACCCTCTTCATTAGATAAGTTCATACCTCACTTTAGCCTTCAATCATGCTCAACACTGCATAAGGACTACTGTAGGTGTAATATGGGCTTCTTAGAACTGATTTATGATGTAAAATATTCATTTGAATCTTATTTAATATCACACACCATTTGTGTGAACTAATTTTGTTTGGTACCCCTTAAGACACCATTTAAACTTAAAAAACAAAGTCACTACCCTAGACTGATATGTTTTGCCTATAGGTTTGTTGTAGGTGAAAATTTGCTTCCTTGGAACTTGAAAGTAGTGTGGGGAGACCCTTTGAAATCATATTTGAGTTTTTAACATGTATATTTAAACAAAAATCCTCTTTGTGAGCCTTTAAGACACCATATTTCATTAAATTTCAAAACACTAGTTAGGTTGAGGTGCTCTGCCCTCAAACCTGCCTATAGGTGTCATTTGACCTTATCCACTTGTTCATGGTGTCAATAATATTATTTAAAGCTCCTCTAAGGTTAAAAACTATTAATATCATCTTTAATTAAACTATATTCTCTATTGTAACCTAAAATGCACTTTACCTTGATTGAGACACTTCTTTTCTTAAGACCTTTCTATAGGTGCATGTTTTGTAGCCATGGTATAGACTATAGGTACACATGAAGTTTGGGATACCATCATCAATGACATAATAATGATTTATAAGTCATTTTATACACCACTAAAATCATAAAACCACTCTAACCAACATAAGAGTGAAATTTTATGTTTTCTTGAGATATCGCTATCATATAAACCTCAAACCTATAGGTAAGACTACAATATTATAGTGTTTTTAGGACAACTTTGAGATGTTCAAACTTCATTTTGCACTGACCCTAAATTTTTTTAGAGGTATTATCATATATAAATAATATATGATTCATTAATTTTTATGTCTTAATATCTTTTACACCATGTCATATGTCATGTTTAAAAAAGTCATGGACCTTTGTTTAGTGCTTTTAGGGACTATGTCTCAAAACTTAGTCATTTCATTTCTTTGAAGGTGACCCTCATTATTAATTTGTATCCTTTACAAACAATTCTGACATGCTCCTTTCACCATATCAAGACAATAAATAGGTTTCCTCAAGTTCTTCAAACCCTCTATATGACTTTTATACTCTCTGCTCAGGCCACCGATAGGTGGTCATGCAAATGTGCACACTAATAGTGGGGGAAAGTATAGGTATTGAACATTGTTTTTACATACCATGGATTCAATACTTATCCAAACACCCTAAAATACATGATGGAACATAAGGAGGTATGAAATCTAGTTCCAAAATATCCATTTCAACATGAAAATTTCTTACATACATATGAAACAGAGAAGGTAGGGGTCTCTAGAATGACTGGTTGATGTGATGAATGGGATTAAAACCATGATAATCAAGGAAAATTGTATGAAATGTGAAAATGGTTTAAAGGAGACTTTTGAAAACATGTATATGAGTCTAACACAACCCTTTAAATCCATTTGACAAAGAACAAAAGTCTTAGAAATGGTGAAAACTACCCATAACTCAAAAAATTGTATCTTTGTAAATTAAGATGATTAGAAGATAAAAAACTCATAAAAAATAAAACCAAGTGTGGGGATAATTTAATAATTAATTCAACATGTTTTGAAAGTAATCTTAGCAACTATATTATATAGACTTTCCCAAAAAAGATGAAAACTTAGAGGGTACATAGATTGATAGGAAGATTTACATAGTCCACTTCAAATGGATGGTTCATAAAGCACAGTTGATAATTTTAAAAAATAATTATATTAAAATTAAGGATCTAAGTTTAATATAACCTCCCCAATGTGTTTGACCTGAAACCCTTTCAATCAACCATATAAAGAAAAAATTTGAAGGTTATTTTTGTATTCCAAAAATGACAAAGATGGAATAGAATGATTTTGGACTCAAAATGGCACTTAAAAATTTAAAAAATCATGGACATTAGTTTAGGGGAGATGAAGAGACATTTTTCACCATTTTATAAGTGGCACACTTCCCAAAGAGGTTGTACAAGTGCCAAACTTTTCCATTTCTTTAAGAAAACTAACTTTTCTTCTGATGAACCTATCATATTTAAGTTATTTAAGTTTCCTAATACTTCTAAAGACACATGGGACATTACATCATGTTTTGACACTTTCACATTTCCAAAGAAACCTATACAAAGCATTAAATGCACCTCTTTTGATCCTTAAAACAACCCAAAATGATAAATGGACCTAAAAATTAACTGACCAAGGCTAATATAACATTATTTGAAATAAATTGACATATAATTACCTCATAAAAAGATATTAGACCCCATAAAACACATAAAACTCAAGTTTTTACCTAGGGGTGCCCTAATTTGACCTAAAAGTCAAATTTGGTCAACAAATTGGTGAGTCATAGGGGTAGTATGCTTGCTATACTAGCTAGATCAATATCCTTATTATTCCATTAATATTATGAATAGGAATGATACAAATAATAAAGCTTTGACCATTGACCACAAACCTTTGATCAAGATAAGACACTAATGACTACTTCAAACACATAAACCAAAGGACACACCATGCAAGGAAGCAAACACACATGTGCATAAGCACTTATGGTAAATTAAAACAACCTACTATGTACAATTAAAAATAATCATACCTTCCATTTTGTATCAAATGGGAAGTTTGAAACTCTTCTTTCTTCATGACATGAAGGATTTGGTGAGGCATGTGAACCTTTAACCTCTAACATTAATGCCTCCAACTTTCTCATGATATTTACTAACTTCATTGGGATGATTTTCATTGAAAAAAATGTAGATATAATTATATTTTCTATGGGAAAGTATTATTATTATTTATAAATATCCCCTACTTTCTCATATGATCCTCTAATTACAATTTCAAATGATGATTCAATAAAGCATACCTTCTTATCTTCCATGGTGTTCTCAACAAGGTTGGGCTTCCTCTCAGCTACAAGTTATTCTAGATCATCAAGGAGTTTATAAAATTCTTCCCAATCTTGGTCATTTTCCTCCAAGGAATATTATCTATTCACCTTGTCATACACTTGGTCTTCAACTTGGCAAAGCTCTTGAAAGAGCTCTATTTGCAGTTGCAAATCATCCTTGTCCTCTTCTTTATTTAGAGCCATTTCCTCCTCAATATTTGAATGGTCATCCAAAACCTAAAGATCAAGCATGGATTTTTCCTAATGTATTTATTTCTTCAAGTATTTTCCACCTTCCTTATGGATGTACTCCTCCTCAAGAATGGATGCTTTATAATTATCTTCATGAATACACATACCCTCAAATATAGAGATAAGAGATTGTGGATTGTATTTTTGTTTATCAAAGAAAGTACCTATGGTAATATATTCCTAATAATAAATCATTACGTATTATTTATCAGCCATGAATTGGACTTTCTCTTCTTCATTTTCATCTCTCAAGATAGGCTCTTCAACACAAGGAAAGTATTCTTCATCATCAACTAAACAAGGAGATTCAACACAAGAACTCACCTCTTCTTCATCACTTAGGACCTCTTTAAGGCTCTCAATTTTCATCTCAACTACCATATCATGAATTTTAATCTCAAGGGATTCAAGATATTCCATCTCCTTTATAGTTATGTCAAAACTAGGCATCTTGAAATCTAGTGACTTAGCCCAATAAGGCTACCAAGAAGTTGTATTTTCTTCAAGAAATAGTTTTGAATTTTCCTCAACTAACTAATCTTATTTTGGTTCCCAAAATATATGTACATAAAGGAAAATGGTGATGGGATGAGGACAAAAATAACTAGTTAGTGGAGGTGGAACATAGAGTTTAAAATCAAGCTGAGAATGAAAAGTAAGAGGATTTTTTATGAGCTCTTGAGGAAGGGAAGGCAAATCTTGGGATGAGACAACTTGACTTTATTCCTTAAATTTTACATATAATTAATTCACATTTGACTCAACTTGGAAAATATATTGAAGGAGGTGAAATGGGGTGTGTTTATGCATAAAATATTCTTGTGGGTCTAAACCTTCCATCATACCTTGACTTAGCAAATTCATCTTTGATTCTAACTCTTCAATCTTCTTGACTAGATCCTCTTGGAAAAGTTTTTCTTAAATCTCATAGGAATCATAATGAGGCTGAGGTGTACATTAGGTATGCCATGGAATACAATAATATTCTTTAGGAAGGGTGGGAGGGACTTGCAAAGGATAAACTCCATTCTCCACTTCATACTCTTTGACAATGATTTTATCTTCCTTCTTGCCCCATGATTCAACTAGTTTACTCCAACTTAGGATCTTAGGATTAGATTTATCTTATTGAGGAAGGGTGGGAGTTGTTTATATAAGATCAATCTTCTCTTCAATTTCACATTCTTTGTCAATACTTTTCTCCTCTTTCTTTCCCCATGACTCGACTATCTTATTACAACTTGGGATATTAGGATTAGATGTATCTTTTTGAGGTGGTGGGGATACAATGTGAGAGGTCAATGATGGTTTGAAATCCACTTATTTTTATTACAACATACACTATTACATATTCATATTTTCCAACTCAATTTTCCTATCAAGGTTTACTTTAAACACAAGTTTATTCTTTTCAACACTTTCCTCCACTTGATTTGGAAAAGGATGGCCTTGATAAGGTTGATTTGGTTCATGAGTGGGAACCATGTAGGACTGATAGAAAATTTTTAGAAATGGAAAATAAGGTTGATAGGTTTGGTGATGCTTCCTTTCATTAACTTCTATCCTATCCTCTAAGGAAGAGACTAAACCACTCACATCTAACATCTCACTTGTGAGCCTTTGCCAATTGGCTCTCTCAATAGGTACCCACTCCATTTTTACTAACTCTAATTAATATCTCACATATTTAATAAGGTGACTAATAATCAATTAACCACATTTTTTAGAATATAAATCTCCAAAACATACCAAGAGTGTCTTCTTGAAAGTGGAAATGGATTGAGTTAAGAAGTGACTAGGTTGACTAGGAGGAACAAGACATTGAGAAATATGGATATATGAATGATAGAATTCATGAATGGGCTAGATATGATCATATTGAGGCTGAAAATAACCATACTAGAGATGATTAACTTCATTACAGGGTTGGTTAATAACTTGATCATATTGATAGGCAATGCCATAAGCCTAGACAGTCTCACCAACCTAAGTAAAGTTGTACTCAACACCATGGCCAACCATGAAAATTCATTGCAAAGGAATGAACACTAGAAAATGTTTATAAAAAAAATTTAAAATAAATACCTAGGCTACTTGACCAGCTAATATAACTTTAGAGTTGCCATTGATTATTGGATAAGTGCCTCCAAAGGTTGATGTGTTGAAGGTCAACACCAGAAATCCTTCAACTCTTTGAACAAGATTCCCACTAGGCATGTCAAAAAATATTATCACTTGTATTTTTACCCTTTTATATTATTAAAATCTCTCCTCATCCAAGTGGCATAATGGAATCACCTCTAGGCTTGTGGATAACATAAAGAATGAAGTGAGTCTCTAGATAGGGCTAGCTCCCTTGATGTACCATTTAGGATTGCAACTACTAATAAATTTGGGGGGGGGTGAAAATGGAGAGTTATAACTTAAATACAACTAAAAAAAATGGAGGTGATACACAAAATATATTTATTACATCCAACCATATGCATATTACTCTTGAAATCAAATGACAACTAAACATAAACTCTCCAATCTATGCCTTCTTACATTAATGTTACATTGTGGGGTTATGGATTAATGTGAAAAGATAGGAGAAATAGATAAGAGGCCTTTAATGTAAATAATTAAGATAATAAATCACTTAAAATTTGAAATTTCCTAGAACACATCACATGCCTTGCAAGATGAAGCTACAAATAGGTGAGAGAATGTGAGAACTTGTTAAGGAATCCATAGTTTCACTAAGAAAATTCAACATTAAAGTAAATAAAACTATGAGAAGTCATGTAATAGGTAAAAATTATTAATTTTATTTATCTAAATGTATAAAAATGATCTTGGCTTCACCATACTCAGGTGGAGCATCCAATACAATGCCAAAATGGCTAGTTCTTATAGAACTTATGAGGGAGAGAAGAAGAGAGAAGTCCAAGGGTCCCAAGGGCACTTTTAAAGATGATCCAAGAAGTTAATTTTTCATGTGGAGAATGATCTAGGTCTAACCATGTAAGTTTTGTAAGGACAAGTGTTAATTCAAGGCATAAACTTCATGGAAAATGGCATAAAATTCCTCATTTTGCATAGAAAAATTACATTTATGATTTCCTCTATTTGAAAATTCCACAACTAATGAGAACTAGGTATAATGATTTGAATACATTGGTTTCATTCTTGGTCTTCTAGAAATAACTAGAAAGGAACCATCATTATCTGCAATCTAAAAATAACTCCTTTCATGTACCCTACACAATTATCATCAAATTTGGTTTTAGTTTCTCATGAAAATTTATGGAATGGAGTTAATTAAATGTATAAAGGCCTTACATGGCCTTATAATCATTAAGAATATTTTAAAATCATCCTAATTGAAGTTTTTCATCTTCTTCGCCAGTTTGTCCATTAGGCCAATTTTGAATGGCTAATTTGAAGGACCTAGTTTGGACACTTAGGACCTATTTCAAGGCATGAGGGTTATATGGAGAGTTATATTAAGTATTAATATTTCCATCCATATTATTTTAATCTCTTGAAACCTATTATAATATACAAAACACATAAGATAATGGGAAAACCCTATTTCTTCCCCCATACGTACAAGTCCATACAAATCATATTGGTGTGAAGTAGATTAACGGAGTAATCTAAAACCTCCAATCATCATTCTAGAAAAAATATTCCATTTTGGTATATATCCATGATCCAAAACTCAAAATTTTTGATTGAAATATATTTCAAGAACACAAAAATAACATAGTAACAATGAATTCTTTGAGAAGAGATGTTTTATTACTTATGATCACAATATAACTATATGTTTATCTATGGGAAGAGATGTCTAATTTCCATTTCAAGTTACATATTAATTTATACAAATTTTTAAATTAGGATGAGGATGTGTAAGGTCACAAATCTCAAGGGATATTAAATGGTTTGACTTCCATGATTTAAAATAATACAAAATTTGAGGAATTACTATTTTTAGAAACTTACTATTTTTAGACTGCACTACTAAAATTAAAATTTAGGGAACTTCCATTGGGTTTTTTGGGGTAAAAAACCATTTATATAATCTCCATTACATATCACCACAATATCCTCATTATTATATTTCCAATCGTTCAAACAGCAAGTCAATTGGAGCTACAATGCAAAATTTATGGCTCCCAGAAGTTCTATCATCAATTGGGGTAGAACCGTCACCTAAATTATCACTTGAATTTTTGCCCAGATCAATCCAAATCCATTTCCAAAAATTGGTCCTTGGTAAGGGTTTTAGACCTATTTTTGGCCTTAAGGATTGTTAATAAATTTTGGACATCCAAGTTTCCAACAAATTCCACAAAAGTAGTGTTCAAGGACCCTGATAACATCTCTAGATGCCTTGGACTCCCATGTAAAACTTGTAATAAGATATGAACATAATAAATTTACCTATCTCTCTCTTTTCCTCTTTTCATACATGATTTAATTGTTTTTTAAAGATAAAAATGGTTTTATTTTGTTTTCCCTACACTCCAGTGGTTCATAAATTTCTATATTTCTCCCATATACATGTTTCAATCATCTTAATAACTTGTCAAAATCTAGAAATTAAGATGACTCCCCTTTAGATGCTAGGCCTAGACCTTGTTCAATAGGTCTACATAAAACTCTTAGAATAAAATGAGTTTTGATGATTTATCTTACATAATAGGGGTTTAAACAAGTCTATAATAGTCCCTCAAGCATTATTTAAACAATTGGAAAGCTTACCTAGGGCCAAAAGTGAATATGACCCCACAATTAGTTATTATGCCTAAACTTTCCTTTTAGGTATGTCTACAAACCTTGGATCATAGATCAACCTATTGTGTTTGGTTTCCCATGTTTGTATGTATGTTACTAAACTTTTCAACCCCTCTTGAAGTGTCCAAACAACTCCTTACTCATCCATTTACCACCTTTATTCAAAATTGTAGGGTTCTTACTCCTCAAGAGTGCTCTAACTATGAAATAGAAAAAAGGGGTGTTACTATATTCTTAAAGTAAAAATGAAGGTTTTTAAGGTTGTACTAGGTCTTAGTGAGACTCTATACCAAAGGGAATGGTTAGATTCCCTCATTCATGTATCTATCCAACTCAAGTTGTCCAAAAAAAGGCTTCAAAGGGAATGTTTCTTGCATACTTTTCTTCACTCCAAGAATGACTCATTAAGGACAACTTAAATACTCTTAGACAATCCAAACATGTTACTAATCTCCTAAATAATTCTAAACAATCTTAATATTCACCCAAAAGTGTTCTTCTCCCTTAGATCCCTCACTCTTACCTATTGAGCAAAGAGTTCCTTCATATAATTGTAGAAACCAATAATATTAGTTATGAGGAGGAGTGGGTGGTCATCTTCAAGGATATTTTGAGCTTATGAAAACACTATGATTGTTTATCATGAATCACTTTAAATTGACTATAGCCTTCCCTTCTTCATTAGACAAGTTCATACCTCACTTTAGCCTTCAATCATGCTCAACACTGCATAAGGACTACTATAGGTGTACTATGGGATTCTTATAACTGAGTTCTAATGTAAAATATTCCTTTGAATATTATTTAATGTCACAAACTATGTGTGTGAACTAATATTATTGTTTAGTATCCCTTGAGACACCATTTTAACATATAAAACAAAGTCACTACCCTAGACTGATATGTTCTCCCTATAGTCCTATTGTAGGTGAAAATTTGCTTCTTTGGAACTTGAAAGTAGTGTGGGGAGACTGTTTGAACTCATATTTGATTTTGTACAATTTCTACATAAAAATTAATCCTCTTTTGGAGTCTTCAGGACACCATCTTTCATTAACTTTCAAAACACTACTTAGGTTGAGGTCCTCTACCCACAAACCTACCTATAGGTGTCATTTGACCTTATCCACTTGGTCATGGTGTCAATAAGTTCCTTGAAACCTCCTCTAAGGTTAAAAAATGTTCATATCATCTTTCTATATTAGAATCCAAACTAGACTTTTCCTTGACTGAGACACATCTTTTCTCAAGACCCTATTATAGGTTCATGTTTTATAGCCATGGTATAAACTGTAGGTGTACATAAAGTTGAGATACCATGATTAATGACCTACTAATGATTTAAAAGTCATTTTATACATAATTAAAACCATAATACCACTCTAACCAAAATAAGGGTGAATTTGGTTTCTTGAGATATCACTGTCATCTAAACCTCAAACCTATAGGTAAGACTACAATATTTTAGTGCTTTTAGGGAAACTTTAAGGTGTTCAAACTTCATTTTTCACTGACCTTATGACCCTTAAATTTTGTATATGTCTTGTAATATATAAATATTATAGGATTCATCAAGTTTTATGTCTTCAGATCTTTTCCACCATGTCATATATCATCTTCAAAAAACTCATGGTCCTCCATTTAGTGCTTTTAAGGATTGTGTCTCAAAACTCAATCATTTCATTTCTTTAAAGGTGACCCTCATTATTCATTTGGAAAATTACCTTTATAAACAAGTCTACCATGCTCCTTTCACTATATCAAGATAGTAAAGAGTGTTCCTCAAGTTATTCAAACTCTCTCTATGACTTATATACTCTCTACTCAAGCCACTTATAGGTGGTCATGCAAATATGCAGGATGACAATGGGGAAAATTATAGGCAGTGAAGATTTTTTTGCCATCACATGGATTAAATACTTGTCCAAACAGCCTCAAATTCATGAGGGAACCTAAGTAGGTATGAAAACTAGTTATAAAATATCCATTTCAATGTGAAAATCTCTTCCATACATATGAAAAAGAGAAGGCAGGGGTCTCTATAATGATTGGTTGGTGTGATGAATGGTATTGTAACCATGAGAATAAAATAAAATTGGATGAAAGGTTAAAATGGGGTAAATGATAATTTTTAGAACATTTATATGAATCTCACACAACCCTCTGAATCCATTGATAAATCACAAAACTCTTGGAAATAGTGAAAAGTACCCATAACTTAGAAAATTATATCTTTTGAAAATTAAGATGATTAGCACATAAAAACCTCATGAAATGCAAAACCAAGTGTTGTAATCATTAGATAAGGAATTAAACATGTTTTAAAGCAATCTCAACAACTATATTTTATGAAATTTTCTAATCTAAAACAAAATTTGGAGGGTATACAAATTGATAGGTAGATTTGCATAGTTCACTTCAGAAAGATGATTCATAAGAAAATATGATAATTTTTAAAAATAATTATATTAAAATAAAGGTATTTGAGTGTACTAAAACATCCCCAAGGTGTTTGACCTAAAACCCTTTCAATTGGCCATACTAATAAAAAACTTGAAGGTCATTTTTGTATGCTAAAAAGGACCTAGGGGATAGCCATTAGAATAAGTATGTCTTGAAATTTATCTCTATCCTCATTAGAATCTAAGATGATGGGATCTCCTCTTTTTCCTCCTCTTTGAGAACTAGGCTCACATATCCCAGTCTCTCTCTTCACTATTTTCAATTTTAATTTTAGAGGAAGTCCTTGAGAGGAGGAAGCTTCTTGTTCTCTTGAACTTCCCTTCCAAAAGTCTAAATGCTCCCACCCTTTAAAGATTAATTTTATACTATCCAAATCCCTAGTGGAGATGGAAGGGTCAGTTTGGATCATCCTTAGATGATCCTCTTGTAGTCTAACAATCTATGCTAATTCTAACATGTCTTCATCAAACTTTGCATTCATGTAAATAAAATCATAAGCATAAGACTGGTGATAGTAATAGATATTGAATCTATGAATATGCTTTTGGATCAACCCATGAAGATCCCAGTCTCTATGTTCAACTGTGGGGAAGCCATAGTGGTGTCACTTTCCACATACATATCTGTGATGCTTTCTTATTTGATAAACCATGTTGCCAATTGAAATCAAGTTTCCAAAGTATAAATCCTTCCTTTAACCTTGCCAAATATTCTTCAATGTTATTCTATAACTAGAAATCAATCTCTTGTTCAACTAATTTATTCATTACATATTTTGGGAGACATAGAGGTCTAAACTTATTTCTCCAGATCATAATAACACTAAAATTTGGGTAATGGAAGTAATCTCCTCTTGCATCCAAATTCTTCTAAATATTCTCCCCAATTTAAGGCATAGGTGATCCATGAATGGCTTGCCATATCTATGGGTATACATCCTCATATATCCTAACCATATTCTTAGTGTAAGCATATATGTTCATGAATTATTAGAAATCACAAATTCTATTCTTCATGTAATCTATGGTAGGAGTCTACAAGTTTCCCAAGTCCTTATAACACGTGCCCATGAATGCATCCACTAAATATGAAATCATTTAAAATTATCATATGGGTATGGGATGCTTATCTTTATAAATAATTTTCTCCCTTAATCTTAAATTGATTATTTCTCCCATGTCATAAGTGGCATTATGAGATAACATCATATATAACAATGGTACACAATGTAAATTCACAAAATGGATACTAGGCATGCCATATAATATATTGAGCAATGCCATACCAATACAGATTCCCATCCCAAACTTCTTGATTGGAATTTCTCCCTTCGACTTCTTTACCTTCCCTATAATTGTTTGGTTAGGGGAAGCCATGATGATATCACACTTTTGATTAAAATTTCTTTATTGAAATTCACTAAAGTATTCCTGTCAAAGTAAGTGTCAGGTATGCTGAGATATAAATACCTCTTAAAATCATTGCTAGAGATGCACGTGACCACCATATTTCCATGATAATGAATTAAGAAAACATCATGTGATATCTTGCTTCAAAATAGCAAGTCCTTGAGAAGGTCAATGCAAGGCATAACTTCTAGTTTGGTCATAACAAAGTGCAATGATTGGCTTTATATGATATTAATTCCTTGAAAAATAGTATGTATCCTAATTTCATTTCATCTTCAAGTGAAAATGCATCCACTAAATTGATAGCATCCCAAAGTTGTGAATAGTTTCAATACTTGTATCCAAATACCACTGCATCCAATATAGTATCCTTGAACTCTGTAGAATCTTTAATTAAAATGTGGATGATGGATTCATTCATTAAAACATCATGGATATAGAATCCATTGCTTCATACTCTAGGATACTTATAGTTTTCTTTAATATGATATGTATGTGGTGAAAACACTTAGGATTTTATCTTGCTTTTTGTTATATTTACATAACTCTTGAGATATATACTACAGATTTTGGTCATTGTTAGAAAGTAAGAGGCTTCAAATTCAAGCTAAATTGTATGCAAATGATAGCTTCACTATTTACGTATAATCTATATAGGATCCTGCATTGAATATCAGTTTGTGTAATATAAATATGAAATAGTTACTTTTGATTCTATTCAAACCTATTATCTTAGGTTGGTGGGGGGGTCTCTAAAATATTAATAGGAAGAATTTTTTATTTTATATTGGCTAAGTATGATGAGACTTAGTATTATTCCCATTAATAAAGTGTTTAGGGTGTACATTGGAAAAGTCCTTTTAGGTCAACTCTTGTAGACTAATTAGTTTTAGGGATTTGTTTTGGATAAAATGTCTGCAATAATTTCCTAAAGGATTGAACAAGGCAATGTCTCAAAATAATTATTTTGAGGTTAAAGGGAATTTTCAATTTACCTGAAGTGTACTCTTGATCAGAAGGATCCACTTCATAGGGCACTTTTTCCATGACACAAGTCCTGAAGGGTCTACTTTGCAAAGGCTGAAGGGTACTTTTGATTTCCCAAAGGGTACTTTTGTATAGCTAAAGTTTCTTTCAAAATTCATAAAGGGTAGGTTTAGGAGGGTTGAAGGGCACTTTTGATCTTTTAAGGTTACTTTTTGTATGGATAATGGTCATTTCAAAAGTCCTGAAGGGAAAGATTCACCAAACCCAAAGGATATGTTCAGATAAGGGGAAGGGAATATAAAAACTCCATAAGAGATAAGAGTTCCTTTTTAAAAGATCTGAAGGGTATGTGGCCACTTTCAAAAGGGCACATGGCTTGGGAAAAAATCCTTGAAGGGTATGTCTAACCAAACCTAAAGGGTAGGTTTTACAGGCAAGAAGTCCAAAACACAAAGGCTAAAAGGCACATTTTTAGGGTCAAAAGGGTAGGGACAAACATCTAAAGGGTATGTCCTGAAGGGTAAATACACTTAAGCCAAGGTCCCAAAGGGTAATTTGCACAAAACCTAAAGGGTAGGTTCATTAAAATATTTGGTTAGAATAAATGCCAAAGGGTTAGTTCATAAGTTAAAGTACTTTTCAACAAGCCTGAAGGGTATTTTCAAGAGTCCTGAATGGTAAGTGGGATGAGATTCAAAGGATCTACTTCATGGAAAATGATGCCCGAAGGGTCTACTTCATAAATACCAAAGGGCACTTTTGACTTCTTAGAGTTTAATTTTGTATGAATAAGGTATATTTCAAAAGTTATAAAGGTTAGGTTGGATAAGATCGAAGTGATAATCCATCAAGGAATTTGTCTTAGGGAAAGTGTATGTGGTCTAGAATTTTGTAAGGCTAATAGTCTGTAGGCTAAATTATTTCAAGATAATTGTTGAGAATTATTGAATTCCTTCAAGAGTATACACATAATATTTTTAACTTTTATTGATTACTGATAATTTTTATCTTGTTAAAACTTGTTGAGTCTCAATCTCTCTAAGTGAATGCCTTAAGGGGTGCACTGGGAAAGGGGTGGGTAGACCATTAGTGATTCATAAGATTGTCATTATTATTTTTACTTGCCATCCACACTATATCCTATTAAAACCATTGAAACCAAGATTATTATTCTTAGTCCTATATATTCGAGTCATTTTCTATGTTTTATTATTCATTTCTTGCATTAGCACCCTTTTGACCTATTGGTTGTGCTAGGTTGACCAGGTTGACCTAGTATAGTTGAGGGACTATTTTTCTCTTTTGGCTTGTTGGCCTCTTGGTTAACCTATCACAAACCTAGAGAGTTAGCGCCAAAAATTTGTTGTGTTGATTAGGTCAACCTAGCATAGTTGACATTCTTGAATTTTTTTATGGTAAGATAATACTATATAGACAAGGTCATTCTTTACCATTTCATAGGAGCAAAGAATCATGCAAATAAGTGAAAATGAACATCTACCCATTGAACATTCTACTTGGGGAATAAAGCTTTATGGTTCAATACTTTATTTGGATATCTAATCTCATCTTTGGTACACACTAGATTAGATTTAGTTTTCTTATTATTAGATTAGTGAAATATTAAATCATAGGACTCTTTTAGGGTTGTTATATGGTTGTGTTAGACTATAGGCTTTGGAACCCTATCTCACATGGTGTGTTGTGATATTTGATCCCTTAATCAAGTATATCATATTCTCACATTGGTCATACTCCTATGTAATAATTTTATGGTCCCCAATCATAAGTTTAAGTGTGTTCTATCCCATCCAATCTAATATTGATTTATGGACATGATGGATTTCCAATTACATACATTTTGGTGAACCTGATGTGAATCAAACCCTTACAAGATTTATTTCACTTATTTCATTATTATTCATCATTATTTTATCATATATTTATTATGTTGGATTGACCCTATTGCCCTAGTTTATTTATTTATGTGCACGGGTTTGCAGCAACATGTAACTAATTCAAATAGCTCGACCCAATATAGGTTTTATAACTTTCAAAATTCTATTTAAATAATTAGATCAATTAGCTTGACCCAGTGTAATTTTTTTCCAACTGTTAGACTTATAGTTCAACCTACTAGGTCGATCAAGTCAACCTAGTGTATTTTTAGCAAGTCTTGTATTATTTAATCGACCAGCTCAACCCAATTTATAGGTTTTTGATAGTTTTATCTAAGGTTATTGATAAAAATATTCTCCTCTTTATTTATAAACCATTAAAGTGAGTTTTTAATTATCTATATATTTCTATTTATATACTTTCCTTTCACAATTTTTAGTCCTTAAAACTACCCCTGCATAGTCAACTAGGTTGACCCTATGGACCTAGTTCTATGTTCTATGTATCCTAAATAACTAGGTCAACCTGATTGACCTAGTTCAATTTCAAACTCTATTTACATAGTATAGGTTTGATCCTATCAACCATTTTCTAGATGATTGTCCATATATTTTCTCAACTATACCTTGTTTCAAAGTTGGAATAAACTATATATGTTAATCACATCTTTCTTTTGTTTGCATGCTTAGAATAGCTCACATAGTATAATTAGGGGATTTTCAATTAATAATTTATTTTCACTATTTCTATTATTTTTCACACATATCCAAACCAAATAAACATCAAAAATCATTTAAACATTTGACTACCTAGGCCAACCTACTTAAATTTCATCACCAAGGGGGAAGTTGACTTCATACTCTAGTCAAATATAAAGCATGGTTGATGGTATATTTGGATAATCACCCATTACCCTTATTATTTTGGTGTGTGAAGTGAGGGGGTAGGCCCCAATACCAATCCTATATCATTACCACTACATTCCCTTTCATCCTAAACTTACCTAGAACTATCCATAGATTGTTATCTAGTACCTTGCTTATAGCCAATCTCCCTTTACACTTAATCATTATTAATAATCTAATCAACATTCTAGGTTTACCAAGTAGCTAGCTTTACTTTCAAGTTGTTTTCTTGCTCGTTGATCAATTGTGTGTACATAATGTTACATTAGCCATAATTATTGTAAGATTTTACTTTATGTGCATCAATTAGATTGAACAACATTAATTTAAATGACTATTTGTTTCCCTTTTAGTACTTACTACTTTCTTACATTACTTGTAATTATCTTGCTTTAATTCATATCTTGTTATCATCTTTATTTTCTTCTCTGTCTATTGTGCTAGGCCAACCCTATTATGCTAGTATTCTTTTCAACCCTTGTACACTATGCTAGGTCAACCTGGTTGACCTAGTACTATTTTTAGAATTTTAACCTCTTTCTACCAGTCACTATTTATTAAACTAGGTCGATCCTATGGACCCAGTATATTTTTAAAATCCCTATTTTACACTAGGTCAACCAAGTTGACCTAGTACTATTATCAATCACTTTTTTATTTTTTGCTTTCTCATCTTGATTCTCTTCATTTCATCATGGAATTTTTTTATGGTGACAAAACTAAAGTTTAATCAACATACATGATGGAATTTACCAATCCTGATAGGGTCTCCCATAGACAAAGTAGGGCTCCATTAGTGAATTTTATTAATGTTCATATTGTAACCTACACAATGGACCATGGGAACCCTCCTCATACCCCTTTGCAACAAAACCCTCCTCTTCTCTTATAGTATCATCTTGAGTTAGATTATACTATTCAAATGCTTTTTTTATCATGAAATTCCCTCAACATAGAGGGAAGGATCCTTCCACTATCTATAACATTATGATTACCCATCAAGTTGAAGAGCCTCACTCTCCTACTCCCACATTCTCAATTGGACTTGGGGGTATAAATTTATTTTCTTCTCAACCTATTCCTTCAATCTTGATTCCTTATTATGCTATGACATCTTATTTTTTAGCTTCTTCCACCTCCATGCCTAGTATCTTAACTAACACAGTAGGTTCTACATCTAGTGGGCCTCTCATAAGATCCACTCTCCTTAATCCTTCTACTAGTTCATCATTTTTTACCCAAGGCACTTATGATTCTAGTGCTTCTTACTCTCAACCATTTACTAATCCATATTTTAATTCAAAAGCAAATTTTTCCACTAGTGGTTAAAATTCTCATAGCTCTTCTCAAGCTCATATCAACACTAATAGTGGTACCCAAGCCACTAACACCAATACAAAAACCAATACCACTTCTTATAATAGTACTAATAAAACTCATCAACTATTGTTGCAAACTCTTAATCAACTAAACACATTCTAAGCTCATAATATGAATCAAATGATGAGAATGCAAAACCACGTTCTTATTCTTCAATCCAATCATCAACCAATGGCTTGGGGCACACATAATAAAAGTGTTCCTCCTTGTCCTCTTTGATATTCTCAAGGTAATCTCATTCCTCAACCTCCATTAGTCAAAAAAGTCATTAAACATTTACATAATGAACCTCTTACCACCCAAATTACTAACATTGACATTGGTGGTATAACACCTATAATTTCTTACAATGGATCAACCGATCCTACCCTTCACCTCAAGACATTTGGAAATCTTTACAGGGATTGGGTCAAGTTAAATAACTTTGCCAATACTAAAATCCTAGCCAAAACCCTCATGGTTGATGACTTAGATTCATATAATCAACTTATTACACACTCTATCACTAGTTTAGAGGACTTATTAAATGTTTTAATTTAATAATTTCAAATTAGTGATCTTCTTGAGAACACTTTGGGCCATTTCATCCATTGCAACCAAAATGAAAATGAAACTACCCAAGCCTTTGCTAAACAATGGAAGACTTTGTCAAATAAATGTGAACATAATATGACAGATGATAACCTATTTCATCTCTTTACAAATTCTTTATTTCCTAAATTACAATATTGAGTTTATACACTTTCTCCACGTAACTTGGGGGAAGCCATCGATTAAGATAAAATAAAATATTTCCTCATGTATCAATTCAAACCACCCCAACCTTCTATGGGCCATCACCTATTAGTAAAGAATAAAAACCATAATATTACCAATGATGGTGTTACTAGTTCATATGATACTATTCACAATGTTCAAGTTGCCATTCTTACCCATTCTTTGGAACTAGCTCCTTAATAATACACTAATCCTCATTTTTCAACAAACAAAATTAATGTCCATAAGCCTTTATCCTTGGCTAAATAAATTAAACATCTACCCAAGTCTCTCCCTCAAGATATTGACCCTAATCAACCTATGAAATCATGGTATGATCCTAATAAGTTTTGTTGGTTTCATGTTAGCTGGGGTCACTCTCACGAGACTTGTAAATAGATTCATTATTTAGCCATGGATTTTCTTCTTGTCCCAAATTTTGATCATAATTATATTATCTATAAATGTCAACAAGCCTATGAGATTGATTTCAAAGATTATAAATCACATGATAAATATCAAGCCTTAAATTAAGAAAATGCTCATTTAGCTATCTATAAATACCCCTTACCTAATCATCAACCAATCTAATAAATTCAAGACAAGCCCACTTCTTCCACAAATAACATAGAAAGTCTTGTTGAACCAGATTCTAAAGAGAATGTAGATGTCATGACTAATATGCGAAGAGTGGTGCCTTTCATTAATTCACAACCTATCAACACTCCTCCTTCCCATAAGATATACCATGTTATCCAAGATTTTTCTCCAACTCATTTAAATGAGTTGGGGCAAGAAGATATTATTTCTTTCAATCATCCAATTTATGATTCTCCCTTGGATGACACATCTCATACTATTTATACTTCTCTCCCACCATATTCTAATACTAAACACAATCCAATTTCTACTAACACTTTTTCTTCCAAATTTTAAGATCAATCTAAACCAACTACTTCTTCATCACCAAACAATTTACAAACTTCTTCTCAACCTTCTCATTCTTATCAACATAAGTTTTAATACTCTTTAGATATACCTTCTGAATACCTTCTTAATCATTACGCACCTATATCTAACTATCTCCTTATGGGTTATAATGAGTGGGATCCCATTTCATAACTTAATAATCTTCCATCCCAAATCCATTTTATTTAACTCATAAGGACATATCCACATCATATAAACTACCTCATGAAACTCTTATTTGAGATGAATATCCATTTCCCTCCCCTAATAGGATGGGAGGATACTTTATCTAGATATGGCAATAGTATCTTAAAACAATGTGAAGAGATGTCCATTAACATTAATGAAACTATAGACACTTTTTTTTTATTATTTCTATCACATTTATTATTTAGATGATCCTCTTCTGGTCACCTTGTCTAGGCCTATGATGTTGAGATTGTTTATTACTACTCTTCTTTACTTGAGTCTTTTTGTGCATCTCATTATTCTCTTTCTTTATAGTTCCTAACTCTTGCATTTTTCCTCTTTATCATAGGGTAGAGATGGTGTTGATACCTCCAGTTTTTGAGGATCCACTTAGGACCATGCTCTTAGATCATTCTATGACTAGACCTTATCGATCTTCCACACCTAGTGTAGTCCTATTTAGACCTTCTACAAATATTTTTTCTCCTTTAGTAGGACTACCTATAGTTAAGCATGTTCCTTTTTCTACTCTAGTTGAGCTTATTTCCTCTCCTACTATTGCTAAGCCTCTTATTGTTTCTCTTCTTAGTGTTCCTCCTATTGATCCTAGTTACACTCTTTACCAATCATCACCCTCTATTAATTATGGTTTACTTCCACTACCTAAGGTGGCTCCTTTGCCCACCAAATGGGCTGATGATTCCTCTTCAACTACTTCCTTTCCTATTTCACCTCCTTCTATGAATGCTCCTAAAACCACTCACAAACCTATCTGTTGCTTCCATAGGATAGATAATCACTCTTCCACCCATTATCATAAGTTATGATAATACCTTGATACCTTGTATCCTTCTTTCCTATCATCCAATAAAGACATACCTTACCCAAAGGTACTTTTTAAATATTTGCCTAAGTATGGTGACATATATTGTCAATGACACCTATGTGGTATGCATCACACTGATCATTACCACATTCTTCAACATCTTAAATATCACCTTATATCTATCCCTAGACCTTCTACCATTACTCCCATAGGTTATTCCTATAATAAGGTTCTTCCTTCTTCTCCTATGGATCCACCTCTAGTGGTTCCATCACCTCCTATGGTCCCTTCACCACCTTGTGTACCTCTACCTATGATTTCTTCATTTGTGGACCTTCCCTCACCTATGGATCCTTCTCCATTGATGAGTCTTTCACCCATGGATCCTTCTTCTCCTATAGATCCTATTTCCACATATTCTCCTAACTAGCCTTTACCTAACTTTCCTCCTCAACATGATCCTTAGATCATTGTTACTTTTTTTAGTTGAGGAGATTAGAAAATAAGTATTTTCCCAATATTCATTGAAGATTGATGAGACCTTAATTGTATTTTCATTAAAAATTCATAGATACTTATCTAATGTCTTGAATAATGTGTGTGGGTAAATTTAACAATATTTATGAACACATGCATGGTGCTTTCTCATTTATCTTTGGATTAGACATGTGTTCCAATCTTTTTTATATTTTTATTATATCATTTTAAACTATGTCAAATTATTTATTATCTTATATCATGTTTCTCCTCCTTGTTGTACTATAGTTAACTTATGTTATCATTTTACATTTCACATATACTTTTCTTTTTCCTTATCATTACTTTCTTTTCCTTTAGAGTTTTTCTCAAAACACTTCCCTTGCATCTTCATGATTGTTTAATTTATTATCTTTATTTTTCATAGATAGTTGTCATGGTGACATGGTTATATCTACCCTCTTACCTTTGATTACTATCTCTTATTACCATGTGATTAGTTAGCAAGAAATATTTCTCATTACTATTTCCTTTCACTGGTCCTCTTTGGGATCTCCTTTTTTTACCTTCTTCCTTTTTTTTGCAAACTAAGAATATACATGATTGAGACTTAAGATCACATGCTCAGTTCATTATCAATCCTAAGTGTTTTAGTAAGTATTTTGTCTTGGGTCACTAAGCTTTCTTTAGCCTTAGCCTACAACTCATTCATGAGTATCACTATCTATATCATGATTGGTCATTCTAAATCTATATGGAGGAGGAATGTTAAAAAGACTTCAAAAGAAAATTAAAATCCAAATAAATTAAATAAAAGGCAATGATATCAAAAGGCAAAAATATTGAATATTCTTAAAATTCTAATCACACTAAAAGACATGATTCAAATCACATCTCTTTCTTTTAGTCAAAGCTCAAACTCCATAGTTGGCCTCTCATTAGAGTCTATGTATTTTGTGATGTGTTAGGCTAGTATATTAGAAGAGGAGAATAAAAAAACTCTTTTAGTGCTACCTACTTTCTCACGTAAGTACCCAATATTTGTAGTAGACTAACAGCTCTGTAAGGGGTCTGGAGGAGTGGGGAACATGTCATGGGAAGGTAGGTACATTTTACATTTTCCTTGTACTAATCTACCATCATGAGTTAATCTTAGTATCACACCTATTTTCCTACAAAGCTCTATGTCTATAGAAAGTAGGTTTCCTTTGTACATAGATGACCACTAGTCCCTTAGTGTATTTTCATGTCCTTAGTATGCCTCTTTCCTCCTAAGGTCTTCTCATAAGATGCCTAATTATTTCTTTTTACACTCCCTTTTTCATTCCTTTTTCTTCATATTCCCTCTTGGGAAATATGGTTTTGCTTACTAATCACTCCCCATGGGATATCATTTGTGAGTTACTTAGTAATATTGTGGATAAGACCCAACATACCTCAAAAATTACCATCATTTACATCCTATTACTCACATACTTGATTTTCCATTCCTTATCCTTCTTAACAATCTTGATTTGGTACCCCTTGTGATTTTATTGTATGAGTTATAGTGTAAGACCGTGGATAGTACCCGACCCTCCTTACAAAGTTTTCCAATAAACAAGTCAGCATATAATTACATGTGTCAAATAAGAGATAATATTTGATTGCTTATGAGGTTACACATCATTGACATAATTCCCATCTTGATATTTAGTATTTTTTATGCTTACTTCATTTTTATTTCACCTTTTATTCTTTGATTTTATAAGTTCATATAATATTACCACCATTTCTTTAATTTCTCATACTTCCTAGCTTGAATTAATATGATAAATTTAAGACCAATTTTTTTAAAATTTTGTTTTTCTTTTATAATTCCCATCGTGAAATAATATAATTGATTAACTTAATTTTGATTTTTTTATTACCCTTTGTGCCCTTTTACATACCTTCCATTTTATTACAGTGTTTTCATACTTCCAACGTGATATTTTGTATGGTTTTTCCTATTTTAATTTGGTGAAAAAATATTTTTAATTGGCTTAAAAACAAATATCCTTTTACCATTTGGTTTTACATTTTTCTTGGATCCTTATACTTAGTCATTTTTTGTTATTACACATTTGCTAACTTGAACTAGTGTCTAGTGCATTTCTTTGATTGATTATATTTTTCCAAGCCCTTTTTTGCCTATTTCTTTTTAACCATGAATGTGTACTCCATAGTTCTATAAAATAAACCACACCACATATATTTCTTATAGCATATATAACAAAACTAAATACATGTGATAGAAATAAATATATCCAGAGCATCCATATCCTCAACCATAACGAACAAACACAACAACCACAAAGGAAACATATAAAACCAACACCAATACACCAAAAGGATACATCATATATATACACCATGAGTTTTATATAACATATAAAACCATATATAAAGACTCAACACTAGGGCTTAGTTCCACCCTATCTATCTCATGGCCTAGCCACACTACCTACTGAAGCCTTAGTCTAACTCCTTTGAATAGTACACTATAATGAGGTATTATGAGATCTCAATCCCTCTACTTATCCCTATAGGCATGCTATCTACAATTATGTCTGTGTAAATTTATCTTGGGTCACTATATGTGCCTATGTTAGATGAGTTTGCATCACTATATATGCCTATGTCATCTATGTCATTATCTCTAAATGAGTATCTCTCTTGTCTACCAAGGCCTACCAAGCATGTCTCTCACCTACACCCATCTCTACTAGTGGTTTTACCCTCTCCCTCTATACATGCATCTACCTTCCTACATCACTAGCTAATCTAAACCAACTCACTTGAGCTAAGGTAGATGGTACACTTGAATCTTCCAATGTCATGGGGTCGTATGGCTATAGAGTCTCATTTAGGATGTCATGGAGTGCTCCCATCACTAGGGAGCCCCATATCTCCTCCTCATCCTTAGGTATTCCTATAAAATCACACCAAATGGATATTAGATCACTATCATATCTCATAATATATATATATATATATATATATATCTACTATCAAATAAAAACATAAGAAATAATTCAACCATATTCATACATATCTATGCCTTAGCGCCTATGATATCATCATATACATGATTTCCTAGCATAGTCTCCCCATCTACATGGCCTCTTAGTACCTCCTTGGTAGGTCACCTCCTTGACTTAAACCTAGCTATCATGGCTCATGTCCATCTTAGCCTCTATTTGAGTGGTCTCACTATCATCTCCACTAGCTCATCTATGGGATCATCTAGCATGTCTATATTCCCAACTCTCTCCTATCTCCATTATTATGATGTCCTTTGTGGTTGTTACTTGTCTCATTATGGGGCTGGTAGTGGTACATTTGGTATATCTACCTCCTCCACCTTCTCCTCTATCACTCATTATGCCTAACCAATCCATGGTCATTTTTGACATAGCCTTAGTGTATCTAAATAAGGTAGGACCATCTATCTTAACACCCATTCCATCATATGTAGCTCTCTCAACCACATACCCAATCACCTCTCTCCTCTCTAGTGCTAGTTCAACTATGTGCCATCTCACCCATGTAGCTATTATGTACCCATATGGCTACCACATGGTGTATGCATGTCTCACTAAATATAGTTCTGGTACATGGGTCATGACCCATGATACCTAATCCTCGTACCATTTCCACACTTGAGGTATCCCATCATTGACCACATGGGGTAACCCAACCAATTGATATATGGAAAATCTCTCATATATCCATGTTGTCAGTAGTATGATAGATCCCATAGTCTTATACCATCTAACAAGCATCTCAAATAGATCATGAATAAGATAGACCTAGATGATAGAGCCTATATCATATAATACTCCCTCCTCTAGCATCATACTACTCAATGTTACCACGAATAGTGGTACCTTACCATCTAACTTGTGCCAGAGTACCTACTATGTCATAAGGCCTATCACCACCTTCCAGAGGTCTAAAATTTGTGATATATACATGTCACTCATACTAACTATCCATTCTCTCAATATCATCTCTCAGCTTGTAGCTCACAAGGATAAGACTCTCCTCTCTTCTAAGCATCTATTATCCTTATAGTCACCAGTGTTCCTACTGTGGGTAGCTTGAGGATGGCATGGACATCCTCTAATGTGATTCCCACCTCTATCACATCCCCATCCATGTCCTAGTCTGAAGGTGTTAGTCCACCATTCCTAGCATCTTAGAAACATGACTAATTGGTTAGCACTTAGATATACCTCCTAGACCTATGGCTACTAGTCTAGCTTGATCTTGATCCTAACAAATTTGGAAACCAAGACACATCCACCAACCTCCATAATCTTGGCCATCTCTATAACCATGAAACAACAAAGGATGTATTAGTTATTCCATGTCATGTATAATCACAATACATTCTTTACACTTTTTTTTTTAATTTTAATTAAATACAAGCCTAATTTCTTTTACCTTATTGCATTTATTTTATCTTATTTTTATCTTGCTTGGTCCGTCTTGCCCTCATTTGGTCATTTCAAGCCATTATATCCCTCTTTTGGTTTTCTACATGTTTTTTGTGCTCATTCTAGTTCCCTAATTGACCTAGTTTGACCAAAATTTCCTTTTTTTGTCATAGTTGACTTCAAATTCTAACTCAACCCCCTTATTTCCCCTCCTTGGTTCTAAGTTTTCATTTTAGCCCTTATGGACTAGGTTCTCACTCCATTTTATCTTTTTATCCTATAATTACATGAATTTCACCCATACCTACTAGGTCAACCATATGGATTTTACCCTGTTTCAAACTACTAGGTCAACTTGGTCAACCTAGTATGTTCTATGTGCCAACCCAGTAAATTTTGCCCAAAATGTGTATTTTACTCATTTTCCTAAACCCTTCAAACCCATTTTCCATTTTCCTATTTTCTACCTTTAGAATCTAAGTTTGTTTAATTTTTACACATATAAATGCTTAAAAATAAATTTTATCAAAAATTCACCTAATTCAATATAAATTTCAAAAACTAGTTTGAGATCCATAGTTGCATACTTGTAGTGCACCTCCTATCACCTCTAGGTGTCTTCCTCATCAAGCATTTCATTCCCTTGCCGTCCTAGCCTTGTTTGGTCTCAGAGTTCTCTTTTCTCTCTTTCATAATTCAAAATGCCAAATAAATTCTCTATTTCCCTATTTAAAACCACTTTTTAGTAATGAAATTCTTTCATTTATTTTCATGCATATTCTTTGTTTTGCCTCTATCTTTGTTTCTGCTCATCCATTTTTTAAACCATAAAATGCATTAGAATAATGATGATGTAGAAATTATTTTCCACTATCATATGCCTATCTTCCAAAAATTTCAATTTTTGGCTATTTTTTTACACTAACTTCTACAGGTTCTCCTAGTGTATTCTACATTAGACACCTTCTTTTCTTATAGTCTACTTATTTATAAATGACACTAAGGTAATTTATAGGTATATATTTCTCAATATAGTTCTTTCATTTATCTTATTTTCTACTTAATACACCATATTTATCATCAACATGATGTGTTATCATGTTTTCTTTTGAAGCACCATCTCATGTTGTACTTACGTGACACGCGATGAACTTTGACTGGGGCATATGTATACACATAATGTTTGTAACTTTTATTGATTACTGACACTTTGTATCTTGTAGAAACCTGTTGAGTATAAATATTTTTGAGTGCATGTCTTAAGGGGTACACCAAGAAAGGGGTGGGTAGACCATCAGTGCTTCATAAGATTGTCATTCCTTTTATTATTTGCCATCCACACTCTAACCTCCTAAAACCATTAAAACAAAGTTTATTATTCTTAATCCTATCCATTCTAATCATTTTCTATGTTTTATCCCTCATTTATTGCCTTATCACCCTTTTGACCTATCAATTATGTTAGGTCAACTAGGTCAACCTATTATAGTTTAGGGACTTTTTTCTCTTTTGGTTTGTTGGCCTCTTGGCTGACCTAACATAGACATAGATAGTTAGCCCCAAAATTGTGCTAGGTCAACCAAGTCAACCTAGCACAACAAACATTTTTGAAATTTTTTAGGGTAAGATAGCACTATATACACAAGGTCATTCCTTACCATTTTAAAAGAGAAAAGAATCAAATAAATAATTGAAAATGAACATCTACCTATTGACCATTCTACTTGGTGGATAAAGCTTTAGGGTTCAATAATTTCTTTAGAGCTCTGATCTTGTCCTATGGATAAGTATTTTGGATTATTAGATAGGTTTTGTAGCATAAAGATGATTTATCTTATTTATCCTCACATACCACAATAATCTCTTGTGAAACACCTTGGCCAAGGGGGAGATTGAGGCTAGGAAGGTTCATCTTCAAAGGTAAGTATTCCTAACTTTATTCCTTCTTTGTAAGAGTAGATAGACAAAGCATTTATATTCTTCTCTTCTATGTATTAGGATTCCATGTACATTGATGTGAGTATATGTTTTCTATAAATGTTTATTTTATTTTAGTTTAGTTGTTTATTTTTTTTGTCTCTAACCCCCACTTTGTGCCACAAGCTTTGGTGAGCACAATATTAGATTTACTTTTCTTGTTATTAGATTAGTGAAACATTAAATCATAGGACTCTTGTAGGGTTTTTATGTAATTATGTTAAACTATAAGCTTTGGAACCCTATCTCATATGGTGTGTTATGACAATTAATACACTAATCAGGTCTAGCAAATCCTCACATTGGTTATGCTCTCGCTTAACAATTGTATGATCCTCAATTGGAAGTTTAGGTGTGCTCTATCCCATCTGATTTAGGATTGCTTTAAGGACATGATACATTTTTTATTGCATAAAGGTTGGATACAATCAAAGGGATAATCCATTAGGGAATTTGTCTCAAGTAAAGTGTATGTGGTCCATAATTCTATAAGTCTAAAAGTATATAGGATGAATTCCTTTAGGGTAATTACTTTGGACAAAATGTCTACAACAATTTCTCTGACAAAATAAGGCTTATTAAACAATAAACTTGAAGGAAAATAGAGCTGAGAATACCCAAAAAAACATAAAAAAACATAATTTTAATGAGTTTTGAAATAAATAACTCAAATAAAATACACCTAAATAATTCATCTCTGCATACCAAAGTTAGTCTCATAAAACACAAAGCCAATATTATCCTGCCAAAAAGTGAAATGCTTTAGATTTTTAGATTTTGCATAAACATATGAAAAGGACTCCATATTAGAGGATATTTATTTATGAATAGGTGGGTTACCTTATATTTAATTATAAATGGGTGTTGGGTATAATAATGTGTTCCTCTTTTGAATATGTTTCATCTCCCACATGGCATAAGAGTTTCAAACTTAGCTTGACACATTACACTACTTATTCAAAACTATCTTGTATATGAAAAGAGTGAAAATGGGTTTATTGATCATCATTTCACTATGAAATACCTTAAAAATTTTATTATACACTTATCATACACTTTAAAACTCCCTAAATCTAACATTTTAGTAGTAATCATCACCCAAATCCTTGGGTATCTTGAAATTCCTTCATCTACTATGCTTATCCTTGTCCAAATAGCTTAAAACTTGAATTATTATTCACCAAGGAAATATTTATCCATAAAATACATCCCCATAAATTATTATACATGAATCAACTAATTTGGGTTCATTTAATAACTTCCAATACTCCATATTGCACCTTATGCTCTCATTTGGCCTCAAATCCTTGTAGCCCTAAAATTATGTAATCCTCCTTGTGTAGGATAGTGTATAGATGGTAATGATAGGATACATATATATTTGAGGACATATTATGTATTTATAAGTACATGATAAATTTCATGGATTTATTATTAGTGGAAGTGTGTTTATTTTCCACTTTTCTTTTTCTAGTTAGGCCTCAATCAGGCCTCCATGCCTAGAAAACTAAGTTTCTACTCTAGACTTATCCCAAACATGTGAAACCAAAAAAAAGTATTTGATTCACTTTCCATATCATATAATTAATATCCATTCCAAATTTTAGGTTTTTAGACCCCATTAAGTGTGATAACCATGAAATGGTCTAAGAAACTAGCCTTTTCTTAAACCTGTTTCACACTATCTTCAAAAACTAGACATGTAAGTGTACTTTCAGGATGGATTTTACATATTTTTGAGTATAAATTGGTATAATATATAATAAATAACCTTACCAATATTTTTCAAGTTTTATATCCTCAAAAACCTAAAAACACACCTTAAAATGCTACAAAACATGACATTAAATGTAGTTTATACATTTAAAGTTACAAGCAAATTACATGGTGAGGACATTTAGGGAGTCTAAAATGGTATTTGAGAGGTTTCATGAACAAATCATGTCATATCATTCACTTTTATTATCTTCCCCTACCTTTGGATGGTATTTTAAGGTATTTTCTAATGTTTCACACTTTCTAATGACTTTAGATATTCATTTCACCTTCATTAAACCACTCTTCACATGACCGTGTATATAAGCATGCATTCTTGGTATTAAGCTCTATAGGATTAAATAGTCCCATCAAAATTAGCCTCACTTTTAATGAGTTTGAGGCCTATATGAAATCATCTTATCATTATAAAACCATCTAATATGACTTGCCTCCTTCAACAATGACCTAATCTTTGTCAAATGAAACAAGGACTTCACTCTAGGCAGCCCTGTAGATGATAATTGACTATGTAAAGAGGGTTTAAATGGATTTTGTCTTGACCAGTATCTTTGGTCATTATTTCATTTTTCCTCTTGATCTCTAATGACCTTTGAATTTTTATATTATCTTACCTAAACTCCCATATCGTTGTATGTGTTTCATCTTATTCGAGTTCGAAGACCACTTGATTTTTTTTAGATCAACCTATAGGTGGTAATTTTTTGGCTTTTGACTATCTTTAAAGTTTTAGGATTCTTCTACAAGTCAATGAACAAAATAAAGACTTTCCACATTATATTGATAACCTAGTTAACTTTGTTTTAAACTTTTCAACTCTCTCATTACATCATATACCATAAGCATACAACCCTTTTCTTGCAACTGTCTAGACCTAATTGTAGGTGACTATTTGGTGGAATTATTAAAAGATGAGCTTAGAAACCTATTCTTCTCAACTAGATCATGGAATTTTGAGAGTGATGAAATTTAATTCAATCTCCTTTCACCATCTTATAATGTCATCATTATTTCATATCATCTACATGTTTTTGCCTTATTGTCTTCATACATAAGCTTGTGTATGCGTATCTAGGTCTGTACACTCAATCATATCAACCCTCTTTTATTTTAAAATCTATTAGGATTCATCATTGATACATGTCTTGTTTATAATTTCATTGATTCATGTTTCCACACTTATCCTTATTTACATGACAATTGGACTTTTGTACCAAAATAAGGACCTACAAGTTGGTCCTTTGCTTAGATAGACTATTGAAGATAACCAGTTTCTTGAGTATTTGAACTTGGAGATTGTATCAAATCTTGTCTTTTTCATATGATCTTCTTCCATATCCTATGGATATCCTACTTAGCAATATATAATCTCAAATTTACCGATTTTATGTATAAACCTGTATGAGGTCAGATCATGTACAAATCTTATGCATAGAAGTTAGAGTATATGGTATATTCATTCCATTTGGATGACTCAAAGGAGTATGTTTAAGCCAACTAAGTGTTTAGGGAGATATACTAGTTTTTTTCCACTGATTGAATATTCTCAACTTCCTACCTATAAAGAATTGTTAATGTACTATATCATGCTTCTTAAGAGTAAGAATATGACACCTCTTGAAGGACTATCAATAAACAACCAATTTTAGAAAGAGAATACATGGATATTGGAAGAGTGAGAGATTTTATATGAATAATGAGGAATTTGGAAGCTTCTAAGGATGGAAACACTTCAAACCAACAAAAAAATTTGCAATTGGGGTGGTATGCTCTATACACTTGAGACACTAGTTCCTTTGATTGAGACACCTCATACCTAGTAAGACTATTTAATTTGTGACACTATTCAAAATAGTTCTTTGATTTCCATTCTTCATTATAAAAACTCAAAAACATAGAAATATACCTAATCAGTAACCTAGTCCCAAAAAATGACATAATTTAAAATTTCCCCTCTTCTATAAGTCTTAGACTCAGTTGTTTTAGGTTTAGGCTTTTGGCAATACATTCAAAATACCCAACTTTGAACATCTATAAATTAGGGAATCATTATAGTGAAATAAAAATACTAAAAGTAGGAAAGACTAATCTAAAAAACATGAAACTAAACTAGAAAACATGGAAATCTACTCTAGTCCTACATCTAACTTATCTAAATCCTCTTAGTTAGTAATATCCATAGATGGAACAACTCTAAAGTAATGCTTCAAGAATTTTCCATTGACTAGGTAGGTAAGATCATTGCCTTGTAGGTCCTTCAAATGGAATGCATTTTTTCCCTTGATCTTTGAAATTTGATAGGGTCCAATCCATAATGGCATAAACATGTCATGTTGTCCTTTTTTTCATGGGAATTATCCAATAGTACCACCAGATCTAAAATTTTGAATGCTTTGACTTTTACTCTTTTGTCAAACCACCTTTTTACCACATCTTGGTGTTTTTTGAAGGTCTATAAGGCTTATGTCCTTGAATCCTCCATCTCTATTATATAAATTAGCCTTGATTCTACTTTTTCATTTAGTTCCATGTAATCTTGTATGAACTGATAGGTGAGTAGCTTCAATGTGATGGGGGAAATGGTTTACACCCATACACCAATAGGTAAGGTGAATCTCTCAAGGCTTGATTTTATCATGTCTAGACTATACAAAGTTCATACTTTAGTAAATTATTTTAGTCCCTAGGCTTGTCCCTTATTGAATTATTGATTGCATCAAATCAGATTTTTATTTGTTGACTCTACTAGTCCATTTCCCTGAGGGTAGTGGTTAGAGTTTGACCTAATTATAATATAATTTTCATGTGCCCATTAAGTGAATTTTAATGATATAAATTTTGGTCCATTTTCACACTCCAAAGATATGGGCATGCCAAACCTAGTTGTTATATGCTCATCCAAAAAGTGAATCACATCTTTTTCTTTACTATTATTCATGGCTATGGATTATATCCATCTAGTACAATAGTCTATAGAAATAAGCACAAATGTATGGCCTACTAAGGAATTTGGGTTGATTACACCAATGAAGTCTAAACCCCACTATGCAAATGGTCTTCCTTCACCAACTAGATATAGAGGCATCACTACATGTACTTCTCTCTTGGCTAATACTTGACATTCATGGTAATTCCTGACATGCATATGTGCATCTTTACATATGGTTGTCTAATAGTAGCCCAATCTCAAATTTGTATGTTTTGTGGTATTCCCATTATAGTAACCACTACCTATATTTTGATGCAAGTTTTCTAGAATTTCCTTAGCCACCTCTACAAATACACATCTAAGATATATACCTTCCTATTTCTTTCTATAGAGGAATCTATTTTTTATCATGAAATGAGTACCTCTAAGCCTTAAAGATTTCCTTATTTGTCTACTAAAATCTAGAGGGAAAGTCCCTATAAGTAAATATTAGATTATATCTATGTACAATTCTCCTTTACAAACTTGTTTTACACATACCTCTTCAATGGTGATTTGAGGATCAGGTTCAATCATAATCCAAATAATGCATTGACCTCTGATAGTATTTTTAGGCCTAATTTCCATGTTGAATTCCTAGAGCTTAGCCATCTAATTGCCTCAATGTTTTCTCAGCTCATTCTATGAAAGGGTGAGCTCGATAGTAGGATTAGGTACAATACATATGGTTGTATTCCTTAAGATGTATTGCCAAAATTTCTTCACTAATTTAACAAGGGTAAAGATCTATTTATCAATCATGAAATATTAGAGTTTTGCATCTTTCAAGTTGGTACTCATGAAGGCAATTGTGTGTTCATTTTTGTATTTCTTTTGTGTGATAACAACAATAATGTGTTCTGAAGTGAAGGAATGTAGATAGAAATCCTTTATAAAGTCTAGAATGATTAAAACTAGAGCTTCTGATATTACATCCTTGATGTCCTGAAAATACATTTTGGCATTATCTATCCACTATATATTATCATATTTATTGAGCATGGTGTTTAGAGGATTGATGATTTCTACAAACCCTGAGATGAACTTCCACATGAAGTTGATTTTCACAAAAAATGACTTAAGATCCTTCTTGCTATTTGGCTAATAAATTTTTGAGATTGCCTTGATTCTTTATAGATCAATGGTGATTCCATCCTTTGTGATAATATGTCCTAATATTTTACCCTTAGTGATGCCAAATATACTTTTCTTCAAATTAGAATAAATCCCAAACTTCTTGCACCTTTCAAATATGAACCATATGTGACTTACGTGATCTTCCCTATTATTTGAAAACACTATGAGATCATCCATATAGATGATTATGCACTTTTTTGTTATCCCCTTGAAGGCATGATCCATGGCACATTGAAAGGTAGCTCTAGTGTTGATCAGGCCAAATGACATCCTTTTATATGCATAAGTACCCCATTTCATGGTAACACTATCATCATTCTATCCTCAGGCTCTATTAGTACCTAATTGTAGCCTAAAAATCCATCTAATAAGGACATCATTTTTGAACTACTCACTATATATATATATATATTACCTCATCTAGAGAAGGCAGAGGGTAATTGTCTTTATCAAAAGGCATGTTTAGATTTATAAAATCCACACATAATTTGATCTCACCACACTTCTTTCTAATCAGTACCAAATTGGCTACCCAAGTAGAATGTCAAATTGGGAAGATGATTTTGGCACTTAATAACTTCTCTAATTCCTTCTAAATAAGAGGCTCCAAAATAGGTTTTAATGGCCTCTACCTTTATATGACTAGTTTATGGTCTTACTTCAAGGGGATCATGTGAGTGATAACCAACAGGTCATAAACCTTAAGGTCTTCATAGCTCCAAGAGATAATGCCCTTATACTAAATAATAAAATCCTTGACTTGTTATCTTTCATCCACAGTGAAACTAAGGCCAATGTTCACATAATGTGGGTTATAATCATCTCCCAAAATTTCCCTCTTTAAGTCTGATTCATCAACCTTGGGTTGTTTAAGCTATTGTGCCTTAGGATCTAAGTCAAATAGTCTCTCCAAAGAGAGTAAGCTGAATGGAATTTAATTCTCTTTGAGCTGGAGAATAACCTCTTTATCTATTTCTTCTTGACAAAAGTGGTTAGCATCCTTTTCATTAGTGATTTAGGACTAAAAATCCCTTGAATTAGTCAAGAACTAGATAATCTATTGGTCATCATTGATGACCTAGAAAGTTTCTACATTATTTGGAATAAAGGGACAATCAACCAATTCAATAGAGAATCTCCTTATCTTAGAATTATTTAATGGCTTCAGATTTCTAGAAATAGTAGCTAGTGAATTAGTAGCTTAATTTTGCTCTTGAGAGAGTGATACTATGTTGAAATATTCAAAGATTTTATTTAAATACCATGATATATGCTTATATCTCTTTAAATAAGAAAATTTACATTGATTTGTTTCTTAACTAGTGAACTTCCAAATTTGAGTCACCAAATACCTTTATCTACTTTACATTATTCTTCAGTAAAAATTGTAATCCCAAAATTAGAGCTTTGTACTCCATGCTATTGTTAGTACATGGAAATTGTAATATATAAATTTCTAAGAACCTTTTACCTTGAGGGTTAATCAAGTTAATTCCTATGTCCAATCCTTGCTTAGACCTAGATTCATCAAATGCATGGTCCATAGCTGATTCAAACCTTCAATTTTTGGGTTTTGTGCTAGATTGTGAGTGGTAAAATTATAAATGCCCAAAGTGGGAGAGTCATCCTTTACTTCTTATTTTTTAACATTGTATTTTATGATGTGATATTTCATTATCAGCTCTCTATCAATTTTAATTTTGTTTGTAACTCCCCTCCATGGTAGCTAGATACGTGAGAAGTTTGTGGAAAGATACCCATTAAGCATTTTAGATGAATCTCTGCTTACTAATAATCTGTAACCTTATGGTATGTCCACTACCAAGATATTGATAGTCATCTATACTCTTAGTTTTAATTATACTTGGATGCACACAATTTTTAGTTATCCCACTATTGGTACCACCACTTTGTCTAGTTGAGAAATTGATCTCTTTGAGGGACTTGGGGTAAGACTGAGATTTTTACATATATAAGTAGGCATAACATTTGTGGATGCTCTAGAATCAACCAAATATTAATGACTATTTCTGTCACATGATCCATTAGTCAGTAAAAATGGTGATACCTAGGCTTTACTCTTATAAATTATGTTGGCATTAACAACCTTCACTTTGTTTGTAGCCACTCTAGTTGTTTCCACAAGGGTCTTTTTAGTAATGGACTTCCATAACATATCCTTTTTCTCAATGATTTAGGCTAACTCCTAGAGAGTTATATTTGCCTCAATCTTCTTCATATGTTCCATGATATTGCATCCTCCTTTACTTGATTCTTCTTTGTTCAATGGTTGATCATTCCATTTTACAGGGTTTGGGTTGTTGTTCACTTTCAAATTTGGAGAAATAATGGTGGCATTCCAAGGATTCAAGGTGGTAACCATATTCTTATTCCCTAAGTTATACACACCTCTCTAGAACTATTGAAAATCTTAAACTTCATTTTTATTATCCTCTGGTTCATTATCATCTTCTCTTGAAAAGGGAAACTCATGAGTCTTGAATAACATAGATGTACTAGAAGATCTAGGATCTTTATGAGATTATAACAGGTTATTCATATGATCCTTTCTAGTTAATTCCCTCTAAAATATCTTTAATGTTATATAGAACTCGACATAATCAAGCTTACCATGTTGGGGTGTATTGTGTATCCTACACCAATTGGGGAGAGTCATTTTAGCGATTTTGATTTCTAAGAGCTTGCCAAGTTGCTCCATATTATTTTCAAGCCTATTGAATGGTCTATTATATCTCTATAACTTGGTGTTCTAATTGCCATTTGGGTTGTTAGCATTGCCCATATTTCATTTCATGTTTAGAAAATCATTACTCAACTTTTTGGACCATCTTTTGTATATAATCCAACTTGGCTTTTATGGAGTCTACACCTTATAGAACATCCATAAGAAGTTTAGTTGAATGTTGGTTCCATTAGTAACTATTATTTGTTATGTGATTGTTCATGTACCCAAATTTTAGTTACATCATCTGTGTTAGTGGAGGTAGTGTGTATAATTGATTCTAATTATATGATGGGACATTATACTTCACATGTGGTATCATATTGACCACTATAAATATATTATTGATGTTAAGTACCCCTAGTTTTTATAGGTTGATTTGTCTATCAATGCTAATAGCCTCCTCAAATGCTAATGATAAATTATTGGTAGCATTTACTTTCCTTAATAACATGATGGTGATAGGATCCATGGCATTCTTGTACATCTCTAATGCTAATGGATGTTTTGGCTTATACCTTAGGGTCAACTAATTATACATATTATACCACCTTGTGTTAAAAGCATATATTAGCTCATTGGGTTCCCTCTTCATACTAGTGAAGTGATGATATACTAATCCAGGATTAGTGACCTATCTAAAATGTGAAATAAAAGCCATTTACCATTCCTCCCAATTGGTGATGGATTTTTTGGTTAGATTTAAATACCAATCATAAATAGGATCCATTAAACTAAAATGAAATAATTAACATGCAAAATCTTCATCAACCACATTCATTAACCTTAAAACAACTTTAAAATATTTTATATACTCTTCTATGGTTCTAGGCCCTAAGGGTGAAAAATATGGTAGATATTTTTAGCATTCTAGGGTGAATCATGCACGTCCCCTAGGATAAAAATAACAAACCCAACTAACTAGGGTTTTTGTTGAGCCATTGGTTGATTAATAGTCAAAAGGTTCTTTGTAGGTAAAGGGTGTCCTAGTGGAGGTAGATTATTTTGAATTAGAGCTATTGGCATAATTTTAGGCCTCTTAAGACTTGTCAAGGGTGAGTCTAATAAAAAATCCTAGTAATTAGATCTGGTCACTCTCTTGGGTGACTCTAGTGAAACTCTATACAAAGAATAACATCTATTGTTAAGGGTTTAGGTCCTCCTTATAATGCCAATTAAATAATATTGATGTAAGTTTTATGCATACCAAAGTTAAATGAGGCAACCTCTAACATTTTAGGATCTCAATAAAGGTAAACTCCACTCTAGGGCATGAGTTTTAGGTATGTGGTTTATTCTAACCTATTGATGAAATAGGGGTAAAGCATGTAGGTTGTTGACAAGGTTTTTTATACAAAGGTGTGAACCCCAAAATAGTGGTTTTCTAAATGAGTTAGATGGGTGAATAGATTATAATCTAAGGTGGTTAAATATTTTATAAATAAACACAAAAAATATGGTAAGGTAGGGTAGAAAATAATTCTTTGTGGATCTTGAAAATTACTTGTCCTGGTTGCTTTCTAGACAGACCTATGTTCTCTTAAAACCAATGAATGTTGTTAGTAGTAATAACACACATGGAATTAGGTATGGCTAAGAAGTATACGGAATTATAGATTTAGGAAATTCACTATAATCAAATAAAGGTTGTTTATTTCAAGGTAGTTTTTGTACACCCTTTAAATAGAAGATTATGGTTCAAGTTTAATGAATTATCTGAGGCAGCTGTAGCACACATACAAAAAACTACATCAAGAAAACACTAATACACTTTCAAAAAATATAATTCAATTTATCTTGACTAATTTAATCAATACATTCAACAATCTTCAATAGCTATTACACATCTATGATTATCATATTAATTAAAGCAATCAAGAATCTATTTACAACTTTAGCACACTAAATATTTATGGAAATAATAACTAATAACACAAAATTGGAAATCAAATACTTAAAACACTTTGCTTGATGACTGAAATTGGTCCATTGCTCTGTATTACAAAAATTTCTAACCAAAACAAAGTAGGGATACAATTGTATTTATAGACCTTGGGGAAGGGGTTTCCTCATCCTCCAAGTCTATGCATGATGTTTACATGTGGTAGTTAGAATGTGTAGTTCTAACTACAGTACAAAGCCTTATAACAAAAAAAGATTTCAAAAGAAATCTATAAATAACTAAATTGACTTTTAAAAAATTATGCAATGTGTGCATGTATAAAAAAATATAAATTTAATTTTAAAATGATTTACTCTAATCTCAATAAAAATCTAAGTATATGTACTACTATAAAAAATGTACATGTGTAACATTTTAGCCTATCAAGGCTGAGTTATTTGAAGCACTACATGAGCTTTAGTAAGCATGGATTAGAATTAATAGTTGAAGATATAGTAACACCACCATAATCATGCTTCTTATTTTCCTCATTATCCTCATATTCTTTGTGTTCTACATCATTCTATTGTTAGATAATGTCTAATTTGAGTAACGATGGTCGATGAAGTCTTTTAGTATATCCAAGGAGTCTTGCATGTACCTTCCTTTGAGCCTTGACTAACTCATATTTTATTTATTCAATTACCAAACCTTGTATGCTCTATTTAAAGTTTCATGTAGCATCTTAAATATTTTTATCAAAAATAATCCTACTGATCAATTTAATAATATAATCTCTTGCCTTGGATAATTTTAACTCATCTAAAATTTGAAGGAGTTGAGCCTCATATTCTTGATATTTGGGGACCAAAGCCCCAACTGCTTTCAACTTGTTCTTCACCTCCTCTTGCTAGATGACAACAAGATTTAAGGCATTACATGCTTTGAGCATTATCATTAAATCAAGATGGTTATATAAAGAGTTGCCTATATAGACAAATAGCATTTTGAGTTTGTCACTAGCTTAAATTAAGGAATTACATAATTGATTTTCTTAGTTCACATGGGGATCCATCTCAACCTTCATAAATTAAATGGCCTTTAAGGAGTTGTAACATTTTGATGTGGCCCCATGAACCTTAGCTTCAATACCTACAAGAATATGCACTTCTTAGATTGCTCCTTGAGATGTTCAATCTGTGTTTATAAGTCATGCACCTCCTCTTCCAACTCTTATCAAACTAATGTTGTTAGTCAAACTTGTACCCTTGTGAAGGTAGTTTTAGGCATTCATAGTCTACTAAAAAATTGAAACAATCCAAGGCTATGGGTGGCCTTCAATAGATTGAATCTCTAGATTATAAGGGCTAGCTCCCTTTGGTGTATCGATTAGGAACCATACTATACACTACAAACTATTAGGGAAAAGGGAAGAGGGAAAATGTAAGAAATAAAATTGAAGGTAAAACCTATTTAATGATGGTGAAACACCTATATTTTGGTTCATCCACTCAATTTGATCTTCTAAAACACTAATTAGATAAGAAAAGACTAAATCTTCAACTTCAATTGACTCCTATGAATTACTATTTCATGAAAAAGTTTTTATCTAGTGATCAAACTTTGATGGAAATTATGGAATAGGCCTTATTCAAGGTACTAACTAGCCACTTACATCCACTTTAACTTCATTCAAAAGACATCAAACATAGAACATGACCTGCATAATTTGATCAAGTAGTAACTAGGTAAGAATCATGACTTGACAAGGAATAAAATTCTATCACATATGCAAATCACTGGCATAAATACATATACCAGCACCCTAGAATCTAAAAATAGTCCTTCTATTTATCTAAAAATGCTACAAAACTCAATCTTGATAGAGTTTGGTTTTTTTAAAGAGAGGGATCCTTTAAAATGGCTGAAAAGCCAACTTATATAGTAAAAACATACAAAAACCAAGAGATTAGCATTGAAAATTGGGTAAGATATCAACTCCCACATCACACAAGTCCAACTTGAGCTATCAAAAGATAACAAAACCTTAAAAAATATACTTGCATCTTATGTTTTGCATGAAAAATCTATTTGGCATTATAAATATATGGTGTGCCCATCTTGGACTAATCTCCTTCATACATGGAAATCTATGCCAAATATTCAAAGAGAAACTCCACTTGATATGTTTGGAAGTTGAGTTGAAATAAAAAAAAAGTCTTTATTTGCATGGAAAATAAGGAAGATGCATGATAAACCTTGTCTAGTCAACTCTAAGTAACTCCATCTTGTATGAGATGATTTTATGCCAATCCTTAGCTTAAGAACTTCAATTTGAACAAGTTTGAAGTGTTGAAAGCCTTCAATTAACAAGATCAATTAGAATAGATGTGACACTTTGACAAAAAGTCAACTCAAAATCAAAACCAATCAACTCCAAATGGCCTCCACTTGCATGAAAAGGGACTTTTAAAACTGAAGCATGCATGAAATTTTGTGTTAAGATCAAATATGCAACATTTGAAACTCCATGTTAGCTCCTTGAAGTTCCTTGGCCTTTTTCTCTAGATCTCTTCATTTCTACATGTATTCCTTCAAGCTATTGCTTGGTCTATGATTCTTTCAAGCTATTTTTTTAGCTACTTTTCCATGGAAAAAGGTCTTCAAAAATTTTCATCATATTTTTTGCTTATGTCTATTTCTTTCTGATTTTTGTTTCTTTGGGATTTTTACTTGGTCATTTTCCATGGACAAATTTTCCATGACTTTTCTCTTCAAACTTTTTTTTGGGCACTTTGAGATGAACTTTTCATTTAGACAATTTGTCAGTGGTTTATCTATTTTTGAACTTTTATTTCAATATTTTTCATGGAATTTATACCTTAAATAATTTCCATGGACAAAATTTTTGAAGGAAATCATGTCCTTGGGAGATCTGTTTTGGGCTAGTTTGCCAAAAATACCCTTTGGCCTTCTTGAAAATGCCCTTTGGATTTCATGAAAATGCCCTCTTCTAAAGGAAATTACCCTTAATATTTTTCAAATGGACCATTTCCTCATGAAAATTACCCTTCAAAATTTTATAAAATAACCTTCTAGCTTTAGAATTTCTCCTGTATAAATCATTCAAGCAATCTTTCTGAAAGAATTCTTTCAGGCTTTTTGTAAAGTCTTCTTGGCTTGTTTGAAATGTCCTTTCAAAAAATTGTAAATTGTCTCTTGGCTTCTTGAAATTACCCTTTGATAACCTTGAAATGACCCCTTTCTAAAAGTAAATTACCCTTCAACTTTCTTGAAATGACACTTCAAATTTTGTAAATGAACCCTTCGGAACTTTTGAAATGGTCTTTGAAAATTTTGAAAATGATCTTTTTCAAAGAGAAAGTGAGACCCTTCAGGTTCTTGAAAGGACCATTTTTTCTAAGAAAATTTCCCTTCAGCTTGTTGCAAAGGACCATTTATTCAAGAAAAATACCTTCAAGAATTTTGGAAAGACCAATTCCTTTAGAATTTTCTAACTGGACCATTCAAAAAAATTGAAGTGACATTCAGAAAAGTTGTTTAGACAAAATGTATGAAACAATCCCTTCAAAAGATATCCTTTGAGAAAATTTCTCTGGACAAAATGTATGAAAAAATTCCAAATACTTAGACAAAAACCCCAAAAACAAAAACTCTGAAAGAATGAACACTTGGTGAAAAAAAGTCCTAAAAGAAAATAAACTTGTACTCTTGATTAATCAAGTTCTCCACTTCTTACTTCAAGATTTGGGCTAATAGGAACATAACTGACCAGCTACAAGGGGAAATTTGACCATTCCATTGAAATTTTCATATATTATGGGTAACAATTTAGCCTTGACAAGCCAAAATTGTAAACATTTTAGCAACTATGCTGGGAAGCATGCATGTTATTCTTAAGAACTAGACCATTTACATGACTCCTAGACTCATAAAGTAATGACAAATTTTATCCATGACTACAAATTCTCCTTTTTAACTTGGCATGAGACAACTTTCATCCTCTAAAACAAGAATAAAAACACACAAATCATGAAAACTAACTAAACAAAGTAAATATGCAAGCAAACACTTATTTGGGAAAAAATAGAACTAAACTAATGTGCTTAAACAACACTTGGAGGAAAAAAAACAAATAAACCATGCATAATGAACTTAGCTCTTTAGTAGCAATGTTTTAAATGTATCTCATTAACTGGGATTGGAAGCTCCTCACCATCCATCTTTTCATGGTAGAAGGCATTGTGGGATTTGTAGATGGAGATTGTGTATGGGCCATTCCAAAGGGAATCAAAATTTGTGTACTTTCCTGGTTTAGCTCTATCCTCATCCCACTTGAGGACCAAATCTCCTTTTTTGAAACTTCATGAATAATCTCCCTTGTCAAAAGCTCTCTTCCCTTGGGCTTGATGAATTTCCATGGCTATAATGGACTAATTTCTTATCTCTTCTAACTCCATAAGCTCATCATACTTGATCTCCATTGGATCATTCTCCAATAATTGAAGTTGATGTATTAGTTCTAAAAAAAAACTCAAGAAAAATATGTAACCTTGCTTCCTTACCATATACCAGCTTGTATGGAGAGTTGGCTATTGATCTTTTTTAGGTGATCCTATCAACCCATAGAGCTAACTTCAACTTGAGATGCCATGACCTCTGATTATCTTCATTATTCCTTCTTATGATTTTTAATAGGTTCTTATTCATAGATTCAATAAGTCCATTACCTTGTGGATAATAGTTTGATAAAGTGATAAGATAAATTCCATGTTAGAAATCCCATTGGCTGATCCTAGTTACCATAAAATCCATTACATTATTAGAAATAATATTTGAAGGAACTCCAAATCTAGTAAGCAAATCTTCATAGAAATCTAGAATATTAATTTCATTTGCTTCTTTCAATGCCACTGCTTTTGTCCAATGTGTGAATTAATCTATAGAAGTTAAAATATATTTATTTCCTAAACTTGGAGGATTTATGATACCAATGAAGTCCAATCCCCATTAAACAAAGGGTTGATCCACTCTAATTGGTTAAAGAGGTAAAGTTGCAAGTTTCACTTTTCCTACAAACATAACACATTGTTTGCACTTATTAACCCATGCATGGCAATCACCAAATATAATAATCCAATAGTACCCACCTCTCATGATTTTAAAGTCTGTAGTTATAATTAAAAAATGTCTTCCACCATGTCTATCATGGAATTATTCAAGCAATCTCTGATTCTGGATTGGCTCTATACATCTTAGCAACATGCCATTGATATCTTTCTTAAATAAAACACCATCAATAAGAAAAAATGGAATTGATTACAGCCTCAAATATCTTATTTTTAAAGCACTTAGATAAGAGGGATAAATACCATCTTGGAGATACTTACCAAGTCATGAAACCAGCTAGAAGGTGAGGTATGACCAGCTACAACCTCTTTATCATTTGACACCAAAACAACCTCATTAGTCTTTTCAAAGTCTTGAGCTAGATGCTCGTAAAGTCCTTTACCTCTAATAAACATTGTGACCTTAATTTACACATCATACTCCATTACCTTGGTTATCTAACTAACCCTCTTCTCATTTATATCTTTGTTTAAAAGGAACTCCTTGATGCTCAGATGAGAAACTATTAGGTGTATTTTATTGTTAGACAACAAGTATATAAAATTTTTAAGAGACATTATAATTGAAATTACATATTTTTGAATAAAATAATACCTTGTTTCATACTCTTTCAATCCTTTACTAAATAAGGATATTGCCTAGTCCAGAGCCTCATGATTTTGTTGCATAAAAATGCCTAAAATTGTGTCCATGTTAGCATATGTATACAAAATTAAATATTTTGTGAAATCTAGATTTATAATTGTAGGAGAACTAGGCCTTCTTAATATCCTCAAAACTCTTTATTCCTTATTTTGACCAGCTAAATCTCTGATTCTTCTTCAACATGATTGTAAATGGCTTAGCTAAAATGGTAAAATTTGAGATATATCTCCTTATGAAATTGATTTTTCCTAAGAATATTTTCAAATACTTTTTATTCTTAGGAAAAGAGAGTGAAATAATAGAGTCTACCCTTTCAAAATCTATGCTTAAACCATACTTTGAAACCACATGTCCAAGGAGCTTACATTCATGAATCGAGAAGACACACTTTTTGGGATTTAGAGAAACCACAAATTACTTACACCTTTCATACATTTGATTGAGATGAACCATGTGATCACCTGAAATATTTGGAAAAATTGTTATATTATCCAAATAAACAAGTACAAACTTGCTAAGAAGGCCTTGGAATGTCACATCCATGGCTCTGTAAAAGGTTGCTCCAACACTAGATAAACTAAAGGGCATATTTATATATGCAAATATACCCCACTTGGTTGTGAAGGTTGTCTTAAATTGGCCCTCTTCATTTACAAAAATATAATTGTAGACATTATCCATCCAAAAAATAAAACCTCTCTAAACCTGTAACCAACTATAAAATTTGTTCCATGGATGGAAATGGATAGTGATCTTTAAGTGAAGCACTGTTCAAATCATGGAAGTCAACAACCAATTTAATCTCACCATTTTTTTCCATATCAAAACAAGATTTTCCACCCAAGTTGAGTTATTTATTACAAATATAATATTTGACTCTATGAGATTGTGAAGCTCAGCTCTCATCAATGGCTCAAGCTTAGGATTGATGGACATTTGTCTTTGTCTCACTGGTTTAGTTTTAGCCTCTAACTCAATGGTGTGTTGAGATAAACTTGGGTCAAATCCCTTGAGATCATTATATTTACATTAAAATACATTAGAAAAACTTACACATAACTCAATGAAAGATTCCTTTTGTGAAGGAGTGCATACCTTACCTAACTTCAAATTCTTACTAGATATGATCTCTACATTGGAATAGTGCTCTTATTTTATTGACAATGATGACTTATCCTTCCTTAACTCATAATCACCACTAAAAATTTTCTCAAGTGTGACCAATCCATTGGGCAACTTATTTGTTTTTAGTTGCACAACTTGATTACCATACTACTACAAATACTTTACTGGTTTCTTGAAGAAAACTCAACCTCCTCTTGTAAGAATATCACAATTTGATTATCATCTTCAAAAAACTATCAATTCTCATGATTATCTAGAATATAAGGCCTTACAACCACCTTTATATGTGACTATATTTTTTCACTTTATATATTAGCTGGGATACTAAATTGTGCCCCAATGGTACCCAACCTATCTGCATGTTTATTCTCACCTCTTGGTATTGCCTGAATGTTAAAAGCTTAGAAATATTAAAGTAAGTCCCATATTATATGCCTATAATATTTAAACAAAAAAAATTACATGCATTTAAACCTATTACGTAGTGAACTATAAGTTTATTATCACCAAAAACTTTCAAGCTATTGACTTTCATCTTCCAACCCATCGTAAACATTGAACTAGTGCCTCATACTCTGCAACATTATTTGAACAACCAAACTAAAACATAATAGAAGAGAAATTTATATAATTTTTTTGAGAAACAAACATCATTATATCTTAGGTACCATGTTTATTCCTTGATCCATCAAAATACAATTTCCACAAACCTTCACTAGATTCATCATCCTTAACCATGTCCAAAATTAGTGCATCATTCTCATGAAGGCAATACACACCAAGTCCTTATTATTCAATCATATTATAAGGATCATGATCATGAAAATTATAATCCCACTCATCAAGAAACAAATCTATAACTCCATTTAAAGGTGATCTATTTTTTACTCCACTAGTTTCTAGTACATCATCTGAGATGATACAATTAGTGTTCACAACACTTGGCATATATGGATCCATATGAAAATATGCAATAGGTTCATAATGAATCATTACCTTGGTACCATAACTGGTTATAAATATAAAATAGGTCAAATCAGCTAATAAATATCCCCCAATATTTAAGGTGAAGTCTCTTTAAAGGCACATATCAAAGTAAGGAGGCTAGTCTACCACAACAACATCCTACTGAATAGTAACATTCGGACAAGCATGTAATGTCAATTTTAGATATTTGATGATGCATACCATAATTTTTGTTACCCATCCAATTGTAATACCCCCTTAGTGTTTGGATCATAAATAAGGCCAAACTTGTCTATAATTTATTTAGGCATGACTGTACTACTATCTCCACTATCCACCATATAGTTATGAACCAAAGTATCACCTAATATCAAATAAAGGTAGAAAGGAGGAGTTAAAATTTATTTTACCTTAGGATTTTTCACATTTACCATATTATTTACTTGATTTAGTTGTTTTTTAGTTGGGTAATCCAAATTAGTTAAGATAATACCTTCTTTCTCAACCGATTTTTGAGATAATTAGTTAAGAGAATATCTTTTTATCCTAGGATGGAAAGATAATCCCACATGATAATTATGATATTATACTTATTCATTTGATCCACTATATAGAAAATTTTATCCACCAACCTTTGGTTGCATTTTCTGAAGCACTAGTTGCTCAAGAACTAGAGGTATTCGATGAACTTTACTAACATCTATATTCTAATTTTTTTTGAGTTGTAGGGGAAGAAAGTTGTTATTTTGTACTCTTGAAATAAAATTATTAATACTTGAATCATATATCATGTACTAAACCTCATCAATGGATATTATTTTAGCTCTAGTTATAGCTATTACTTGACCACTTGTATTGTTAGTTTTAATACCCTGAGTAAAAGCAACATGATCATCAACTTGATAATTTACATTAATGGAATTAAGATTAAATTTAAATTTTTGAGTCTCTCCTTATGATTCCAAACTTGTATCTTGGTACTAACCTTCTTGAAAATAAAACTATTCTTGTGTCATTTGTGGCATAGTGATGTTTTATGATACCAAGGCTTGGTTTTGAGCATCATTGAGATTTGAGGACTACCAAGCTGAATCTTGCATCAATTTGTTTTGAGGTGGGGTGGGAAGAATGGTTTTTTAATTGTAAGGATCATTAGTATCAAGGGTAGCTTATGGCTTAACTATAGTTATGGATCCTTGTGTTTGATAAGGTGGTCTATTCTCTGTAAAACCTTGATAAGGAGGCCTTTGATCTTTGAAGGGATAATAGGTGGTCTGATTTTATTTTTGATAGGGTCTATTAGCTTGATATTTTTGTCTCTCTTAAGTTTTTCTATTTCATTCCCAAAAGATTGTAACTAGCCTTTCAACTCTCCTATCTCACTAGCTTGACTATTAGGGGCTACAATTTGAGCTTGAGTTGATGGAATAAGAGCTAGGGATGGAATTTGAGAAACTTGAGGGGATAGTATCAAATTAAATTCTAGGAATATAGGAATTATAGGCCTTGGAGAAAGTGTACTAACTTGTATCAAAATATTCTCTACCATTATTACAACTGCATAGGCATCTAGTAAGGTAGTACCACCCATTGACTGTATCATCACACTAATGTTAGAGTTAATGGATTTTAAATAGTACAAGAATGTATATTTATGGGATGGATTAATCAACATAGGTATCCTAGTCCATGTCTTTTGGAATCTAAGATTAAAATCAAACATAACTCATGAGGAGCTCTCTTTATGGTAGTTAACTTTTCAACCAAAGAGATGTGATTAGATTTGTCTTCATATTATTTGACTAAGGATACACCTAATTCATCTTAGGTATAAATGGATTTTAATGGTAGGTTTCTATAATAATACAATTCTTTTAATTTTAAGGAAGCAACAAGAAATCTAATAACAACATTATCCTCAACAATATTATGGGCTAAATAGAGATTAGCTACATCTTGGATATGCTCAATAGGGGTTGTTTGATTTTATCCTGAAAAAAATGGTATGATCTTAAGGGTAGACAGTATAATGTCATCAAACTCAGCTAAATTTCATGGGCTACCTCTATTTAATAGAACAAACCCCTAGTTTGTGATAGCCATTTGGATAGTGGGGGTTGTAGTGATTATAATAGTAGGATAACTAGAGACAAATATTGTTTTGAGGAAATGGTTTTTCGTACTAAACGTTGATATTTTATATGATGTATAAGAAAACTTAATGAATTCAAAAGGAATACCTTTGCTAGCTGACCTCATAGTAACCTTTGGCATTATATAATTGCCTAAATGATGTTATAAACTCCACAACCTAAAGAATCTATAGCTTGTGATGAAGTTATATATTCTCCTCTACTAAAAATGCTTCTTCTCAACTCCAAACTTCATCTATGCCAAGGAGTAAGTGTCCCACCATGTATGCCAAAAACTATTTTCAATTAGAGTCATACCCTTATGAAGGTAGTTTCAGGCCTTCATAGTTTATTGAAATATGGAAACAATCCTAAGTTGTAGGTGGCCTAGTCAACTGATTAAATCTCTAGATTCTAAGAGCTATCTCCCTTTAGTGTATCAATTAGGATCCCTACACTATGATACAAAATATCAAGGAAAAGGGAAGAGGGAAAAGGTAAGAAAGAAAATTGAAAGGAAATCCTATTTAATGATGGTTAAACACCTATATTTTGGTTCATGCACTCAATTTGAGCTTCTAAAACACTGATTAGACAAGAAAATATTTAACTCCAATTAACTCTTATGCATCAATGTTTCAAGAAAATGTTTTTATCTAGTTATCAAAGATTGAGGGAAATTATGGAATAAGCCTAATTCAAGTAACTAACTAGCCACTTACATCTATTTTAACTTTAGCCAAAAGACATCAAAAATAGAACATGGCCTACATAATTTGATCAACTAGTAACTAGGTAAGAATCAAAACTTGACAAGGAATAAAATTCTATCACATATTCAAATCACTAATGTAAATACACTATACCATCACCATAGAATATGAAAATAGTCCTTCTATTTATCTAAAAAGGTTACAAAACTCAATATTGATAGAGTCTATTTTTTTTAAGAGAGAGATCCTTCAAAATGGCTAAAAATCCAACTTGTCTAGTAAAATCATAAAAAATACAAGAGATTAGATTTGAAAATTGGGTAGGATATTAACTCCCACATCACACAAGTCCAACTTGAGCTATCAAAATATAAAAAATCCTTAAAAATATACTTTTTTCTTATGTCTTGCATGAAAAAGCTCTTTGGCCTTGAAAAAGGATAGTGGGCCCATCCTGGACTAATCTCCTTCATGCATGGAAAGCTATGAAAAATATTCAAATAAAAACTCCACTTGATATGTTTGGAAGCTGAGTTTAAACAAAAGAAAGTCTTTATTTTCATGGAAAATAAGGAAGATGCATGATAATCCTTGTCTAGTCAACTCCAAGTAACTCCATCATATATGAGATGATACTACACCAATCCTTAAGTGAAGAACTTGAATTTGAATAAGTTGGAAGTGTTGAAATCCTTCAATTAACAAGATAAATCAAAATGGATGTGACACTTTGAAGAAAAGTCAACTTAAACTCAAGACCAATCAACTCCAAATGGCTTCCACTTGCATGAAAAGGGGCTTTGAAAACTGAAGCATGCATGAAATTCTATGTTAAAATCAGATATATAGTATTTGAAACTCCATGTTAGCTCCTTAAAGTTCGTCATCCTTTTTCTCTTGAGATCTTCATTTCTACATGTATTCCTTTGGGTTATTGTTTGGTCTATAATTATTTTTGGCTATTTGTTTGGCTACTTTTCTATATAGAAAGGTCTTTGGAACTTTTCTTCATATTTTTTGCTTCTACCTATTTCTTTTGGAGTTTTGTTTCTATGAGTTTTCTGGTTGGTCCTTTCCCATAGATAATTTGTCCATGACTTTTCTCTTTAAGAATTTTATTTCGGGCACCTTGAGATGAATTTTTCCTTCAGACAATTTGTCTGCAATTTATCTATTTTTAGACTTTTCTTTCAAGATTATTTGGGGGCTTTCTACCTTGAACAATTTATATAGACAAAATGTCCAAAGGAAATCATGTCTTTGGGATCTTTTTTTTGGGCCACTTTGCCAAAAATACCCTTTGGCCTTCATGAAAATGCCCTTCAGATTTCTTGAAAATACCCTCTTTGAAAGGAAAGTACCATTCAAATTTTTGAAATGGACTATTTCCTTGTGAAAAGTACCCTTTAGAGTTTTAGAAAAGAACCTTCTAGCTTTGGAATTTCTCCCATAGAAATCATTTAGGCAATCTTTCTGAAAGAATTCCTTCAGGCTTTTTGTAAAGTCCTCTTAGCTTATTTGAAGTGTCCTTTTGGAAAATTGTAAATGGTCCCTTGACTTCTTTAAAGTGCCCTTCAAGAACCTTGAAATGACCCTTTTTCAAATGTAAATTACCCTTCAACTTTCTTGAAATGACCCTTCGGGTTTTGTAAATGAACCCTTTGTAACTTTTGAAATGGTATTCATAATTTTTGAAAATTATCTTTTATAAAGAGAAAGTGACCCTTCAAGTTCTTTAAAGGACCATTTCTTCTAATAAAAGTGTCCTTCAACTTGTTGGAAAGAATAATTTCTTTAGGAAAATAACTTCAGGAATTTTAGAAAGACCAATTCCTTTAAAATTTACTAACTAGACCATTCAAAAAAATTGAAGTGCCCTTCAGAAAGGTTGTTTCAAACAAAATTTCTAAAATAATCCCTTTGAAAATATATCCTTCAAGAAAATTGCTTTAGACAAAATGTCTGAAACAATTCCCAACACTTGGACAAAAACCCTTTAAAAACTCTGAAAGACTGAACACTTGGTGAAAAAGAGTCCCAAAAGAAAATAAACTTATATTTTTTATTAATCAAGTTCTCCACTTCTTACTTTAGTATTTTATCTAATAGGACCACAACTAACTAGATACAAGGGTAAATTTGACCATTCCAAGGAAATTTTCAACTAATAAGGGTATAAATTTGGGCTTGACAGGCCAAAATAGCTAACAACTAACTTTGTGCCTTTATGAATGGCCACTATAGCATCCTTGTGTGTTTGAGCCAAGTATGAGATATTTTACTCATATATAGACCATACTATCTATCTATTCTACCTCTTCGTGAGGGAGAATACTAGTTTCCATTCTTTAAGGATGATTCCTGCACCTTGGTCATCTTGAAGTTTCCTATTCTACACCTATTGGATAGTTCTATTTGGTGGATCAAATAAGGTGGAGATAGAGGGAAGCTTAATGATGTTATAACTTGGCATTTGAGAAGTTTACTTCTCAAATCCATTGCCTAGGGTGGAATGTTTAGATTGGATCCATCAAAGGCTATGACCACAACTTCATCCTCGATATTTTCTTCCACTTTATTCTGCTTCTTACTAGCCTTTGTCAAAACATCAAGAAAGGAAAGCCAAATTATTTTTGACAAATCCACTACTCTAAATTAAGGGAGTGGGTGTATTACAACTATTTGAGGCTTGGCCTTCTATCCCCTACTAGTACTTATGACTATGGCCTCGTCTATGGAAGTGGTGGTAGGGTCTGGAAGGGAAATTTGGGTGGATTGAAAATAGAGTTGAGGGATGGCAAGAGTAGTCTAGACTTTCTTAGATGCCTTATTATTAATAACTCTCATGGTAGAAGTGTCAATAGGTACAAAGGAAATGACCATAGGAAGTGGTGTGGAAGTGACAATAGAGGGATCGATGGTGGTGGCAGGAATGAAAGGAGTAGATATAGAGGTGGAAGGAATGAAGGGGGTGAATATAGTAGACATGGGAACTTCTACAAAAGAGACTGGAAATTGATCAATAATAGAAATTGAATACAAATGAAAATTTGGAAAGCTCTGAGCACCTTGGAGGTGAAGCTCTATTGGGTTTACTTGGACATTCATGGCCTTGGCCATGTAAAACTCAATTTTTTTAAATCTAAATCATCCTCTATGTCTTTGATGATAACCACATCCTCCCTTATTGAATGTAAACTTAGAGGTGGAGTGGGAAATCCTTGAGATGCCTATACTATAGGGCTACTAATGGGATTCTTGGGCTTCCTTATAAAGACCAAATGGGTATTTCCTTGTCTAGGAGAGCCCTAAGAGGTGGATGCCATTACTTATAAATTAGTTATACCCATAGATGAAATAGTAGAGACCTAGGGTATAGCCGTAAGAACTTGAAAAGAGATTGTAATAGGTATATCTTAGACTTTTTCTCCCTCCTCATTAGAATCTAACTTAATGGGATATCCATTTTTCCTCCTCTTTGAGAGTTGGGATCAGGTAGCCCAAGCTCTCTCTTCACTATTTTCAATTTCAATTTTATCCTTGGGAGGAGGAAGATTCCTATTTTCTTGAACTTCCCTTCCAAAAGTTTGAATGTCCCACCCTTAAAAGAGTGCTTTTATATTTTCCAACTCCCTAATGGAGATGGAAGGGTCAGTTTGGATCATTCTCAGATGATCTTCTTGCAAGCTAGCAATCTACACTTGATCCAACACATCTTCATCAAACTTGGCATTCATGAAAATAAAATCATAATCATAAGGCTGGTGTTAGTAAGGGATATTTAATCCATGAATATGCTTCTAGATTAGCCCATGTGAATCCCAATCTCTACATTCAAGTGTGGGGAAGTCATAGTAGTTTCACTCTCCACCTACATCTTTGTGATGTTTTCTGATTTAATACCCCATCCTACCAATTAAAATTAAGTTTCCAAAGTATAAATCCTACCTTTACCTTTCTAAATCTTCTTTAATTTTATTCCAAGTTGATGGTCTTTGTCCTCTTCTTTGAGAATTAGGGTTAGGTATCCCAAGCTCTCTCTTCATTATTTTAAATTTCAAATTTAGAGGAAGTTCTTGGGAGGAGGAATCTTCCTATTCTCTTGAACTTCCCTTCTAAAAGTTTGAATGATCCCACCTTTTAAATAGTGCTTTTCTACTATCCAAATCCCTAGTGGAGATGCAAAGATTATTTTGGATCATTCTCAGATGATCCTCTTATAGGCTAGCAATCTAGGCTTGATCCAACACATCTTCATCAGACTTTGCATTCATGAAAATAAAATCATAATCATAAGGTTGATGATAGTAATGAATATTTAATCCATGAATATGCTTCTAGATTAGCCCATGCAGATCCCAGTCTCTACGTTTAAGTATGGGGAAGCCATATCAGTGTCACTTTCAACCTACATCTTTGAGATGCTTTCTTATTCTGATATGCCATCCTACCAATTTAAATCAAGTTTACAAAGTATAAGGCCTTCCTTTTCTTTGAAAAATATTCTTCAATGATATTCAATAACTAGAAAATAATCTCTTATTCACCTAATTTATTTGGTATATATTTTGGGAGATATAGGGGCCTAGCCTTATTTCCCCAAATCATCATAATAGTAAAATCTAGGTAGAGAAAGTAATCTCCTTTCCCATCCAAATTCTTCCAAATATTCTCCCCAATCTGAGGCATAGGAGAGCCATGAATGGATTATCATACCTATGGCTAGACATAATCACATATAGTGACCATATAATTAGTGTAATTATATATGTGAATGAATTGGTAGTGATCACAAATTCTATTCTTCATGAAATTTGTGGGAGTCCACAATTTTTCCAAGTCATTATAACATGTGCCCATGACTACATCCACTAAATATGACATCATGTAAAAATATATTGTGGGTGTGGGATGCTTATCTTTATGAACAATTTTATCCCTTAATCTTAATCTAATTATTTCCCCCAGGACATAAGTGTCATCATGAGATACCATCATATATAATAATGGTACCCATTATAAATTCACAAAATAGATGTTGGGCATATCGTATAATATATTGAGCAATACCATAACAATACAGATTCCCATCCTGAACTTCTCCATTGGAATTATTCCCTTTAGCTTTTTTGCCTTCCATGTGATTATTTGATCAGGGAGAAGCCATGACAATAACACCCTTTCGATTGATTTTTTTTATTGAACTACACCAAACTGTGCTTGTCAAAGTAAGCATCAGGTATGTTGATAGATAAATACCTTTAAAATTATTTCTAAAGATGCACGCAACACTGTATCACCATGAGAATGAAGTGAGAAAGCATCATGTGATATTTTTATTGAAAAGAACATGTCTATGAGAAGGTCAATTCAAGGCATATCTTATAGTTTGGATGCAATGAAGTGAAATTCCTTACATTTATATACTAGTAATTCCTTGAAAAATATTTTGTCTACTAATGTCATCTCATCTTTAAGTGAAAATGCATCAACTAAATTGATGGCATCCCAAATTTGTAAATAGTTTCGATACTTATCTCCAAATAATAACACAATGAAGATAGTGTACTTAAAATATATAGAATATTTAATTGAAAATGCAAATGGTGGATTTAGTCTTTTGAATATCCTAGATGTAGAAGCCATTACTGCATACTCTAGGATACTTATAGTTTCCTTCAATATGCTACATAAATGGTGCAAACACTTAAGCCTTTAGCTTGGTCACTATTATAATTACATAACTCTCAAGATATGTACTAGGGATCTTGGTCATTTTTAAAAAGGAGGAGGCTTAAAATTTAAGTTAACTTGTATGTAAATTATGGATTCACTATCTATGTATCATCTATATAGGATCTTGCACTGAATATCAGTTGGTACAATATAAATATGAAATGTTCAATTTTTCTTCTATTCAAACTTGTTAGCTCAGGTTGGTGGGGGGGGGTCTCTAAAATATTAATAGGAAGTACTTTTTCTTTTATATTGGCTAAGTATGACGAGACTTAATAATTTCCTAGTAATAAATTGCTTAGGGTGTACATTGGAAAAGTACTTTTAGATCAATGCTTGTAGACTAATTCTTTTGATGGATTTATTTTGGACAAAATGTCCAAAAAAATTTATCAAAGGATTCATCTAGGTAAAGTCATAAAAAAATAATATCAAAGGTCTATTTTGAGGTTAAAGGGAATTTTGAATTTCCCTAAAGGGTACTCTTGATCAGAAGGGTCCACATCATAGGGCACTTTTTCCATGATACAAGTATTGAAGGGTCTATTGCACAAAGGCTAAAGGGTAATTTTGATTTCCTAAAGGGTAATTTTATATAGCTAAAGGCTCTTTCAAATTTACCGAAGGGTAGATTTAGGAGGGCTAAAAAGCACTTTTGATATTTGAAGGGTACTTTTCATATGGCTAAGGGTCATTTCAATAATCCCAAAGGGTAATTTTCACCAAACCCAAAGAGTATGTTTAGATAAGGGAAATGGCATCTAGAAACTCCATAACAGTTGATAGGTCATTTTAAAAATATCTGAAGGGTATGTGGCCACTTCGAAAAGGACACATGGCTTGGTACAAAAATCCTAAAGGGTAGGTCTAACCAAACCTAAAGGGTAGGTTTTATGGAAAGAAGTCCAAAACACAAAGGTTGAAAGGCACTTTTGAAGGGTCAAAAGGGTAGGGAAAAACATCCAAAAGGTATGTCTTGAAGGGTTAAGGGGCTTATGCTAAATTCCTATAGGGTACTTTACACAAAACTCAAAGGGTAAATTCCTTAAAACATTTGGTCAGAATAAATATCAAAGGGATAGTTTATAAGGCAAAGGACTTTTTAACAAGCCTAAAGGGTATGTTTAGGAGTCCTAAAGGGTAAGTGAGATAAGATTAGAAGGATCTACTTCATGGAAAATGATGCTCGAAGGTTATTATTCACAAAGGCTAAATGTCACTTTTGATTTCCTATAGGGTATTTTGGTACAGTTAAGGGATATTTCAAAAGTTCTAAAGGGTATGCTGTATAGGATCAAAGAGATAATGTATTGGGGAATTTATCTCCAGGAAAGTATATGCAGTCTAGAATTATATAAGGCTAAGAGTTTGTAAGCTGAATTCCTTTAGGAGAATTGCTTCTGACAAAATGTCCATAATAATTTCTTTGATAAAATAAGGCTTTTCGAATAATAAGCCCAAAGGAAAATAGGGCTGAGAATACACAAAAAACAACATATAAAAATATAAAATTTGTGTGAGGTCGAAAATAATTAATATGAATAACACACACTTCAATAATTCATCTTTGCATACCAAATTTATTCTCATAAAACACAAAGCCAATATTATCTTGCCAAAAAATGAACTACTTTAGATTTCTAGATTTTGCATAAACATATGAAAAGGAATCCATATTATAAGATCATATTTTGAGAAGAGTTGGGTCCCCTTATCTTTAAATAGAAGGGGGTGTTGGGTAAAATAATGTGTTCCTCTTCTAATGATGTTTCATCTCCCACAAACATAGGAGTTTCAAACTTGGCTTGACACAATGTACTACTAATTCAAAATTGTCCTTTGCATGAAAAGAGTGGAAAATGGGTTTATTTATCATTATTTAACCATGAAATACCTTCATAAATTTTAATGGACACTTATCATATGCTTCTAAACTTCCTTATTCTAACATTTCAGTAGTAATCATCACCTAACTCCTTGGGTATCTTGAAACTCCTTCATCTACTATACCTATCCTTATCCAAATAGCTCAAAACTTTAATTATTCTTCACCAATGCAATATTTATCCATAAAATTCATCCTCATAACTTAATATACATGAATAAATTCATTTTATTTCATTGAAAAACTCCCAATACTCCATATTACACCTGATGCTCTCATTGGGCCTTAATTCCTTGTAGCCCTAAAATTATGTAAACCTCCTTGTGTAGTATAGTGTATAGATGGTAATGACAAATATAGTATATTTTTAAGACCTAGTAAGTGTTTATAACTCCATGACAAATTTCATGGCCTGATTTTGACTAGAAGTGTGCTTATTTTCCCCTTTTTGTTTCTATTTAGGCTTCATTTAGACCTCCATGCCTAGAAAACTAAGTTTCTAATCCATAATTATCCCACACATGTGAAACCACAAAAAAATATTTTATTAACTTTACATATCCTATAGTCAACCTCCATGCCAAATTTGAGGTCCTGAAACCCTATGGAAGTGTAAGAACCATGAAATGGTCGAAGAAATTAGCCCTTTGTTAAACTTGTTTCAGACTATCTTCAAAAAATAGATGTATAAGATTACTTTAAAGATTTATTTTATCTATTTTGAATATAAATTTGTATAATATATATTCTAAATCACCTTCCCTAATATTTTTCAAGTGTTATATTGCTCAAAAACCTAAAAACACCTAAAAATACTATAAAACATGGCATTAAATGTAGTTTGTATAGTTTAAGTCACAATAAAATTACATGGTGAGGACCTTCAGGGAGTCTAGAATGTTATTAGAGAGGTTATAATAACAAAACATGTCATTTCATACACTTTTTTAGTCAATATTTCATATCAGGTCTTTACTAGGTTTTAGGAAGGTTTAAAGTGGCTTAGATTTTAAATGATTATTCATAAACCTTGAGCCCTAAATCCATGAACCAAAGCCAAAAATTTTAATTATACAAGTTTTATCAACTACCCATAATTTATTAGGTCTCCATATAAATCCTTTTTATCTTTCCAAGTGCAATAAATTGCTTCTCAGGTCTCTGCACTACCATTGATGAATGGTTTATGTTCTTATCCTCTATTCATAAAGGTTTTAGGCCTAAAACAACAAATAATACTAGAATATTTTAGTTTTTAAACCCCATTTTACCATAATTTTTATCCAATTGTCTCCATGCATTAGTTCAAGGTCTCAACAAGTAAAATAACCCTAGTCTTGAATTATAATCTTGCACCTAATGAAACTTGAAGAGATATCATAGGCTTAAATACCACTTTTCTTGTCTTCCCCTACATGTGTATAGTCTTCTAAGTATTTTTATAATTTTTCACACTTTATAATGACTTTATATATTCTTTTCACCTTCATCAAACCACTCTTCACATGACTATGTATATAAGCATGTGTTCATGGATTTTAAGCTCTATAGGCTTAAATAGTCCCATCAGCATTAGCCTCACTTTTGATGAGTTTGAGGCATATATGAAATCATATTATCATTATAAAATAATAAAATATGACTTTACTCCTTCCATAGTGACCTAATATTTATCAAATCAAGTTAGGACTTCTTCACTCTAAGCAAGCATGTAGATGATAATTGACTGTGTGAAGAGGGTTTAAATAGATTTTGTCTTGACCAGTATCCTTGGTCATTATTTCATGTTTCCTCTTGATATATAATTAACTTTTGATTTTATATTATCTTACCTAATCTCCCATCTCATTTTATGTGCTGCATCCTCTTCATTTTTGAAAACCACTTGAATTGTTTAGACCAACGTGTAGGTGGTCATTTTTGGGCTTTTGACTATGTTTGGAGTTTTAGGATTCTTCTACAAGCCAATGAGAAAAATAAATAATTTCCACATTATATTTAGAACATATTTAACTTATTTTTAACCTTCTAAACTCTCTTAATACATCATATTCCATAAGCATATAACCTTTTTCTTGCATATATCTAGACTTGGTTGTAGGTGACTATTTGGTGGAATTATTAAAAGATAAGCTTAGAAACCTATTCTTCTCAACTAGTTCATGTAATTTTAAGAGTGATAAAATTTAATGAAATATATTTTCACCATATTATAATTTCATCATTATTTCATATCATATATAGGTTTTTGCATTCTTGTCTTCATACATAGGCTTGTGTGTGAGTATATAGGCCTGTACACTCAATCATGTCAACCCTATTTTGATTTTCTAATAACTTAGGAGTTATCATTGATACATGTCTTGTTTATAATTCCATTGAGTTATGTTTCCACACTTATCCTTATGTACATGACAATTGGCCTTTTGTACCAAAATAAGGACCTACAAGTTGGTCCTTTGTTTAGATAGACTACTAAAGACAACCAATTTCTTGAGTCTTTGCACTTTGAGATTATATCGACTCTTTTCATTTTCATATCATCTACTTCAATATCCTTTGGTTATCCTACTTATCACTATATAATATCAAATTTTCCCATTTGTATGTACATACTTGTATAAGGTCAGCTCATGTACAAATATTATGCATGGAAGTTAAAGCCTATGGTATATTCATGCCTTTTTGATGATTCAAAGGAGTATGTTCAGGGCAAATGATTTTTTTGGGGGATATACCAAATCTTCTCCCTTGATTTAATATTCTCAACTTCCTACCTATAAAGGACTATGAATGTACTATATCATGATTCCTATTAGCAAGAACATGACACCTCTTGAAGGAATATCAATAAGGATCCACTTTTAGAGAGAGAACACATGGATATTGGAAGAGTGAGAGATTTTAGATGAAAAATAAGGAACTTGGAATCTTTTGGGGATGGAAACACTTCAAACCAACCAATTTTTTTTCATTTTGGGTGGTACACTCCATACACTTGAGACACTAGTTCCTTTGATGAAGACACCTCATACCTAGTAAGAGTATTCAATTTGTTACACTATTCAAAATAATTATTTGATTGAATTTATTCATTATAAAGACTCAAAAACATATAAGTATACCCAATCTGTAACTTAGTCCCCAATAGTGTTAAAATTTAAATTTTCCCCTCTATAAGTCTTAGAGTTAGCTATTTTGGATTTAGGCTTTTGGAAATAAATAGAGTGAACCTAATTTTGAACATCAAAGAGAATAAATAACAACTAATCTAGAAAGTAAGGAATTATTCTAGTGAAATCAAAATATTGAAAGTAAGAAAGACTAATCTAAAAAACATGAAACTAAACTAGAAAACATGGAAAATAAATTAGAAAACATGAATATATACTCTAGTACTAAATATAACTTATCTAAATCCTCTTAGTCAGTAATATCCATATATGGAATAGCTCTAAAGTAATGCTTTAGGATTTATCCGTTGATTGGGTTAGTAATCTCATTGCTTTGGAGGTCTTTCAGATGAAATGCATTATTTCCCATGATCTCTGAAATATGATAGGGTCCAATCCATAATGGGGAAAACTTATCATGTTGTCATTTCTTTTCATGGTATTTATCCCATAGTAGCACCATATCTAAAATTCTAAATGTTTTTAATTTTAGTCTTTTTTCAAACCACCTTTTTACCACATCTTGGTGTTTACTAAAGGTTTGTAAGGCTTCTATCCTTGAATCCTGCATCTCTATTATATCAAGCAGCCTTGAATTTGATTTTTTATTTGCTTTCATATAATCTTACATTAACTGATAGGTGGGTAGCTTAAATGTGATGGAGGAAAATGGTTTGCACCCATACACTATTAGGTAATGTTAAGCCTTCAAGGCTTGATTGTATCTTGTCTAGTCTACCCAAAGAGCATACTTTAGTAGATTATGCCAATCCCTAGGCTTGCCACTTATTGAATTTTTGATTGCATTAATCAGACTTTTATTTTTTGAATCTGCTAGTCAATTTCCCTGAGGGTAGTGGTTAGAGGCTAACCTAATTATAATTTCATTATCATGTGACCATTCAATGAATTCTACTAATATAAATTTTAGTCCATTATCACAAACTAAAGAGATGGTCATGCCAAACCTAGTTTTTATATGTTCCTCCCAAAAGTGAATCACATCTTGTGCTCTACTATTATTTGTGGCTATGGATTTCATCCATCTAGTGTAATAGTCTATAGCCATAGGCATAAATTTATGGCTTGCTAAGGAATTTAGGTTGATTACACTAATGAAGTCTAAACCCCACTATGTAAATGGCCTTCCTTCAACTAGCACTAGAGGCATCACTATATGTACTTATCTCTTAGCTAATACTTGACATTCATGGTAATTCTTGATGTGAATATGTGCATCTTTAAAGGTGGTTGGACAATAGTATCCCAACCTCAAAATTTTGTGTTGTGGTATTCCCAGTAGGGTGACCACTACCTATCCTTTGATGTAAGTTTTTAATAATTTCCTTAGCCTCCTCTGTAGATACACATCTAATATAAATACCTTCATAGTTCCTTTTATAGAGGACTCCCTTTTTTATCATGAAATGAGTAGTTTTGAGACTTAAATCTCTCCTTATTTCTCTACTAAAATCTGAGGGTAAGTCCTTGTAAGTAAATATTGAATTATATCTATGTAGCATTCTCCTCTAGAAATTTGTGCTACACATACATCTTCAATGGTGAATTAAGGATCATATTAAATTATAATACAAATAATGCCTTAAACTCTGAGGATCTTTGTAGGCCTAATTTCCATGTTGAATTCTTGGAGCTTGGACATCCACTTATCTCAACATTCTCCTAGCTCATTCTATGAAAGGGTGAGCTTAACAGTAGGATTGGGTACAATAGTTATGGTTTTGTTGCTTAAAATGTAAGGCCAAAATTTATTCACTACTTTGACAAGGGCAAAGATCTATTTTCCAATCATGGAATATTGGAGTTTTACATATTTTATGTTGGTACTCATGAAGTTGATTGGGTGCTTAGTTTCATCTTTCTTTTATTTGATAAAAACAATAATAGTGTGTTTTGAAGTGAAGGAATATAGATAGAAATCCTTTGTAAAGTCTGGATGGATTAAAACTAGAAATTGTGATATTGTGTCTTTGATGTCCTAAAAAGACCTTTTGGATTTAGCTATCCACTCTATCTTAGCATCTTTCTTCAGCATGGTGTTTATAAGCTTGATGATTTTTGCAAACCCTATGATGAACTTCCTCATGAAGTTGATTTTCCTAAAAAATTACTTAAGCTCCTTGCTATTTGGCTACTAAATTTTTGAGATTGCCTTGATTCTTTCTAGATCAATGGTGATTCCATCCTTTGTGATAATATTCCCTAAGAGTTTCCCCTTAGTGATGCCAAATATAATTTTCTGTAAATTTAAAGAAATCCCAAACTTCTTACACCTTTCAAATATGTATTGTAGGTGACTAACATGATCTTCCCTACTCTTTGAAAACACTTTGAGATCATCCATATAGATTATTATGAACTTTCCCAATATCCCTTTGAAGTCATAATCCATGGCATGTTAAAAGGTATCTCATTCATTGATCAGGCCAAATTCCATCCTTTTGTATGCATAAGTACCCCATTTTATGGTAAAAATTGTCTTCATTCTATCCTTAGGCTATACTAGTTCCTAATTGTAGCTTGGAAATCCATCCAAAAAGGACATCATTTCAAAACCACTCACTATCTATATCACCTCATTTAGAAAATGTAGAGGATAATTGTCTCTCTCAAAATCCTTGTTTAGATTTTTTAAAATCCATACATAATATGATCTCACCACTCTTATTTCTAACTAGGACAAAATTGGCTACCTAGGTAGAATATCAGATTAGGAAGATCATTTTGGCTCTTAATAACTTCTATACTTCCTTTTGAATAAGAGTATCTAGAATAAGGTTTACTAGTCTCTACCTCTATCTGAATGGTTTATGGTCTTATTTTAGGGGGTTCATGTGAGTGATGACCTATGGGTCATACACCTTAAGGTTTTCATAGGTCCAAGTGATAACATCCTCTTATTGAATAATCAAATCTTTGACTCACTTTAATTATTCCATAGTGAAACTAAGGCCAATGTTCACATAATATGGGTTATAATCATCTCCTAAATTTTCCCTCTTAAATTTAGCTTCATCAACCTTGGGCTATCTAAGCCACTACTTGAGGATCTAAGTTGAATGATATTTATAAAGAGATTAAGCTAGCTAGAATTTGATTCTCTTTGAGCTAGAGAATACCCTCTTTATCTATTTATTCTTGACAAAAGTGGTTGGCATCCCTGTCATCAATGATTTGGGACTTGAAATCCCTTGAATTAGTCAAGAACTAGATAATCTATTGGTCATCACTAAAGACCTAAATTTTTTCTACATTATCTAGAATAGAGGGATAGGGAACCACTTCAATAGAGAATCTCCTTTCCTCAGACTTCTATAATGGCTCGAGATTGGTAGCAATAGTAGCTAGTAAATTGACAACCTAATTTGTCTCTCTTGAGAATGCTAATATATTAAAAGATTCAAAGCTTTCAATTAAATCCCATGATTTATGCTTATATCTCTTTAAATAAGATAATTTACACTAATATTTATTTCTTACCTAGTGAACTACGAATTTTGAGTCATTGAATACCTTTATCTACTTTACATTGTTATTTAGTGAAAATTGTAATCCCAAAATTAGAGCTTTATACTCATCTCTATTATTAGTAAATAGAAACTACAATCTATAATTTGTCAACAACCTTTTACCTTGAGGGTTAATCAACTCAATTCCTATTCCTGATCCTTGCTTAGACCTATCTCCATCAAAATGCGTGGTCCATAGTTGATAAAAAACTTTAGGTTCTAGGTTTTGTGCTAGATTGTGAGTGGTAAAAGTATAAATGTTGAAAGTGAGAGAGGCATACTTTACTTATTCATTATTGACATTGTATTCCATGATGGAATATATAGTTATTAGCTCTCTATCAATTCTAATATGGTTTTTAACTTCCCTCCATGGTAGTCAAATATGTGAGAAGTATATAGAGAGATGCCAATTAAGTGTTTTGGACCAATCTCTACTCAATAATAATTTCTAACCTTTTGGTATGTCCACTACCAGGATATCAATAGTCATCTATACTCTTGGTTTAAATTATACTTGGATGTGCAAATTTTTTAGTTCTCTCACTATTGGTACCACTATTTTATCTAGTTGAGAGGTTGATCTCTTTGAGGGAATTGGGGTAAGACTGATAGTTTTACATATATAAGTGGTGCTACCTTAGGTTTACTATTGTAAATGATATTGGCATTAAAAACATTCACTTTGTCTATAACCACTCTAGTTCTTTCCATAGGGGTCTTTCCTGTAAAGGACTTCCATAACAACTCCTTTTTCTTAGTGATTTGGGCTAACTCATGGAGAGTTATATTTTCCTTAATCTTCTTCATATCTTCCATGATATTGTATCCTCCTTTAATTGATTCTTCTTTGTTTTGTGGTTGATTATTCCCTTTTAGAGGGGTTAGGTTATTATCCACTTTGGGATTTGGAGGAATTATCATGGTATTTATAGGATTAAAGGTGGTAAGCAGCTACTTGTTCCTTAATATGTATGCCCCTCTCTGGAACTACTAGAAAGCATGAAATCCATCTATATTATCCTTTGGTTCATTATCATATTCTCCTAGAAATGGAAACTCATGATTCTCAAAGAACATATTTTTGATAGAAGATCTAGGATCTTAATGAGATTTTGGTAGGTTATTCATTTGATCTTATTTAATTACTTCCCTCTAAAATATCTTGAATATTATACATAACTCAACATAATTGAGATCACCATGTTTGGGTGTATTATGTATCCTTCACCAATTAGTGAGAGACTTTTTAGTGATGTTGATTTTTGGGAGCTTGTTAGGTTGTTCCATATTATTTGTGGCCTATTTAATGGTATATTATATCTTTAGAACTTGTTTTTATAATTAAGTTTTGGGGCATTAACACTTCCCATATTTCATTTCATGTTTAAAAAATTATTACTCAACTTCTGAAACATATTTTGAATAGAATCCAACTCAACTTTTGTGGAGTCTACACCTTGTAGAATAGCTATAAGAAGTACAGTTTCATGTTGGTTCTATTGGAAACTATTGACTATTATATTATTTTTCATGTACCCAAAATTTGGTTACATCATATATGTCAGTAGAGGTAGTGTGTATAATTTCTTCTAATTATATGTTGGGACATTCTACTTCACATGTGGTATCGGATTGAGCACTGAAAATCCATTATTAATGTTAGGTGCTAATAGGGTTTATAGGTTGAGATATCTATTGATGATAGAAACCTCATTGAATGTGACCACCAAAGTATTGGTAATAGGTGCTCTCCTTAGGAACACAATGGTTATAGGGTATAAGGCATTCTTGTATATCTCTAATGCTAATACAGGTTTTGGTTTATACCTCAAGGTCAACCAATTATACATCTTTTTCCACCTTGAACTAGAAGCATGGATGGATTCATTAGGATCCCTCTTCATACTAGTAAAGTGTTGATATACCAATCAAAGATTGGTGACCTATTCAAATTATGTAATAAAATTCATTCGACATTCCTCCTAATTGGTGATGGATTTTTTCATTATATTTAAATACCAATCATAACAAACATCCATTAAAGTAAAATGGAATAATCAACATGAAACATCTTATTCAACCACATTCATTAACCTTAAAGTGGCTTTAACATATTTGATATGTTCTTCTACAGTTTTATGACCTCAAAGAGGGAAAGATGGAAGATACTTTTTGGGATTATGGGGTAAATCATGCACATCCCCTGAGATGGCAATAGAAGATCCATCTAACTAGGGCTATTGCTAATCCATTGGTTGATTAAAAAGTAAAAGGTTTCTTACAGATAAAGGGTGTCTTAGTGGAGGTGGATTGTTCTAAACTATAGTTATTGGCATAGTTATAGGCCTCTTATGACTTTTCAAGGGTGAGGCTAATAAACTACACTAGGAATTAGATCTAGTCACTCTCTTGGGTGACTCTAGTGTAACTCTATGCAAAGAATAACCTCTATTTTTGGGGGTTTAGGCCCTCCTATTATTCATGAAATATTATTGATGCAATTTTTATGCACACCATAGTTGAATGAGGTAGCCTACAAAATTTTAGGATCCCAATGGAGGTAAACTCCACTACAAGGCATTAGTTGTAGGTATGTGGTTTATTTCAGCCTATTGATGAAATAGGGGTAATGCATACATGTTTTTGATAAGATTTTTTGGATAAAGGTGTGGACCCTAAAATAGTGGTTTTCTAAATGATTTGGATAGGTGATTAGCTTCTAATCTAATGTGGTTAAATATTTTATAATAAAACACAAAAAAGGATGGTAAGGTAGGGTAGAAAATAAGTCTCTATGAATCTTTGAAATTACTTTCATGGTTTGTTTCTAGATAGACCTATGTTTTTTTAAAACTAATGCCTACTGCTAGTAGCAATAGCATACATGTAATCAAGTATGGATAAGATGTCTATGGAATTACAGATGTAGGAATTTCACTAGCCTCAAACAAAGGTTTCATCCTTGAGGGTATTTATTGGACACCCTTTAAATAGAAGATTAAGGCTTGGGCTTAATGAATTATTTGAGGCAGCTATAGTACATAGAAAAATACATTAAAAAAACATGAGTACATTTTATATAAATATAATATAATTTATCTTGACTAATTTAATCAATACATTCACCAATATTCAATAGATATTGAGCATATAGGATTAGCATATTAAACAAAGAAATCAAGAATCTATTCACAATTTTAACACACTAGATATTTATTGAAACAAACAACCATGGAAATAATAACTAATAACATAAAATTAGAAAGAAAATACTTAAAAAACTTTACTTGATGACCAAAATTGGTTCATTTCTCTATATTCCAAAATTTTCTAAGTAAAAATAAAGTATGGGTATAATTGTATTTATAGACCTTGGGGAAGGGGTTGCCTCATCCTCCAAGTCTATGCATGATGATTACATGTGGTAGTTAAAATGTGTAGTTCTAACTATAGTCCAAATTTGTATAAGAAAAAAATATTTTAAAAGAAAGCTATAAATATCTAAATTGAATTTTAAAATATTATGCAACATGTGCATGTATAAAAAAAATAAAGTCAGTTTTATAATGATTCACTCTAATCTCAAGGAAAATCTAGGTATATGTGTTGCTACAAAAAATGTGCATGTATGACATTTTAGCCTATCAAGGTTTAGTTGTTTGAAGTGTTGCATGTGATTTAGTAGGTGTGGCTATGGAAGTAGTAGTTGAAGATATAACAACACCACCAAAATCCTACTTCTTATTTGCCTCATTATCCTCATATACTTTATGTACTACATCATGCTATTTTTAGATAATGTCTAAGTTGAGTAATGATGGTTGGTGAAGTATCTTGGTTTTTCCAAGGAGTCTTGCATTTTTGTCCTTAGTTATCTAAAATTTATTCTTGAAGATATCAACCTTGGTTACCTTCCTTTGGGAATTGCTTAACTTAGATTCTATTTCTTCAATTTCCAAACCTTGTATGCTCTATTTAAAATTCTCTATAACCTCTTGAAATTTTTTATCAAAAATAATTCTACTAATAAATTTGACATTAGAATATCTTTCTTTAGATAATCTTAACTCATCCAAAATTTGAAGGATCTAAAGCTCATGTTCTTGATATTTGGGGACTAAATCTCCAACTACTTTCAACTAGTTTTTCATCTCCTCTTGCTTGATGTTAACAAGATTTAAGGAATTATATGCCTTGACCATTATCATTAAATTAAGATGGTTATATAAAGAGTTGTCTATATAGACAAGTAGCATTTTTATCTTGCAACTATCTTGAGTTAAGGAATTGCACAACTAAATGGCCTAGTTCACATGGGGATCCATCTCAGCCTTCATAAATTCATAGGCCTATAAGGAGTTGTAATATTTTTATGTGGCCCCCTAAACCTTAGCTTCAATACCCATAGGAATATGCACTATCTTAGATTACTCCTAAAGATGTTCAATCTATGTTTTTAAGTCGTACACCTCCTCTTCTAGCTCCTACTAAGATAACTTAGTGCCTTCATGAATCACCACTATAACATCCTTATGTGCTTGAGCTAGGTCTAAGATATTTTCCTCATTTGTAGACTATCCTAGCTATCTATTATACCACTTGGTGAGGGAGAACACTAGTTTCCATCCTTAAGGATGATTCTTGTACCTTAGTCATATTCAAGTTTCCTCTTCCTCACCCTTTGGATAGTGCCTGTTGGTGGATCAAACAAGGTGGAGATAGAGGGAAGCTCAATGATCTTATAACTTAGCATTTGAGAAGTTTGAATTCTGAAATCCATTGACCAAGGTGGAATGTTTAGATTAGATAAATTATAGGTTGTGATCACAACCTTGTCCTTAGCATCTTCTTCTACTTGTTATTGGACTTTGTCAAAACATTAGGTAAAGAAGGCCAAATTATTTTTGACCAATCTACTCCTCTAAATTAAGGGAGTGGGTAGAATACAACTATTTGTGTCTTGGCCTTCTATCCCCTACTAGTAATTTTGACTATGGTATCCTATATAGAAGTGGTGGTAAGGACTAGAATGGAAATTTGTGTGAATTGAACATGGAGTTAAGGGGTGGAAAGAGTAGTCTGGACATTCTTAGATGCCTTCTTATTAATAAGTATCATAGTATAAGTGTCAATAGGTACAGAGGCAATATCAATAGTAAGTGGCACAAAAGTGATAACAAAGGGATCAATGGTGGTGTAAATGGAAGGAGTATATGTATAGGTGGAAGGAGTGAAGGGGGTGAATGTAGTAGACATGGTAACTTATAGAGAAGAGACTAGAAATTGAAGACAAAGGAAAACTTGAAAAGGTCTGAGTATCTTGGAGGTGAAGCTCTATTGGGCCTACTTAGAGACTCATGGCCTTGACAATGTCCAACTTAGTTTTTTTATTTGAATCATCCTCTATGTCTTTGATGATAACCACATCCTCCTTTTCTAGATGTAAACTTAGAGGTGGAGTGGGAAAGCCTTGAGATGCTTTTACTATAGGGCTACTTGTGGGAGTCTTGGGCTTCCTTGTATATACCAAAGGGGTCTTTCCTTATGTGTGGAGAGCCCTAAGAGGTGGATTCTACTACTTGTAAAGTATTTATCCCCATAGATGAAATAATAGAGACTTAGGGGATAGCCATAGGAACTTGACCAGAGATTTTAACATGTATGTCTTGCACTTTGTCTCCCTCCTCATTAAAATCTAATCTAATGGGATCTCCTCTTTGTCCTCCTCTTTGAGAGCTAGGCTTAGGTGGTACAAGCTCTCTCTTCACTATTTTCAATTTCAATTTTATCCTTAAGATGAGGAAGCTTCCTATTCTCCTAAACTTCCCTTCCAAAATTCTAAATTCTCCCACCCTTTAAAGAGTGATTTTCTACTATCCAAATCCCTAGTGGAGATGGAAGGGTTAGTTTGGATCATTCTCAAATGATCCTCTTATAGGCCAATAATCTATGCTTGATCCTACACATATTTATTGAACTTTCCTTTCATGAAAAGAAAATCATAATCATAAGGGTGGTGGTAGTAATGGATATTGAATCCATGAATATGCTTTTGGATCATCCCATGCAAATCCTAATCTCCACATTCAAGTATTGGGAATCCATAGTGGTGTCACTTTCCACCTAAATATCTGAGATGTTTTCTTATTTAACACCCCATAATGCTAATTGAAATCAAGTTTATAAATTATAGAGTCTTCTTTTAGCTTGCTAAATAATCTTCAATGCTATTCCATAACTAGAAAGCAATCTCTTATTTAGCCAATTTATCTAGTACATATTTTTGGAGACACAGGGGCCTAACCTTATTTCCCTATATCATAATAACAATAAAATATAGGTAGAGAAATTAATCTCCTTTCTCATCCAAATTATTTTGAATATTTTCCCCAATAAGAAGCATAGGTGAGCCATGAATGGAGTGTCATACCTATGGGTAGACTTCCTCACATATCCTGACCATATGCTTAGTGTAAGCATATATGTGTATGAATTGGTAGTAGTCAAAAATTATATTCTTCACGTAATCTATGGTAGGATTCCATAAGTTTCCCAAGTATATATATCATGTGACCATGATTTCATCCACTAAATATGAAATCATGTAAATATATCCTATGGGTATAGGATGCTTATCTCTATGACCAATTTTCTCCCTTAATCTTAAACTGATTATTCCCTTAGGGCATAATTGGCATCATGAGATAACATCATATATAACAATGGTACCCAATATAAATTCATAATTTGGATGTTAGGCATATAGTATAATCTATTGAGAAATTTCATACCAATACAGATTTCCATCCTAAACTTCTTGATTGGAATTTATCCCTTCAGTTGCTTTGCCTTCCATATGATTGTCTAGTTAGGGAGAAACCATGATGATAACACCCTTTCAATTTAAGTTTATTAATTTAACCACACCAAAGTGTGTTTTTCAAAGTAAGCATTAGGTATGCTCAGAGATAAATACCTCTAAAAATAATTATCAAAGATACATGCTATCATCGTATCATTATAAGAATGAAGTAAGAAATAATTTTGTGATATCTTTCCCAAAAAGAATAATTCCCTTAGAAGGTCAATACAAGGCATAACTTATGGTTTGGGATTAACAAAGTGTAATTATTGGATATTATATGCCAATAATTCTTTAACAAATAGTCTATCTATTAATGTCATCTCATCTTCAAGTGAAAATACATCTTCTGAGTCGATGGCATCCCAAAGTTATGAAAAGTTTTAATACTTGTCTCTAAATACTGCTACATCAAATATAATGTCCTTAAACTCTATCAGAATATTTAATTGAAAATGTGAATGGTGGATTCATTCCTTGGAATTTATTGGATGTAGAAGCCATTATTACATACTCTAAGATACTTATAGTTTCCTTCAATATTCTATTTATGTGGTGCAAACACTTAAGATTGTAGTTTGTTCACTATTATACTTGCAAAACTCTCAAGATGTGTTCTAAGGCTCTTGGTCACTGTTAGAAAGTAAGAGGATTCAAATTCAAGCTAAATTATATTCAAGTTATGGCTTCATTATATATGTGTTGTCTATATAAGATCCTACATTGAATATTAGTTTGAGTGATATAAATATGAAACATTCACTTTTGGTTCTATTCAAACTTGTTATCTTAGGTTGGTGGGGGGTCTTTAAAATATTAGTAGGAATTATTTTTTATTTTATATTGGTTAATTATGATGAGACTTATTAATATTCCTAGTAATAAAGTGCTTATGGTGTATATTGGAAAAGTGCTTTCTAGTCAATGATTGTAGACTAATTCTTTCAAGGGATTTGTTTTGGACATAATGTCTAAAATAATTTCCTAAAGGATTCATCTAGGAAAATTATCAAAACAATTATTCTAAAGGGCTATGTTGATGTTAAAGGGCATTTTCAAATTCCTTGAAGGGTACTCTTGAGTGGAAGGGTCCACTTCATAGGGCACTTTATCCTTGACACAAATCCTGAAGGGTCTACTTTGTAAAGTTCGAAGGGTATTTTGATTTATTGAAGGGTACTTTCATATAGCTAAAGGTTATTTAAAAATTATCAAAGGAAAGGTTTAGGAGGGTTGAAGATTAATTTTGATCTCGAAAGGGTAATTTTTATATGGCTAAGGGTCATTTAAAATTTCCTAAAGGGTATGTCTAGATAAGGGAAAGGGCATATGGAAAATCCATAAGGGTTGATAGGTCTTTTTAAAAATATATAAAGTGTATGTGGCCACTTCAATAAGGGCACACAGCTTGGGATAGAAATCCTAAAGAATAGGTCTAACCAAACCTTAAGGGTAGGTTTTGTGATAAGAAGTCAAAAACATAAAGGCTAAAAATCAATTTTATAGGATTATAATGGTAGGGACAAACATAAAAATTTTATGTCCTAAAGCGTAAAGGGGCTTAGACCAAAGTCCTAAAGGGTACTTTGCGCAAAACTTTAAGGTAGGTTCCTTAAAAGATTTGGTTGGAATAAATGTCAAAGTGTTATTTCATAAGGCAAATGACTTTTAAAAAAGATTTAAGGGTATGTTTGGGAGTCTCAAAGGTAAGTGGGAAGAGATTATAAGGATCTACTTCATGGAAGATAATTCCCAAAGGGTCTAATTTTCAAATGTCGAATGGTAGTTTTGATTTCCCAAAGGGTACTTTTGTACAACTAAGGGATATTTCAAAAGTTCTTAAGGGTAGGTTGGATAGGGTCAAAGGGATCATCCATCAGAGAATTTGTCTCAAGGAAAGTGTATGTGGTCCATAATTCTATATGGCTAAAATTATATAGGCTAAATTACTTTAAGATAATTACTTTAAACAAAATGTCCACAATAGTTTCTCTAACAAAATAAGGTTTCACACAAAATAATATTGAAGGAAAATAGGGTTGAGAATAACCAAAAAACATATAAAAATATAATTTTCATGAGGTAAAAAATAATTAACCTAAATAACATACACCCAAAGAATTCATCTCTGCATACCAAAGTTAGTCTCATAAAACACAAAGTCAATATTATCCTGCCAAAAAGTGAAATGCTTTAGATTTTTAGATTTTTCATAAACATATGAAAAGGAATCCATATTATAAGATCATATTCTGAGATGAGGTGGGTCATATTCTATTTAAATATAATTAGGTTTTGGGTAAAATAATGTGTTCGTATATATATGTTTCATCTCCCACATGGCATATGAGTTTCAAACTTGGCTTGACACATTGCACTACTTATTCAAAACTATCCTTTACATGAAAATAGTGATAAATGGGTTTATTGATCATTATTTCACCATGAAATAACTTCAAAAAATCTATTAGACACTTATCATATGATTTTAAACTCCCTTATTCTAACATTTCAATAGTAATCATCACCTAACTCCTTAGGTATCTTAAAACTCCTTCCTCTATTATGCCTATCATTGTCCAAATAGCTCAAAACATGAATTATTCTTCACCAAGACAATATTTTTCCATAAAATTCATCCTCGTAGCTTATTATAAATTAACCAATTTATTTGGGTTCATGGAAAAACTCCTAATACTCCATATTACACCTTATGCTCTCATTCGAACTCAATTCCTTATAGCCCTAAAATTATGTAACCTCCTTATGTAGGATAGTGTATAGATTTCAATGACAAAATAAGTATATATTTGAGGACCTGATATGTATTTATAACTCCATGACAAATTTCATGGCCTAATTCTGAGTGGAAGTGTGTTTATTTTCCCCTTCTCTCTTTATAATTTGGCCTAAATTAGGCCTCCATGCCTATAAAACTAGGTTTCTACTATATAATTATCCCACACATGTGAAACCACCAAAAATTATTTTATTCACTTTCCACATCCTATAATCAACCTCCATGCCAAATTTGAGGTCTTGAGACCCTATGAAAGTGTGAGAACCATGAAATGGTCCAAGAAACTAGCCCTTTCTTAAACCTATTTTAGACTGTTTTAAAAAACTAGATGTATAAGTGTAATTTAAAGATGTATTTTACATATTTTTTAGTTTAAATGGGTATAATATATCGTAAATCACCTTCCCCAATAGTTTTCAAGTGTTATATTTCTCAAAAACATAAAAAACACCTTAAAATGCTACAAAACATGGCATTAAATGTAGTTCATATAGTTAAAGGCAAAATAAAATTACATGGTGAGGACCTTTAGGGAGTATAAAATGGTATTTCATAGGTTTCAAGAACAAAATGTCATATCATGCACTTTGTAGGTCAATATTTCATATCAGGTCCTTACTAGGTTTTAGAAGGGTTTAAAAGGGCTTAGATTCTTAACAATTGTTCATAAAACCTAGGCCCTTAAATTATACAAGTTTCCTCAACTACCCCTAAGTGCCCAATTCCCCATACAAATCCTTCATATAGTTCCAAGTGCAATAAATTGCTTCTCGGGTCTCTACACTACCATTGATGAGTGTTTTATGTTATTATCCTTTGTTAATAAAGGTTTTAGGCCTAAAAAAGCAACTAATATTGGAATATTTTACTGTGGTAACCCATTTACCATAATTTAAATATATTTGTCTCCTTGCATTTGGTCAAGGTCTCAACAAGCAAGAGAACCCTACTCTTGAACTATAATCTTGCATCTAATGAAACTCGAGGAGATCTCATAGGCTTAAATGACACTTTTCTTGTCTTCCCCTACATGTGGATGATATTTTAATTTCTATTCTAATGTTTCAAGATTTATAATGACTTCATATATTCATTTCCCCATCATCAGACCACTCTTCACATGACTATGTATATAAGCCTATGTTCATGGTTTTAATCTCTACATGCCTAAATAGTCCCATCAACATTAGCCTCAATTTTGATGAGTTTTAGGCATATATTAAATCATATTATCATTATAAAATCATACAATATGACTTTCCTCCTTCCATAGTGACCTAATATTTCTCAATCAAACTAGCACTTCTTCACTCTAAGCAAGCATGTAGATGATAATTGACTGTGTGAAGAGGGCTTAAATAGATTTTGTCTTGACCAGTATCTTTGGTAATTATTTCATGTTTCCTCTTTATATCTAATTACATTTGGAATTTATATGATTTTACCTAAAATCCCATCTCATTTTATGTGTTGCATCCTCTTTAAGTTTAAAGACCACTTGAATTGTTTAGACTAACCTGTAGGTGGTCATTTTTGGGCTTTTGACTGTGTTTTAAGTTTTAGGATTCTTCTACAAGTAAATAAGAAAAATAAAGATTTTCCACGTTATAATGATAACCTATTTAACTTCCTTTTAACCTTTTCAACTCTCTCAATACATCATATTCCATAATCATACAACCTTTTTCTTGCATCTATCTAAACCTAGTTGTAGGTGACTATTTGGTGGAATTCTTAAAGGAAGAGCTTAGAAACCTGTTCTTCTCAAATAGATCATAGAATTTTTAGAGTAATAAAATTAAATTAAATCTCCTTTCACCATCTTATAATATCATCATTATTTAATAACATCTACATGTTTTTGCCTTCTTGTCTTCATACATAAGATTGTGTATGAGTATCTAGGCATTTACACTCAATCATCTCAACCCTCTTTTGATTCTCAAATCACTTAAGAGTTATCATTGACACATGTATTGTTTATAATTTCATTTATTCATGTTTCCACACTTATCCTTACATGATAATTGGCCTTTTTTACCAAAATAAGGACCTCCATGTTGGTCCTTTGCTTAGATGGACTACTGAAGACAACCAATTTCTTGAGTCTTTGCACTTAGAGATTGTATCAACTCTTGTCCTTTTCATATCATCTACCTCAATATAATGTGGATATCCTACTTAGAACTATACAATCTAAAATTTTCCCATTTGTATTTATAGACCTGCATGAGGTTAGGTCATGTACAAATCTTATGTATGAAAGTTAGAGTCTATGGTATATTCATGCCATTTTGATGATTCAAAGGAGTATGTTTAGGCCAACTAAGTGTTTGGGGGATATACCAATTCTTTTCCACTAATTTAATATTATCAAATTACTACCTATAAAGGAATGTTAATGCACTATATCATCCTAAGAGCAAGAACACACCTATTGAAGGACTATAAATAAGGATCCACTTTTAGAGAGAGAACACATGGATATTGGAAGATTGAGAGATTTTAGATGAATTATGAGGAATTTTGATGATTCTAAGGATGAAAACACTTTAAACCAAACAATTTTTTTGTAATTTGGGTGGTATGATTCATACACTTGAGATACTAATTCCTTTGATGAAGACACCCATACAGTTGAGTTTATTGGTGAAACTGACACTACAATGACTCAGTTGATCTCTAAAAACATCCCACACAAGTCATTCTCCTCCATCACAATCTGAAGTGAAGAAGTAGAAAAAAAATTAGAGAATACTTGGATGGACAAGCCATAGTTACCTTCTTTCATTCTCGATGATTATTTATAAATGAGAGGGGATGAAGATATAAATCAATGACACAAAATCAAAACTTAATAGTACTCCTTAAATTACTCAAAATTTTAGCCTCTAACTTTCTCTATCCTAGTCATACCATGCATTTGAAATTTTCCTTTATGATCTTGTGAAGAAAGTTATGGAAGAGAGAGAGAGAGAGAGAGAGAGAGAGAGAGAGAGAGAGAGAGAGAGAGAGAGAGAGAGAGAGAGAGAGAGAGAGAGAGAGAGAGAGAGAGAGAGAGAGAGAGAGAGAGAGAGAGAGAGAGAGAGAGAGAGAGAGAGAGAGAGGAATTTTCATATCTGAGACCTAAAACTTCATCCCAAGTGTGAATCTTAATTTTGGAAGCTAAAGATACTACTCTAAATCATTTTTCACCTCCAAATAAATCTCCTAAGTCTATACAAATGCCCATAACTACCTAAAAAGGAGTGTTTCTCTCAATTGAGGCACTAAAGTTAAATTTTATCAGACTCTAACCATATTATAACTATTATTTGACATTATGCACATTATAAAACTTCTATAAATGTTTTTCTTTGAAAGTGTTACGTACAATTCCTTATTTTTGTCCTAGAAAGTTGACATTAAGACTTCAGAATTTATAAAAACATGATAAAATGTTAATTAATGGCAATATGACTTTAAATACATAAATAAATAAAAATTAATGACTCATCCAAATATTAAATCTTGACCACCATTACAAACACATTAACTCATGAATGACTCTTAAGACTATACAAGTACATATGAGACCAAACCTTAAGCAAAGTTAATCAAGGATCAATATGACCACATGAAGACCATTACACGATAATTACAAGACCATTAAAGGACCATTAAAACCATATAAAATATTTAATAACCCTATGAACAATTTTCAACCTATAGGAGTTGATGATTTTGACTTTAGGGTCAAAATTGGTCAACAGGGGATTAGGTTTAATTCTAAGTTTGGTTGAGTCTAAAATAACCTAGGTTGAGTCAGGCTAAACCTAGGTTTGGCTAAAACACTCATTAAGTATTGACACCTTAGTTTTAGATATTTATGAGGAATGAAAACTCATTTTATATATTTGTGAGGTTGTGACTCACCTTTTTGGAATATTTAGGAATTAATAAATCACTTTATTAGCTCATTTAACCTTTGACTTCATATTTGGCTAAAAATTCCTTTTATTGATAAATGAAATTAAATAATTCAATTTACAATTTTTACTAAGGAAATTTAGTTAAAATTAAATTTTTAATAAATATTTCTTAGTTATTTTTAACTTTTGTCAATTATTTAAATGTTTTGAATTAATATCTTGACAAGCCAAAAATGTCAAATTACAAGGTCATAATTTGATTAGGGTTGAAACTAAACTAGGTTATGTGTGCATATAGGTTAATACACCAAATAAGTTATAATTTACACATTTATAAGTGATTAAATCCATTATGAGAACAGAGTTGGGCATTTTAGGTGATTTCTAGGCTTAGATTACATCATGTGCTAGAAATTGAATTGAATCCTAGTTTACGCATGAAAGTGGCCAAAATTGAGTGTATATGTCAAGAACCTCATGAAAACCATGTAATAACCCAATAAAATACTTGATACCTTATTCATATCATGAAAAAAAGATTTTAATTGCTATAAATAGAAGAAAAGAACTTGTTCATAGGTAATTCAATAGGTATGTTGTTGAATACCTTCAAAGAAGCCTATAGGATTTATCATATTTTTAAGCTTACAAAAAATTAAACATGTTATTAGAGGATATTAAATAGTCTTAAAAAATATTCAACCTTATTTTTGAGATTATGGTATATGGACAAGGTCTTAAGATAATCCTCAAGTCTACTTGGAACTTCTATTGCAAGAATATACAACCCTCTACAAACCACTTGCTAATAAAATGTGAAGACTCATTAAATATGATATAAAATATTGGATATATATAATATGATCTTCAAAAATACCTACATGGATTTGAAAATATCATTATGATAGTCTTAAAATAAGGACTAGGTCTTAGAATGAGATAAACTTATCCTCATTATCTCTCATTGGATCAAACAAACTTTGGCATGCAAATTACAAGTTTTAATGACAAAGAGCATAGTATGAGGAAGTCTAAACTTAATTATCACTCTCACAAAAAATTAAAGATGATTTTAAAGAGTCAATGATGGTTTATAAATATGTCAAGGAGTTTAAGAAGGCCATGTGTCAAGATAACAACTTGCATCTCCTTCATCCAAGAAAGGGTAGTTTCAAGTGAAGAAAGATGAGTCATAGGAGATGAAGAGACACTTATATTCCAAATATCATGAGGAAATAATCAAACCAATCCAAAATATGTTTAGGATGGATAATAAGACTATTTCTTCACCTTCTATTAGCATTATAAATGGTTTTATGATAGATGACAATCATGATGGACTTCTTCCATGTCCTCTCTCTCTCTCTCTCTCTCTCTCTCTCTCTCTCTCTCTCTCATCATTTATTCAATATATTTGTCCTAGAATGTCTTATAAAAGGATCCTAAAAGATGGTATAGTGAGAACCTATTAAAATTGATACTTTTTGTTACTTTTGAAGTGAATGAAAACTTTATATTCTTTATCTCATATTTAGTGTACTCATGGTGAATTATTGATGAATGACAGTGTTGATGTTCAATCTCCTTAAATTTTTCCTCTTCATTATTTCCTATTTTTGAGTAATTTATCTCTTTTTAGGTCATATTTTGTGTATTAAGTGGTTATAAATTCTAATCATGGTAATAATTCATTAGTTCTTCATTTTAGGCCTCTTGATTTCCACTCTTAATTGATGTATCAATTGGAACCTCCATATTGAAATACTTATGCTAGAAAACTATTTGAAGTTGTGTGATTAGATTAAACCTTATTTATCTTTGTGATAAACTCATATATCATAAGAGGAGACCTATAATTTTTTACATCACCCTTTTTTATTTTCTTCCATCTTTCTCTCTCCATTTTCATTGAAATTTGAGTAGGTGTAGTGATAATTAAATATAGCATCAAGGGAACCAATGTCATGTCCCCTTTTTCATGGATATTGACAGACTTGATGATTAGCCTATTATACGAACTTTGTAGGCTAATAGGATGGATAGAGGGTCATAATGGAGCTTGGCTTGACTTTGATTCACAGAATTTCTACATTTGGTTTTCATTCCGGGTCTTTCAGACATGTTTGCTTGATGCTCCTATTATTTAGGGATATTTGACATGCAGTGGAGCACCTTTATTTTGGTATGGTCATGTGCAGAATCACTCCCTGATTCACCTACTTCGATCGGTTTGAGGATCTGACGTATATTGAGGGAGATATTAATATTTGATTGATTTAATCAAATATTAATTATTTGGTCTCATTAATAATTAATTATTAATTATTAATTATTTGGTCTAATTTTAAATTAGAAAACCCTAATGCTAATTTAAGAAACCCTAATTAGGGCAAGCATATCTTTTGAGGGTATAAGGGTTTCACATGGAGGCCATTATTGATTATGTATGTATGAATTGATTATTGATTTTGATATTGAAGAAATTCTTCTGTGAAGACTGAGCCAAGGGTTCCAGGATTCCATCTGCAGTGGAGAACGTCAACTCTTCATTGTGTGCGATTCAGAGGTTGTGAAAGATCAGCTGATCTATTACCAAATTGAGAGATAGCTTCATATAGGAGTTATCACAGATTTCCATTAGCATTGAAGAACGTCAACTCTTCATTGTGTGTGATTCAGAGGTTGTGAGAGATCAGCCGATCTATTGCCAAATTGAGAGATAACTTCATACAGAAGTTATCACAGAGGTTTCAGGTTTGAGAGATAGCTTCACCCAGAAGCTATCATAGTATTACAGGTATTTGAGAGATAACTTCACACAGAAGTTTATCACAGAGCTTTCCAGGTATTTCTTTATTTAGTTTTGACCCAATAAGTTATACAGAGGTAGAATCTATATTCGTGAGATCATCAGGTTGTTCAGCTATCAGGGGTTAAGAACAGACAGGTTGGCAGCCGTACCAAGTCTGTACAGGTCTGTACAGATCCACATCAGGCACTGACCTTGGCAAAAAGAGCTTTCGGTGACTGACATCGGTCGACTGAAGACCGATGTCAGCAGAAATCTGACCGATAGAGACTGACGTCGGTGAGATATCGACTGACGACGGCGTCTGTGTGTCGACACAAAAAGGCCGAGACCCTTCAGATTTAGATTTCACTCCCAGATTTGCAAATCTAGGGTTTTCAATACTATATTTCATGTTTTATATGCATAAGAGAGGACTATAAGTGTAATAGTTTAGAAGGACATCTTTTGTAATCATCTGAATGAATGATAAGATCTGTGATTTGTTTATGCATACTTGAATCTATTCTGCAAATTATATCTATGATCAGAGCTTTATGAGTTTATATATTCCCTATTTGAAGGGGATATTACAGTTGTTCAGAGCCTTTGTAGGAAGAAAAGAAGCCCCTAAGTAAGGGACATCACAGTGGTATCAGAGCATTTGTGTGCAGATAAGAGAGCCCCTAAGTAAGGGACATCACAGTGGTATCAGAGCCAAATTCCTGCCATCCTGTTGGGCATATCAGAGCTAAATTCCTACCATCCTATTGGGCACATCAGAACTAATGTCTTGCCATCCTGTTGGGTAGTTCCAAGTTCAATTCGATTATCAGTATGGCTTTAAGAGGGGTCAAAGATTTGGAAGAAAGCATGCACAATGCAAAGAAGAAATTAGATCATCCATTTCAGCAAGCAGATGACACTCTAAAAATTTTGGAGGAGTTGGACACTTATTTAGGCAAGGTTGAGCATTCAAATACTTATGAGATGTAAACAGCATTATCTCCAACGTTTGGTTCGTTGGTGAAGCCCAGATTATTGAGACATCATGATGAGGTGGTAAGACTTGCAGCTCTCTCTTGCATTAGTGAAATGATGAGGATCATAGCTGGCTTTGATTTTCATGATGATCAAATTATGAGAGAGGTACTTTATGCCATGGTAAAAAGCTTTGAAAAGTTGGATAACATTAGAGACCCTCATTTCTCAAGGAGGGCAAGATTACTTGAAACATTTGCAAGGTATGGATTTGAAAACGTTATGATGTTAGTAGGTTGTATTTGTGAAATTCACATGATGTTTAAAATATTTTGGAATATTTTAGATGAGTTTCATTCTAGCAATATATTGGCATCAATGCACTCTATTATGTTCACAATCTTGTTTGAGGAGGAGGATAAAATTTCCAAGCTCTTGGCAGAGGATTTATGGTATGTCTGGACAAAAGGGAGAAATGTCTCACCTAGAGCTTGCATGTGGTTAAAGAATTTAATTAATAGGCCCAAGGATCGTAGTGCTTTCCCTATGACATGCAACCACTTGCATGATGAGTTTGACAGTCATGCTGATCTAGTACAGGGAGATATTAACACATCTTCAGGTAATGAGTTATCCGCATTATCTTCACAGGCAGGAGTAGTTGAGGATGTTGTGGATGAGCTTTGTCTTAAGGTGAGTCTAAATCAGGAGTTAGACAGTGAGGATGAGTCTGATGCTTGCATTCAGAGTGTGGAGGTGTACTCAGATGTTAGTACACTGAGTGTGGGTGATGATTATGTTTCTATAGCTGCTTATGAGGAGCATGTGGTTGAGGATCACACACATATTCAGGACTTGAGAGTACCTGATTCTGAGGAGTTTGGGATACCAGTGGATTCGAGTCTCCAAATTGATTCTTCTCACACATTTGACAGTATGGTATAGTTGGTTGTGCCACCATTACAGAGGGATCAGTTATGGGATGGATTAACACCATCTTTTGTAGATGGGATTTTCAATTGCCAAGTACACAGTCTATAGTATCGACACATCTAGGGTAGTTGTGATTTCAGAGATTGGTTGAGTTGTGTTTGCCAATTTGATTATGGGTTCCTCTTTGTTCTACTTTTATTGATGTTACAGGTACTTGCATTGATTCACAGCAGTGCAGAGCATAACTACCTTTGGGATCCAGGTGGATCGAGTAGTTCATTGTTCTGAGATTGCTTAGGGACAAGCAATTTCAGGAGGGGCGGATTGTCATGTCCCCTTTTTCGTGGACATTGACAGATTTGATGATTAGCCTATTATACGACCTTCGTAGGCTAATAAGATGGATAGAGGGTCATAATGGAGCTCGGCTTGACTTTGATTCAAAGAATTTCTACATTTGGTTTTCATTCAGGGTCTTTCAGACATGTTTGCTTGATGCTCCTATTATTTAGGGATATTTGACATGTAGTGGAGCACCTTTATTTTGGTATGGTCATGTGCAGAATCACTCCCTGATTCACCTGCTTTGATCGGTTTGAGGATCCGACGTATATAGAGGGAGATATTAATATTTGATTGATTTAATCAAATATTAATTATTTGGTCTCATTAATAATTAATTATTAATTATTAATTATTTGGTCTAATTTTAAATTAGAAAACCCTAATGCTAATTTAAGAAACCCTAATTAGGGCAAGCATATCTTTTGAGGGTATAAGGGTTTCACATGGAGGCCATTATTGATTATGTATGTATGAATTGATTATTGATTTTGATATTGAAGAAATTCTTCTGTGAAGACTGAGCCAAGGGTTCCAGGATTCCATCTGCAGTGGAGAACGTCAACTCTTCATTGTGTGCAATTCAGAGGTTGTGAAAGATCAGCCGATCTATTGCCAAATTGAGAGATAGCTTCATACAGGAGTTATCACAGATTTCCATTAGCATTGAAGAACGTCAACTCTTCATTGTGTGTGATTCAGAGGTTGTGAGAGATTAGCCGATCTATTGCCAAATTGAGAGATAACTTCATACATAAGTTATCACAGAGGTTTCAGGTTTGAGAGATAGCTTCACCCAGAAGCTATCATAGTATTACAGGTATTTGAGAGATAACTTCACACAGAAGTTTATCATAGAGCTTTCCAGGTATTTCTTTATTTATTTTTGACCCAATAAGTTATACAGAGGTAGAATCTATATTCGTGAGATCATCAGGTTGTTCAGCTATCAGGGGTTAAGAACAGACAGGTTGGCTTCCGTACCAAGTCTGTATAGGTCCGTATAGATCTGCATCAGTCACCGACCTCGATAGAAAGAGCTTTCGGTGACCGACATCGGTCGACTGAAGACCGACGTTGGCAGAAATCTGACCGATAGAGACCGACGTCGGTGAGATATCGACCGACGACGGCGTCTGTGTGTCGACACAGAAAGGCCGAGACCCTTCATATTCAGATTTCACTCCCAGATTTGCAAATCCAGGGTTTTTAATACTGTATTTCATGTTTTATATGCATAAGAGAGGACTATAAGTGTAATAGTTTAGAAGGACATCTTTTGTAATCATCTGAATGAATGATAAGATCTATGATTTGTTTATGCATACTTGAATCTATTCTACAAATTGTATCTGTGATCAGAGCTTTATGAGTTTATATATTCCCTATTTGAAGGGGATATTACAGTTGTTCAGAGCCTTTGTAGGAAGAAAAGAAGCCCCTAAGTAAGGGACATCACAGTGGTATCAGAGCATTTGTGTGAAGAAAAAGAGGCCCTAAGTAAGGGACATCACAACCAACCCTCTCTAGAGGTTATATTTAGTTATAGGGCACCCATATCCTTAAATATTTACCATTATGTCAATTAAGTGAGGATACTTGAAGCACCTCCTCAAGGGTACAACTCAAATTCACAATAATTTTTATCATGCTTAGTGGGACCCAAATTTAAAAAAATTATTCAAGATTGGTGTTGGTCTTGACATACTTGTAGCTATCATAACATATAAATTTATCATCTAGTGACTCAAATTTTTTTAAAACATCCTATTTTTATGAAAATGGAAATTTAATTAATCTATAAATCAATCCTATCTTGGAGAAGATAAATCCTACTTACACTTTCGATTGTTGATACATTAGATATTTGGTGTCATGACCAAGATAGATATGTTAGACCTAGCCAAGGGATATCTTACCATAATAATACCACTAGGGAGGGTTTCAAAACCTCTTGTCAATAAAAACTATGAAATAACCCTACTTAGGCCCTATGTTTTCATATTCACTAAACTAATAACAAGAAAAGTCTAATCTAGTGCTCACCAAAGCTTGTGGCACAAAGTGGGGGTAGTAAACATTAAAATTAAACATGCATATAAGACATATACTCACATAAATGTATAAATAATACTAATACATGGTATATAATTGAAAATTCATATATACCTACTCTTACAAAGGAAGAACAAAGTTAGAAATACTTAACTTTAAAGATGAACCTACCAAGCCTCAGTTTCTCCCTTTGCCAAGGTGCTTCATAACAGGTTGTTATGGTATGTAAGGATGATAAGGATAAATAATCTCTATGATACATAACATATCTATAAATTCAAAATACTTTTTCATAAGATAATATCCATATCTCTAAATAAATTATGAAACCCTAAGCTATGCTCCTCAAGTAGAATGGTGGATAATAAGATCCATAATATATATCTTCTTCTCTTCTCTACCTAATAAATAATGAAACGAGAGTGTGTGTGTGTGTGTGTGTGTGTGTGTGTGTGTGTGTGTGTGTGTAGCTAAATATAACCCTAATCATTTATGATAGTTTATCCAACCGGGTCAGCTCCATCTACTCTATATTTTTATTAATAGGTTGACCAAGGGTTGACCTATACCATAAATGAGTTTTATCAATTAGAATAAAGGGTTGGTGGGTTTAGCAGTGTATTATAAACTATTAAAAATGATTTTAGGATGGTAAGGGATAATGAAGATAGAATATGACTAGAGGGGGGTGAAAAATATAAGGCAAAGACTAGGGAATTTTTTTTAGGATATGGTTATGTAGATAATAAGTGGTAGCATATGGATAATAATCCTATGAAGCACTAATGGTATATCTACCCCTTTCTTGGTGCACCCCTTACAACATGCACTCAAAGATATTGATACATGGTGGTTACAAGAGAGAAAGTGTCAATAATTGATGAGGTTTTAAAATATTATGTGTATACATATGCCCCACTCTAAGCTCATCACATGCCACAGAGGTGTGATATAGGATGGTGCTTCAGGAAAATAACATAGAAAAACACAACAATAAATATGAATAAATTGTATTAAGTAGAAAATAAGATAAAGTAAAGGAATTTTTTTTTAAAACACATACCTTTACTTACCTTAGTTCGGTAGATATAGAAGGAGATGTAAGAAATGTGAAGGTTTTTAATGTAGGGAGCATTAGGTGAACATGTAGAAGTTAGTAGAAAAAGAGAAAAAAAATGATTTTTTTTTCAACATAGACATATAATAGGTGAAAAAATTCTCTACGATGTTAGGAATATAGAACATTCTATGATTTAGAAAAATAACTAGTAGAAATAAATATATGATCAAAAGACATAATCTAATGGTAAATTTTTGAAAAGTAAATAAATTTGAATGGAAAAAATAAATAGGGTGAAGAATAATTCATTTATTATTTTTACTATTATGAGAAAATAGTGTTATAAGAGAACTAGTTGGAGACTAGATAACTATCATGGTGAGGAGATGAAAGTTGAGATGGGGAGGATGCATATTGGCCATAATGAGTGCAACATAGGTAAGCAACTAGAAATTTCAAATTTCTAAGTATTTTTATTTGAAATTAAGCTAAAATAGAAAATTGACTAGTAGGAAAAATTGAGGAACTAAAATGAACCCTAGGAATTTTTAATGTAAACTAGGGGTAAAATGGGGTATTGGGTAGGAAGAAATCAGATCACTAAATACCCCAAGGCATTTATGGTAAATGAGCAAAAAGTCACTATTGTGGATGAATAGAGTTGACCTGGTTAACTTAGTCCATAAGGAAAGGGAGAATGATAAGGATGACTATGTATAAATAGGTTAATTGAGTATGCTAAAATGGGGATGACTACATAGAAGTAGGCTGACTTAATTGGTAAGGAGGTAAACGTTGACTACGTATGACAAGGCCGATGTAGTATTGATGTGATTGTTATAGTAGGAATGTGAAAGGGCCAATTTATTACCATAAATAAATTACATGGCTGATTTAGTACTGAAATGGGTTGATGCTATATAAAACTAATAAACTAAATCAAAAGTGGTTTATTTTTAAATTTTGAAGAATGTATTATGATTATTCATGACATGGAGGTTTGGTATATCCTTTGTTGTTTGATATTTTTTAGAGATGTTGAAGGTATCAAAAATTGATAGATGAATCATGACTACTGGATCTACTAGAGTGATTGACTGATGTGGATAGAGTGTGGCTAGTCACACTGAGATTGAGAGGAATCATAGAGATGAGGCTCAACCCACCTAATGTTAAATCTTGTTATCATGTTCCTTGGATTATGGGAATATTTAGCCAACACTTTTAAATGGGTGGTGGATGGGGATACCATTGAGGTGGGTATCATGCTATAATATGTCCATGCATTATTGGGACTAATGATAGGAGGGACACTAATGGTCATACATATACCAAATGATCTGGAGGAGAGGCAAGCATTATCTCAATGGGTGACATGATCGAATAGGATATACCTAGGATTGAGGGTAAGTTTTTTCAATGTATATATCACATATATTCTAGACATTCAAAAGGCCATGATCAAACTTGTGATAACACAAGGGTTATGTCACAAGTTAGATGACAAGGTACCACTATACATGATAGCCTTATGTCTATATATTTTAGATTAGGGAGCATTATATGACTTTGGGGATATCATTTGGGTTTAGTTCATGCATGATATGTATGGGATATTATTAAATGGGAAGCATACCATGGGTCCTATTAGTTTTTTGAGTGCTTGGGTATATGAGAGGTTTCCTATGTATCTATTAGCTAGGTTTCCCCACATGGCCGATGATAGGTTACCTTGAGTGATAAGATGGTGGCAAGACCATGTAGTTCAAGACATACCCCATGTGTCAGCATTATATTTTATCACATGATGGGAGATTATATGGCCTAGTTTTTTTATCATGGTTATAGGGTTGGCATGGGTGCAAGTCATGGGCCACTATACCTCATGTGTAGAGCCACATTTGGTGGTGTACTTAATAAGGTAGGTTATAATCCCACAATTAGTGGACCCTCTAGTAGTTCCTACTTATTAGGCATGATATTATAGATATCTAAGGGTGAAAGGAGTAGGAGTAAAAATAGAGATACCTATGATTAGACCTTAACATGCTAGACCATGAACTAGTTAAACATGGTAATAGGTGGATGGGGGAGGATATGACATGGATGTGGATGTAGGGACATATAAGGCACCATAATAGGATTGATAGTAGGCACTATAACAATAATGACCACCTTAGACATACCATAAATAGAGGCAAAACTGATACAAGTGGGTATAGATGAGGGAAATAGTGTAGGATGACCTAGTAGCCATTTTAGGATATATCTAATCTATCAAGACACCTCTTAAGAGAGGTTCACAACATGCACAAGTGGTGATACTAGGATTTGTACTAGTACAAAGGTGATCCACAAAGGAGGTACTTGATGGATGAGAATATGGAGAGACTATGTTTGGTGATTAGAATATGTGGAGATGGTGGTTAGTGCTATCGAGACTGGTGAGAAATGTTATGATTTTGATTTAAGCTTTGACATAGAATACTTATTGCATGTAGTTATAATAGATAGATATATTTTAAGATATATATGTGATATAATATATATTTATTTTTAGTTTTGAATCTCTAATGATATAAGAGGTTATATGGGGAGACCTTATTTTCATTGCACATAATGACATTTTGGATGGGGTGTTGGCACCATACAACCCCACCAATTTCAATGTTATTATGGTACCATTTACCCTAGTTAGGAAGGTTAGTTTAAACTATTAGGGGAGATTGTGATGTATTTTTAGACATGTACAAATGGATTTTAGCCAGCGATAGGGGTGGAAAAGGGAGAGGCACACACCTGGTAGGCCTTGGCTTAAGAGAGAATAGTGCATATGGTTACTACGGTCTAGCTTGGATATGTGAAGGATTATGTGGCCAACTTATAAGGATAATTAGTGGGTTTGAGATCCTATATTACCTCATTATATCATACCATTTAGAGGGGATAGTCTTAAACATCTATGAGTAGTGTGGCTAGGCCACATGATAGACATTATGGAGCCAAACTGTAGAGCCAGATCTATGTATTTTGTATTTTATACCTTGTATTATATAAACCACATTATATATAGCTATTGATTTTGAAAATTATATTTGATCTCATGAGTTGAATTTGGTTATGGATGTTGATGTATTGATATATTTCATTCTAGCACATGTATTTAGCTATTTTTGTATATGTTATGGAAAATATATGTGGAGTGTTTTCTTTTCTAGAATTATGTGATACACATGCATGGTTGAAAATAGAATGGAAAAAATGACTTGGAAAAGTATAAGTAATTAAAAAAAAATGTATTACACACTCTATCACAATGGGAAATATGTAATAATAAAATATGACTAAATATAATAACCAAAGATGGTAAAATGAATAAAAAAATGTTTTTAAACCATGAAAAAGATTTGCAACAAATTAGAAAAAAGTAAAATCACATTATATCACACTAACAAGTAAGAAAATAATTTAATAAAATGGAAGGTAGAATAAAAAAAATGGTATAAAAGTAAAATAATTAACTCTATCGATCATACTAAATCACATTGGGAAGTATAAAAGAGAAACAAAATTGGAAAAAGGAACTTAAATTGATCGCACTAATTCAAGATGGGATGTATGAAAAACTTAATAAAAATGATTGTATTCTTATATGTAATCAAAAAATAAGAAGATAAAAATTAAATATCAATGAAGTAAGAATAAAACATACTATATAAATATGAAAAGTATGTCAATGGCATGTAACTCATAATCAATCACTACTTATCTCGAATTTGACACATGTAATTTAATTATGACTTGGGTATTGTAAATTTTTTTGAGGAAGGCTTGGTCCTATCCAAGGCATTACATTGCAAATCATAAAGAGAACACCAAAGAGGTGGAAACAATTAGGAAAATATGTTAAAAGGAATATTTGGAATGATAATTTAGTAATTTATGAGGAAATCCTGATCTTATCCATGGTCTTACACTACAACTCATAAATAGAATCCTTAGGGGGAGTTATAAATGGAAAAAACTATATTTCTCAAGGGGAAATATTAGGATGATTATAAATGAAAGAGATAATGTTAAAATCATAATGTCAGCATTTATGCAAAGATCTTAAGAAACATGATGCATATTAAGGACATAGAAAAGACATTGAGTGACTAGTGACCATCAATATACAAAGGTTACCCCATTCATAATAAACACAAATATGTATATGAAAATAAGTGAGGTATTAATATTGACTCATTTTGGTTTTTTGAATAAGGAAATTAAAATGGACCTAGCTTCTCGCAATGTGTTCCCCATTCTTCAAGGCATCTTACAGAGTCATCGACCTACTATGAAGATTGGGTACTTTTGTGAGAAATTAGGTAGTACTAAAATATTTTTTATTTCCATTCTAAATATACTATCCTATTACACCTCAATGGACCTCAACTCTATCATGAGGCCAACTATGGAGTTTGATATTTGATTATAAAAAGAAGATGTGTTTTGAATCATGTCTTTTAGTGTGATTTGACTTTTAAAATATTCAATGTTGCCTTTTATATAATTTCCTTTTCTTAATATGTTTTGTCTCTTATATTTTTATGGAATTTAAGATTCATCCTCTATAAAAACTTGTAATAACCAAAATGAGATATAAAGTGATACACATAAATGAGCTTTAGACTTTGGCTGAAGGAAACAAGTATCCAAAAACATGACTAACTAAAATACTTAGGCTTACCTATAAATCAATATTTTATCTCAAGTTTAAACCATATGTATTCTTAGTTTGGGAAATGAAATATGGGGAATAAATGGAGGTATAAGGTGGATTGATAATATGTAGAATGATAATGAGATGACTTGTTTGCTAATTGATTAGATGGTAAATAAGGATGACTAAGGGGAGAAAGGTTTGTCTAACCAAGTCACAATAATGATTATCCATGTTATGGAGATAACGTATCAAATAATCATGAGAAAATAATAAGACATCCATATAAATAAATTAATGCATAGAGAAAATCATGTAATCATTAAAATAATCCATAAGAAATCATAAGGAAATCAAATGACACCATAGACAACATATAAGGAAAAATATATATAATATAGATAGGTGAAGCAAAATTTGACATAAATTCAAATGATATAAATTAGATCAGTATAAACTTACAACACACATCCAATCCAAAATGAAGAAGAAAGTAAAGGAACACCATGTTGTATTCATAAATACTAGTAAATTTATGCACAAACATTATCCATAAAATTTGATAGATCACTATGAAGCTAGATTATAACTACAATGAGGGTCTCATTAATATTTAGTGAAAACTATGAAAATATCTCTCTTTGAATCTTCTCAACAAAAATTGTATGTATGACTAAAAGATCATGTTCATGAGGTCTATCATGCGTAATATACATAGGAAAAGAAATGGGAGTAGAATCAGAAGCTGGGGAAGGATGGTATAGTTGACAATATCTATTTCAATGATCATAAACTCTATGAATGTCAAAATATGACTAATTAACCCATTAGGTAAGTAGATGAGCAAGCGATGTTAAAGGAAGCAGACCATCACCATGGGGAGGTAGGGCTAGTGGAGAAACTATACAAGACTTTCCTAAAGGAGAAACAAAATTAGAACTATGAAGAGACTAGACTAAAGGTAGAGTGGGAATAAGATATAGATTAGGCTTAGTTAAAGGAGGATAAAGATTCATATAGGGTTTAATGATATTATTAAGTATCTCAAGGGGAAACTAGATATAGGGATCCTAATATTTAGCAAAATGATAGGGACTAGTCATAACATGATCCATAACCATGATCCTAAGAGGTTTTTCATAAACTAGAGGTATACCATGAAAATTCACCATCTCTACCCTAAAAATAAGAGGAATAATGCTAAAAATAGGAACTATATAAGATTTAATGTAATAAGATAAATGGAAAGACTAAAATAAAGAAGAACAATAATGAAGGATCTCAACATCTTGAGCCTAAACAAGACCTCCTAGAAATGGGTCATCTACAGCATAGCCATCATCATAGTTAGGTCTATGAAGATAAGTTATCTAAGTAGGTATGAACTTCCCATTTTAGGTGGTGTGATGAATAGAGTGTCAAGTCTTAGTTAATACTATGGATATATCATCACTAGTGATTAATAAGAAAGCAAATTTAGAAAGGGTGTAAGATAGGAAATGAGATCAGGATAGAGACCATAAGTTTTATATAGAGGTTGATATCATCATGTTCATCATCACCAAAACCTAAGAGGTTATGTGGTATATTCCTGATGAGTTTGGGGTGACCCTGGTAGCCTAACATAAAGTTGATAGGGAAATTAAAATGTTGAGATTCTTGGAATGGAACACTTGGCAAGGGTTCAAGGGTTAGAATTTTAAATACACCATGGTATTATAATTATTATAAATTATAATGGTTAGTGTCACCTTGAATATTATAAATTTCACCATTGTGAGGGAACTTAACACATTGGTAGGTAGAAGATGTGAAAACCCTCATGCAATGAGTCCATGGCCTTGCAAGTAAGATATTAAAGGAGAGGGGAAAATTAAAGATCATAACCTTCACTCAAATAGTGATAGGTGTTATATTAATAGGGAGACATACACAAATTAAAGGAGGTATTTTACTTGGATCATAACCTTGACACATGCTACACATGGACTTAATATTACACTTAAAATATTTAAGGATTTTAATGAAGTAGAAAGAGGAAACACAAGTACCTAAATGATTATACAAAAAAGCATGCTTGACTTGGATGTCACTAATTTGGATGATTATAAAGAGTTTATGATCATCTTCATGAAGAATAATCTTATTTGAAATCATAGAAGAAATAATAAATTTGAGATAAATAGAAGTGTCCATTGTGTCGTCAATGTGTATAGACATCTCTTTGCATTATTGTAAGATGTTATCTTCTAACCTAGATAAGGTAGATTCACATCCTAATAGGGGAGGATAGGGGATTTTAATTTTGAAGAGGAGTTTCATAAGTTAGATGTGATGATGAAAAGAAGTTCACTTGAGTTAGAGAAAGGGAATTTGAGATGGGAGATTGGAGATTGGTAAGCTCTGTGGTAGGGTCCCATTCATTATAACCCATGAGGGGATTATTGGAGAGAGGTGAATAATGTTGGAGGAGATACTTGGAAGGAGGATTAAAATTACATGTAAATTTATGTTGATAGGATGTGGGAGGTTTAATTAGGGGATAAATTGGTATATTATTGTGAGATCATGAAGTAGTTAAGGTAGGTTTATCGTGTGATAAAAGTGAAGAAGTGGGATTAAAAGGTTTAATATTATTGGTGATGGGTAAATAGGTTGGAGAAATTTTATAAATGGTATTAGAAGTGTGATCAAATTGAGGAGTTAAAATTTGGTCATTGAAAGATATAAGGTCCTCTTGCCCCAACTCTATTAGGTGAGTTAGGGGAGTATCTTAGATGATACATAACGTTTGAGATGATTGGTGCATATGGGTAGGATGAGAATTAATGAAGGAAAATACCCTTCATGTATTAGTCATATTAAACACATTTACTTTGTTAATTTAGTTTATAAGTCTATCAATATGATTGGTGGAATGAGTAGGCTTATCATTATTGTCTTAATGGTTTAGAAGAGGGTCTTTATAAATGGATAGATGAACATTATCTTGGTTTAAAAATTTATTTTTAATTTGTGTTTTATGAGATTTGAAGGAAAAATCATAGGCTTATTTACATTTGAAAATGAGGCAATTGTGATCAAAATTTGGACTAAGGAGGAAATCCATAGCTATTTTACATGATTACCTATAAGTCTCATGAAAATGACCTGAAATATAATGAAACAAATTAAATTTATTTGAATCATACCATGATTTCATAGGGGGAGTGGGATCAATATCTCATGGAAGAGGCCTTGGTAGATGATTTTGACATTATACTAAGGATAATGGCTTATGAACATTGATGTTATTTATGTGATAAAATTGAGGATTAGGGGTGTGTTTTAAAGTGGAAGCTTGTCCCAAAGTAGGTTTAGGAGAAATAGATTAAATATTATGAATGGTATCATAGGAATCAGTGCCACCATCATTATCAATATGATTATTTTTATTTTTATGAGCATGTGAGTGCCCACAGGAGTTTGGGATGGATCAAACTAATGCATGAGAAAATCTTGGTAGTTGGCTTGGTCAAGGGCCTCTTCTAAATTTTATGGAGAGATATTACTAGCCCAATATTATAACTTAGGATAAATGGAGTTGGTGAATAGATGAAATGGGTTATAATCTACCATTTTGTGTTTACACTTATTAGACAAGTTCTTCCACCATTTGATGAAAACTTGTGTAGTTTCCATCTCAAGTTACTTGAAATTAATAAAATGAGCTAAGGTATTTCTAGAAAGGTATTTAGTTTGAAAATCATGTACTATAACATTAAATAAAAATTCAAAAATAGTGATGGAATGAGACTTGAGTTGGTCATACCAATCTAAAGCATCTCTAGAGAGGAGTTTTCACTAAGAGCTTAGTAGCGGAAAATTTGTTCAATTTGATCCAATACTGATATATATTTCCAAATGTTTTTAAGTATAAGTTAGGATTAGTTTTCCCATTGTAAATAATGGTAGGGGTGATACCTCCTATATATTTGTTGGAAATTTGAGTCATGATAAGTTTTTTTTTAAGATGTTTAATCATTTTATTAATAAGAGGTGGTTAGGAAATAAGGTTGACATGGGAATCCCTAAGTGGTTGGTAGGGGAGGGTGAAATTTTCATTGTGAAATCCACATGAAACTTGTTTAGGTTGATTTTGGAGATGAATAAGGTGATTATACGTTTTCATCATTTGGTTGGCATTATTATCTTGGAAAGCATTCATTTGGTTAAGAGTTTGTAAAAAAAGTTGATGGGTTTTAGTGGTGTTTTGATTAGTGTGTGTAGTATGCGAAGCATTAGCATTGGTATTAGTGGTTTTGGTAGCACTTTGAGTATTGGAATGCATGGAACTATAATTAATATTAGTGGCTTGAAATTATTTGGTAGAAAAAGAGGCACTAGTGGCATGATTAGCCTATGTTATGGAAGATGCACTAGTAGAAGGATTATAATAAAAAGAACCACTAGTGTCATAATTACCATTGGTATAAAAAAATTCAATAGTGGAGTTATTATGAAGGGTGGGTCTTGAAAAAGGCCCACTATATGTGGAACCTACCATGTTAGTATAAATACTTGGCCCACTAGATGTGAAACCTACCATGTTAGTATAAATACTTGGCATGGAATCTTAAAAAATAAAGGAAGAAGAGGTCATAGTATGAGGAGTAGAGGTGGATAAGTAAAGAAGTTATTTCCCAAAACTACATGTGATATTATGGGGGAAGGTGAATGGGGTTATTATTCTTAACCACTTATCATAAGGTTGTAAATAGTGGAAGGGTATTTTCCTCAATGTTCGGGAAATTCATTAATAAATAAAAGCATTTTTATAGTATACTCTAAAAGAAGTTATTGCCCCAAAATAAATGTGATGATGTGGGGGAGGGTGAATGGGGTTATTATTCTTAACCACTTATTATAAAATTGTAAATAGTGGAAGGGTATTTTCCTCAATGTTCAGGAAATTCATTAATAAATAAAAGCATTTTTAGAGTATACTCTAAAATAAGTTATTGACCCAAAATACATGTGATAATTTGGGGGAAAGTGAATGGGGTTAGTATTCTTAACCACTTATCATAAGGTTGTAAATAGTGGAAGTGTATTTTCCTCAATGTTTAGGAAATTCATTAATAAATAAAAGCATTTTTAGAGTATACTCTAATTCATGCTAATATTATAAGAACATAGGGTTATGAATTAAATATGCATGAGGAGGAGTCCCATAATTTATAGTGAGAGTGGACACATACACATTACTTTCATTTAAAGTGGAAGCCACAATTTTTTTATGGGGAAACTTATTGGGATTGGTAAATTTCATCATATCTATTAAGTACAACTCTATGTTGTCCTCAAATAGGAAGTTCATGATGAAAGAGAAAGATGAAGAATGATGATAATGATGTAAAGACAAATTCAAAAAATAGGATACAAAGTTGAATTAGGAAACTATGTTTTTTAACCCAAGGAAGATAAAAAAAAATAAGGACACAGTCATTTAGGTTGACTATGTATGGCAGACAGGAAGGTTAAATAAGATAATAAAAATACACGGTCATGAAAGTTGACTATGTATTAGACAATAGTGGGATAAACAAGGGGATAAGAAGACATTGTCATGTAGATTGACTATGTATTTATGATAGGAAGGTAAAACATAGTCTACAAGATATTGTATTAACCAGGATCATAGTGTTCTGAAATGGAGGAAAATTTTGCAAGATGGTTTTAAGAAAGAATGAAAGAAAACACAAAAATAATTGGCTCAATGTGATTAATCCAATTGGACATACACAACACAAAACTAACACCAATGAGGCCAATGAAAGTCCTAAAATACAACACATAATGATCAAAGAGAAAACAATCAACTAAAAAGTAAATTCTAAACAATTGGTCACCCCAAGTGTTATTAGATTATTAAAAAGGTTTGATTTTAATGTGATAGAAAATTTGGATGAAATAAGGAACTAGAAAGTAGTCTAAAGTTGGATTTAAAATGTTTAGTCTTAAAGGGATTTGTATTGGTAATGATACTAGCTTGGTATTAGGGCCTAATCCCTCACTTCACAATCCCATAATGATAAGGGTGTTAGGTGATTTTCCAATATATAACATTAACCATGTATTTATACTTGGCCAAAATACCAAGTCAACTTCCCCCTTGGTGATTAAATCCAAGTAGGTAAGCCTTAGGAATATAAATGTTTAAATTTATTTTGAATGTTAAGTAATTTAGTAGTGTGTGTAAAAGAGTAAAATAGTGTAAATAAAATGGTAATTTTGAAAAACCACCTATTTAGACTATTTGAGTTACTCTAAACATGTAAATAACTAAAAATGAAATTTGAACTAATTACTAGTAAATATATGTTAATTCCTTGACTAAAAATACTACAAAGTCAATTCAAGTGACATTGCATGGAAAAAATACAAAATAGAGTCAAATGGGTCACTTATATTCTTTAGAATAAATATATTTAATAATAAAGTCAAGCAGGTTGACTATGTCTCTTAGATAGAAGATAAACTACAAAACTAAATTGACTAGGTCAACCTAGTTAGTTGTAGATTTGCAATTTTCAAGACTACTAGTGAAAAATAGAACTGAAGGAAGAATTAAAATGATAAAGAGAGAAAATAAAGACAGCTTGGTGGGCTTGAAGATGATTTAGATTTAAATTTTTTATGTTGTAATGCTTAGTTTCTACTTTTAACTTCTTTAAATTAAGTCGACTAGTTCAACCAAGTTCTACAAAACCTATGTGTTGAAGAAGAAATAATGAATAGAGTCAACCTATTTGATAGTGTTTGTTAACCTATTAATTAACCTATATATTGATAGAAGAAAATAATAGACAAAATTGACCTATTTGATAGTGTATGCTAATCTAGAACTAAATAATAATACTGTGTTGAACTGCTTGATCTAGTAAGCTATAGTTGATGAAGATGTCATGTCCCCTTTTTCATGGACATTGACAGATGTGATGATTGGCCTATTATACGACCTTCGTAGGCTAATAGGATGGATAGAGGGTCATAATGGAGCTTGGATTGACTTTGATTCACAGGATTTCTACATTTGATTTTCATACGGGCTCTTTCGGACACATTTGGCCTGAGCTCCTACTTTTTAGGGATATTTGATATGCAGCGGAGCGCCTTTATTTTGGTATGGTCATATGCGGAATCACTCCCTGATTCACCTGCTTCGATCGGTTTGAGGATCCGACGTATATTGAGGGAGATATTAATATTTGATTGATTTAATCAAATATTAATTATTTGGTCTCATTAATAATTAATTATTAATTATTAATTATTTGCTCTAATTCTAAATTAGAAACCCTAATGCTAATTTAAGAAAACCCTAATTAGGGCAAGCATATCTTTTGAGGGTATAAGGGTTTCACATGGAGGCCATTATGGAATCATGCATAGATTATTGATTATTGAAAATTGAAGTAATTCTTCTGTGAAGACTGAGCCAAGGGTTCCAGGATTCCATTACAGTGGAGAACGTTCCCTCTTCATTGTGTGTGATTTAGAGGCTGTGAGATATCAGCTGATTTATTGCCAAATTGAGAGATAGCTTCATCTAGAAGTTATCACAGAGATACAGATCTGAGAGATAGCTTCATCCAGAAGTTATCACAGAATTCCAGGGTTGAGAGATAACTTCACACAGAAGTTTATCACAAAGCTTTCCAGGTATTTTCTTATTTAGTTTTTGATCTAATAAGTTATACAGAGATAGATCTTGTGTTAGAATCTATATTCATGAGATCAGGCTGTTCAGTAATCAGGGGTTAAGAAGAAGACAGGTTGGCGGCCGTACCACATCCATACAGGTCCATTCAGAGCTGTTCAGGCACTGACATCGGCAGATATAGAGCTTCCAGTGATCGACTTCGGCCGTCTGAAGACTGACGTCGGCAGAAAGCCAACTGACAGCGACCGACGTCGGCGAGATATCGAACGACGACGGCGACTGTGTGTCGACACAGAAAGGCCGAGACCCTTCCAGATCCAGTTTTTCATTTCCAGATTTTGCTAAGTCAGGGTTTTAAGATCAGATTTTAATATTCTTTATTTTGTATAATAGAGACTCAATTGTGTAATCATCCAAAAGAACAAGTGATGAGATCTTTATTTACTATTGAGAGATTATACTATGATTTGTGTATGCTTATTTGAATCTATTCTGCAAGTTTGTATCTGTGATCAGAGCTTTATGAGTTTCGATATTCCCTGATTGAAGGGGATATTATAGTGGTATCAGAGCTAATGTCTTGCCATCCTGTTGGGTAGCTTGGGTAAAGTATCATGATGACTTCATATACTCAGAGTCGATGGGACTATGATATGAGGAAGTTGAAACTAAGTTTGAAGAGGTTGAATGAATCTCTTTCATATCCTACATCCAAAAACAAACCCGCACGGTATATGATAGCGAATGAGGAGTGGGAGTTAGTACCACCTCGAATTCATAACTTGTTGCCTTTTGATCACTTTGTTAAGCATAGGAGAGAGCACTATAGATCACTTCGACGAGAGAGTAGCATGTCCCATGATTATTATGATTATGAGATAGGAGATAGTGAAGATGAGGATGAGTTTGATGCTTGCACTCAGAGTGTACAGGTGTGCTCAGATGTTAGTGCACTGAGGGTTGATGATCTCTCAGCTATGGCAGATATTGTAGAAGAGTCCCAGGATCCGATTATTGCAGATGATACTCAGGAGAACACAGTGGACAGTTTTGAGGATTTAGTTTCACCGGTTGTTTCTTTCTGTATGGAAGAATTAGACAGTGATGCTATAGTTGTTGATACTCCATCTGTTGGTATGAGCTTTGACGTTGATCATTTGTATATTGAGGTGGTTGGTGATGAGTACATTCCTGTAGTTGTTGCTGAGGAGCATATTGCTGAGGCTGATACACATATACGAGATTTGGATCTTGCTGATTCTGATGAGTTTGAGATACCAGTGGAGGCATGTCTCCAGATTGATTATTCTCACATGGATGACAGTGTGGTACAGTTGGTTGTGCCTCCTTTACAGAGAGATTAGTTGGAGTGTGTGGGGGAGTATGTTGATGCCTCCACATATAATTTCTACTGCACTGAACCATTCATGGAGTATTTGCTGGATAGTGCAGGTGTTCATCTGGACTCACATAAGATGACAGAAGGTGTTCTTGTCCGAGGTTCTAGTGCTATTAGCAGATTGGGTGAGGAGATTTTACGAACCCTTTCTACTATGTTACCTTACAGGGATGTTGAGGTGATGTTTGTTGAGCCGAGATTGGATCCATCCATTGAGTCCCAGTTTGGCAATAGTGTGCCAATAGCAGAGTTTGGGGGTTCTTACCAGCATCATACGATGAGTTATGCTCCTTATTTTTCTTTGCATCTAGAGATTAGTTTTGGTGTCAGTGATTCAGATACCAATAATTGTCATATCCATGGTCCAGTTGGATGTGAGTATCAGTCAGAGAGGGACTTGAATTTTGACAGAGTTGATATTTTAGTTGGCTTGAGTCCCTCAGAGTGGTTTCTTCTACCGGCATCTACAGTTGGTCTTCAGATAGTTGTTTGGGTGTTGAGTGCAGTTTTTCAGTTGCTAATTTTGATACTGTTGATGCTGTTGATGTTGATGATTTATTCACATGGGTTAATTGGTGACATGATGGATGCTACACAATTTTTTCCTTGGGATCCAGGTGGATCGAGTAGTTCATTGTTCCGAGATTGCTTGGGGACAAGCAATTTTCAGAGGGGCGGATTGTCATGTCCCCTTTTTCATGGACATTGACAGATGTGATGATTGGCCTATTATACGACCTTCGTAGGCTAATAGGATGGATAGAGGGTCATAATGGAGCTTGGATTGACTTTGATTCACAGGATTTCTACATTTGATTTTCATACGGGCTCTTTCGGACACATTTGGCCTGAGCTCCTACTTTTTAGGGATATTTGATATGCAGCGGAGCACCTTTATTTTGGTATGGTCATATGCAGAATCACTCCCTGATTCACCTGCTTCGATCGGTTTGAGGATTTGACGTATATTGAGGGAGATATTAATATTTGATTGATTTAATCAAATATTAATTATTTGGTCTCATTAATAATTAATTATTAATTATTAATTATTTGCTCTAATTCTAAATTAGAAACCCTAATGCTAATTTAAGAAAACCCTAATTAGGGCAAGCATATCTTTTGAGGGTATAAGGGTTTCACATGGAGGCCATTATGGAATCATGCATAGATTATTGATTATTGAAAATTGAAGTAATTCTTCTGTGAAGACTGAGCCAAGGGTTCCAAGATTCCATTACAGTGGAGAACGTTCCCTCTTCATTGTGTGTGATTTAGAGGCTGTGAGATATCAGTTGATTTATTGCCAAATTGAGAGATAGCTTCATCCAGAAGTTATCACAGAGATACAGATCTGAGAGATAGCTTCATCCAGAAGTTATCACAGAATTCTAGGGTTGAGAGATAACTTCACACAGAAGTTTATCACAGAGCTTTCTAGGTATTTTCTTATTTAGTTTTTGTTCTAATAAGTTATACAGAGATAGATCTTGTGTTAGAATCTATATTCGTGAGATCAGGCTGTTCAGCAATCAGGGGTTAAGAAGAAGACAGGTTGGCGGCCATACCACATCCGTACAGGTCCGTTCAGAGCTGTTCAGGCATCGACATCGGCAGATATAGAGCTTCCAACGACCGACTTCGGCCATCTGAAGACCGACGTTGGCAGAAAGCCGACCGACAGCGACCGACATCGGTGAGATATCGAACGACGACGGGGACTGTGTGTCGACACAGAAAGGCCGAGACCCTTCCAGATCCAGTTTTTCATTTCCAGATTTTGCTAAGTCAGGGTTTTAAGATCAGATTTTAATATTCTTTATTTTTTATAACAGAGACTCAATTGTGTAATCGTCTAGAAGAACAAGTGATGATATCTTTATTTGCTATTGAGAGATTATACTGTGATTTGTGTATGCTTATTTGAATCTATTTTGCAAGTTTGTATCTGTGATCAGAGCTTTATGAGTTTCGATATTCCCTGATTGAAGGGGATATTACAGAAGACCTACATAGATAGAATAAAGTTATTTTGAAATGATTGTGTGTTAAACCTATGCATATAAAGTTAGAACTATATTGACTAGTTTGATACAATACTAAAAATATGAAAAAATATATTGAAATGATAAAAATGATGGCATGAAAGAAAACTTGCAAGGGTTAGATTCACATCAGCTTTTATAAAATGTTTGCAAAGGTAAATGCAACTTATTTTTAAGTTAATCCTAGATCGAAGAAGATAAATCCTACTTACACTTCTAATTGTTGACACATTACATATTCAGGGTCATGACCAAGATTAATCTACTAGACCTATCCAATGGATATCTTACCATAATAATATAACTAGGGAGGGTTCCAAAGCCTCTATTAAAGAAAAAATATGTAATAACCCTAAATAGATCCTATGTTTTCATATTTACTAAACTAATAAAAAGTAAAGTATAATCTAGTGCTCACCAAAGCTTATGGAACAAAGTGGGGGTAGTAAACATCAAAATTAAACATGTATATAAGACATATACTTATGTCAACGTATATGGAATTCTAATACATGGGAGAGAAATACAAATGCATATTTAGATACCCTTACGAATGAGGAACAAAGTTAAGAATGTTTACTTTTTAAGACAAACCCATCAAGACTTAATCTATCCCTTGTCCAAGGTGCTTCACAATAGGTTTTTATGGTATGTAAGGATGAAAAGGATAAATCAGCTCTAGGCTACACAACCTATCTATGAATCCAAAATACTTCTCCACAAGATAAGATCCATATCTCTAACTAAAGTATGAAAATCTAAGCTATGCTCTTCAAGTAGAATGGTGGATAAGTAGATGAAAAATATATCTCTTCTTTTTCTCTTCTCCTCCTAATAAATGATGAAATGAATGTGTGTCTATATCTGAATCTAGCCCTAATCCTTTTCAAAAGTTTAGCTAACTAGGTTGACCTAATTGACTCTACATCATTATTGATAAAATCAAATTAGTTCATGGTTTAGGCTGGCCAAGGGCCAACCTAGACCTTAAATGAGTTTTATCAATTAGAGTATAGGGTTGATGGGTTTGAAAGTGTATTGTAAATTACTAAAAAATATTTTAGGTTAAAGAAGGGCTAATGAATATAGAAAATGACTATAGGAGGGTAAAAAATAGGAGGTAAAGATTATGAAAAGGTATTTAGGAGATGGTTATGTAGATAAAAAGTGGTAGTATATGGACAATAATCCTGCAAAGCACCAATAATCTACCCACCCATTTCTTGGTACACCCATTAAGTCATTCATTTAGAGAGATTGAGACTCGATAAGTTCCTACAAGAGAGAAATCATCAATAATTGATAAAGTTTGAAAATATTATGTTTATACACTGGTTTCAAGACTAGTGTCTAGTTTTCATGTCAAATGTAAGATATTATACTAAAGGTAGTCATTTTGAGTTTTTATAATTACCTTATCATCAATATAAGAAAAGGATATTTGATAATACACACCCTTATCCAAAAATTCCTTTTTTTAGTTTTGCAAATATATCCATAGAAAGTTTTTATTTGCTTCCAAATTTCAAGATGGTAGTTCCTAGAAATTAGGCTTTTGTTCCTTTCAATGGTGTCATCCCTCAATTCCTATCTCAATATGATGATATATATATTTTTACCCTTAAAATTATTCCAACTTCATTATATAATATTACACTAATCCTATTGAGAATATAATAGATATTGCTAATATTTGTTCAAAACATCATGTGATATAAGATAATGTAGTAATAAAATTGTTAGACATTTCATTCAAAGGGAAGGATCTTCAATGGTATAAAGTATTGAAGCTTATTTTTATTACCACTTGGGATGAGTTAGGAGAACAAATATGCAAACATTTTGAAGATAAGAGTTATCAATTATCATTGGTGGAGCAATCGGATACCAAAGAGAGCTCCTCAATAATTCATGGTTAATTTCAACTATAGGTTATAAAAGACCTATGATAAGATCCCAATCATAATAAAACCCACTACAAACTATGCTTTTTAATATTATTTGAGGGCCTTAAATAGTGACATATCAATAATGATTCAATTAATGGGGTGAAACCTATACCTGATGCATATGAGGTGGCAATAAGGGATGAAAATTATCTTATTCAAGCTGGTAATATTGATACAAGGCCTCATATGAATTTTTCCCTAGAATTTCAACCTCTTAATTCTTCTAATCACCTTTCATTACCCACATTAGCTCCTAGTCCTTTACCAAATAATCAATAAAATGATGCCTCTAATCTTATTAATGACTTTCATGAAGTCAAGACTTTTTTACAAAGTTTTGACAATGAAATTATGAACATAAGGAGGCAACAAGATAATAACTATAGGCCTTGGTATCCCCATAACTAGTTCAATCAGGCTAATAAACCTCCTTTCTAAGGTAACTATCAAGGTCAATGATAAATCACCAATGTTAGTCCTTATAATAGCTGCAACCTAAATGTTTTTAGTTCTTTAAATGTTATCATTCTAGCTAAAAGCAACATAGTCCAAGATCAATCATGGTTCCTTCCTTATGATCAGATACAAAATCAGATTATGTACTCTAATGGTATGTCAAATAAAGCTCCCATTGTGGAAGGTGATCAAAAATTTCAAATTGTTCAAGATTCTCAAGGTATGCAAACTTATCAAAATCCAAAATTTGAGATGCCACCACAAGGAGAGAATAATCCAAGGTAAGTGCAATATGATTCCACATTTGTTAAATTTGAAATAAGGGGACTATTATGCTATGAATCAGTTTGGAGGTATGAGTAAATTTGATACTCTTGTAGTAGCCAATACAAGAGATAAGAAAAGAATAATATAAGGTAATCAAGAAGTAAGTCAAGGACCTATTACACCTTCTCAAGTGTTTTAAGGGGATAATAGGCATAATGTAGCCCCTAAAGTGAAGGAAGTGTATAAAAGTTAGAATGTATGAACTATTCCCTTGCCTCAATCTTCACAATCTCAAGATAATGTTATTGTTTCTACTCATTTTTGCTTTTTACATTTAGAAGAAATAAGAAACTAAAGTTAAATGGTCAGGGGTTAGATGATACCTGAATGAAGTTACGCACCGTATCTAGATGATTGAAGGAGCTCCTCTTTGGCTGTGGAGGATGACACCTATAGATAAGAAGAAATCTTAACAAATAAAAATGTTATAGATAGATATGGTGGACTGCCAAGCGATATGCTCGGTCCTAGAAGTGCAAAGACCTCCTAGAGGGATGACAGTCCACTAGTTGATAAAAAGAGTGTCGTAATGAGAAGAATAATGAAAGACTTAAATAAAGAGAAATAGATAATGCATACCTGAATCTTATAATCAGTCTTCCATAGTCACTAATGTCAGTAGTCCTATCGGCATTGGTTGGTAAAGTTGCCAATGTCGGTTATGCTGTCGACGTCAGTAGGGGCAATGGGCTTTGGACGGGTTTTTTGGTTAGTGTCTTTGGTCGATAGAAGAGTCTAGGAGGTCTATGGGACTTTAATGGTTTGTGGAGGATTATAGGATAGTGAATATGGTCTAGAAAAGGGCTAAGGTAGAGGACAGGGGTGGAAAGAGAATAAGAATGAGAGGAAGGCTTTTCAGTGTCTCCAAGAAGAAAGCCAGGTTTGGTCTCAATAGTACTTAGAAAATAGCAAATTGACTAATTACCAATCCATTTTAAAGATAATAAAATGAAAGGTAGAAGAATACTTAGCTCTTGGTGGAGAACTAGAAGTGTAGAAGACTTGTTCCATTATGGCTGATGTAGGAGACCTCATGCAACATTTCAATCTGGTGTGGAGTGAATTCTATAGAGTTTCTTAGCCTAGAGAGTGATGATAGAATGTTGATGCCTGTAAAGAGTCAAGGAGCAAGAGAATTCAGATCTTGGGAGCAAGATAATTCACCTTCGGGTCTATAATTGAGGTTAAAATTTAGTTTTAAGCAACTGACATCGGTGATACCACCGGCGTCGGTCGACTGTTAACCGACATCAGCGGCTAGAGAATGGGAAAAAGGCTATTTTTAGCCTTTTGCCTATTCTTCCATCTACCAAGTTTGGTTTTCATTTTTAAATGGTCTAAAGGCAGGTTTAATAGGTGTGAGAATTAGTGGGAGAGTTAAAATTAGGTCTTAGGTAATTATGATTAGTCATAGGGTGATAAATGACCTAAGAGCTAGGAATCCAAGGTGAGGTGTCTAAGGGGGATTATTAATTTAAAATAAGTATTTTAAATTAATAAAGTATAGGTTAGGCATGTTGAAGTTAGAAAGGGACCAAAATGGGGGGTTGACACTATTTTGGTGTCTACATTTGCCCCTTTTTATCTTGTTAGTTGTTTTTGACGAACTGCAAGACAAAAATAGGAGTAAGTTGCCCCAGATATGGGATAAGGTCATTTTTGTCCTATTGGTTGTTATAATGAACTACCATAAAAAAATAGGAGTAAGTTTCCCTAGATGTGGGATTAGGTATTCCCCCTCAAAGTGGGAGTCAAGGGAAGGTAACCTGATATCGGGTGCCGATTTGATAGATAGTGGATGGGTATGGTGAAGGTTGAGTGTGAACGCTACAAAAGTTGAGATTGCATGTATACCACTTCAAGTGATAAGAAGGTCAAATTATCATAGTCAAAGGTCAAAGAGTGCTAAAATCAAAATAACTGGTCCCCAACATTTAGTCATAGCTGATTGGGTTAAATGATCAAAGTTATAGCTCTAATGGTCATCGTGTTCCAAGTATCTCAGGATTAGGAAGTGCTCTTAGAAAACACAAAAATGTCACAAATATTGAGGATCAATTGGAGCACAATCCGTCAATAGGTGTGAGGGTCATAGTGTGGGTTGCGTATAATTTTCTAACTATTCATGAGGTAGCATATGCAATCAAAACAACCAAGGCATAGTTGTCTCAAAAGTGGTCATGGTCTGAGGAGATAGTTGTGATCTCCAAGGTCATTGGTCGAGTTAGGCTGAGATATAAGTCATCTCAAGTGTAGTTTTTTGTGGATGGGGAGATGTATGCGATCTCCAATGTGCCCCATGAGAAGTTTAGGCAACTCATTCAGTGTTAGGGCTGGTTGCTTGGTCATGATTTTGGGTTGGTAGTTGGTCCATTAGATGGATGGATGAAGGAATGGCCAAGCTAACCTCAGAAGGCCCCATGTCAATTGAGTGCTGCCTACGTAGCCCCTATTTGAAGGGCCTTAGGCCAATGTAGTTCTCCCCAAAAGGGAAGAAGAGAGTCAATGTTATGGACTGAGTTTTGACTAGGTTAAGTCATGGTTAAATGTGAAATAGTTTGTCCATCAAGTAGGTGAACAAATGAATGGCCGACGTCATTAGGAAGATGAACGAGCAAATGGCTGAGCTAACCCTAGAAGACTCCATGTCAACTGAGTGCTACCTACATAGCCCCTATTTCAAGGGCCTCAGGCTAATGTAGTTCTCCCCAAAAGGGAAGAAGAGAGTCGATGTTATGGACTGAGTTTTGACTAGGTTAAGTCATGGTTAAAGGTGAAATAGTTTGTCCATCAAGTAGGTGAACAAATGAATGGCCGACGTCATTAGGGAGATGAATGAGCAAATGGCTGAGCTAACCCCAGAAGACTCTGTGTCAACTGAGTGCTGCCTATATAGCCCCTATTTTAAGGGCCTCAGGCCAATGTAGTTCTCCCTAAAAGGGAAGAAGAGGGTCGGTTATGGATGTGGGTTGGACTAGGTTAAGTCATGGTTAAAGGTAATATGGTTGGTCCATCAGATAGATGGACAAATGAATGTGGCCAAGCTAACCCCAAAAGATGTCATGTCATCTGAGTGTTGCCTACATACCCCGTATTTGAAGGGCCTCACACCAATGTAGTTCTCCCTAAAAGGGAGGAAGAGGGTTGGTTATGGATGTGGGTTGGATGAGGTTAAGTCATGGTTAAAGGTAATATGGTTGGTCCATCAGATAGATGGACAAATGAATGTGGCTGATCTAACCTTAGAAGATGTCATGTCAACTGAGTGCTGCCTACATAGCCCCTATTTGAAGGGCCTCAGGTCAATGTAGTTCTCCCTAAAAGGGAGGAAGAGGGTTGGTTATGGATGTGGGTTGGATGAGGTTAAGTCATGGTTAAAGGTAATATGGTTGGTCCATCAGATAGATAGACAAATGAGTGTGGCGGAGCTAACCCCAAAAGACATCATGTCAACTGAGTGCTGCCTACATAGCCCCTGTTTGAAGGGCCTCAGGCCAATTTAGTTCTCCCTAAAAGGGAGGAAGAGGGTTGGTTATGGATGTGGGTTAGATGAGGTTAAGTCATGGTTAAAGGTAATATAGTTAGTCCATTACATAGATAGACAAATGAATGTGGCTGAGCTAACCCCAGAAGATGTCATGTCAATTGAGTGTTGCCTACATAACCTTTGTTTGAAGGGCCTCAGGCCAATGTAGTTCTCCCTAAAAGGGAGGAAGAGGGTTGGTTATGGATTAAGAGGTGGGAGGATAATGCTAGAAGACTATAACAATTGGCATAACATCGAAGCATAAGAACCCTTTAGTGGGTCTACGTTCTTTGTTGCAGTAGGTGTTGACAACTTCTATTTAGGAGTTGTTGGAGGAATGTTTCGTATCACCTTTTTAGTTTGTGGTGTGGTCATATGTGTTGATGGTAGATGTGTCAAATTTGTTGGAAGAAGTATGTTTTTGATGGGTTGAGAGAGTAATAGAGGCAACTTGTTGTTGTTATGTGTTGGAGTAGGAAGCACTCCTATTAAGGTGGATGGGTGTGGGCCCAAAATAGAGGGCAATGATGAAGGTGGAGGAATTCTCTAATGTGGTTTAGCAGCCTTCTTTAGTTTAGTGTGAGGACTACTATTATGCAGCATGGTGAGGTTCAAATCTACCTTCACTTGCGGGTGAGTGAGGTTTGATATAGGGCAAACGCTGAGAGATTTAATTTGTTTTAGATTAGTATACACCTATGAGGGTTTGGGTGAGGTGATAAGTTCTTCTCTTGCCAGAGAAGGGATTGGAGAATTTGGCTCTTTAGTTGGATAGAGTGCAGGAATGGTCATGGCTTCTGTGTGTGGTCGAGGAGTGGGAAAAGGATGATCCCCCATTGTTGATAAGAAGGATGAGGGTGAGGCAGCTGACATTGGTGTCATCAAAGCATCCTCCAATATGGGAGAGGTTAAAGTAGACTCTCCTTCATGTGAAAGATGGGTGGATAGAGGATTATCCTCCATCTGTGGAGGATAAATAGGAGAAGAAGGCTCTTCTACATGTGGTGGACAAATAGGTGAAGAAGGCTCTTCTACCTATGGTGGACAAATAGGTGAAGAAGGCTCTTCTACCTGTGGTGGACAAATAGGAGAAAAAGGCTCTTCTACCTATGGTGGAAAAATAGGAGAAGAAGGCTCTTTTACCCATGATGTATAAATAGGAGAAGAAGGCTCTTCTACCTATGGTGGACAAATACGAGAAGAAGGCTCTTCTACTTGTGATGGAGAAATAGATTGATTAACTTCTTTATACTGTGGGAGAGATTGGTTAGAAACCATGTCAACCGTACGTATATTACGCTCTTGGAGGTCATCGGCCATGGTTTGGACATTATTTTAGCTAGGGGATGGTTAGGAAAAGGTTGTCTAAAGATGTCTATGTTTTGGTTAGGTGGCACATTTGGGTTATCCAAGACAAGATCACCTTTATCTAACATGCCCTGAATGATATTATTGAGGGTTTTACAATTGTCTATGTCATGGCCTTTGACACGGTGATAATTACACAAGTCATTCTCCCTATACCATGCAGGGATGGCATGTGAGGGATCAAATTGAGGTGGTGGTCGAATTTGGAGGAGATTGAGGACTCCCTATTTGACTAGTTTATCCAACATGGACGTGTATGATTCTCTTATTGGAGTATATTGACGCTATACATATCATTGTTGGAATTATCATGTGATGTATTCTGATGTTGAAGGTTGAGGTTGGTTGGTTGTTGTTGAAGATGATGGTCTAAGTAGCACAACATTTGTTGATCTCGTGGACTTAGAGTGGGAAGAAGAAGGTTTAGAAGATGAAGGGTCATTAGATTTTGTGTTACTATGTAATTTGACCTTATCTTCTTCGACTGCGCAAAGTTCAAGCTTCTTGGCCATGGTGAAAGCTTCATCAAATGTGTGGAATGTTTGGACCCACAAAGTGGATGAGATGTGCTTAGCATATGCTCTTGAAAAGAGCTCAATGAGCTTAGGTTGAGGTAAAGAAAAGGAGAGTTGGTTAATCAAACCTCTCCAACAGGCAACGAAGTTAGTGATTGAATCATTGTTGAATTGTTTAATAGAATAGAGGTCTATAATGGAGACCTTCTTAGTGATGTTGATGGAAAAGTTGTCGAGGAATAGTTGGGCGAGTTGAGTGAAAGAAAAATAGAGAGTGACTGGTAATAGAACTATACCAATCAAGGGCAGCACCAGAAAGTGACATGGGAAATGTGCATAGTAATAACACATCATCATGTGCTATAAGGCAACAAGCGTGTCTAAATGCTCATAGATGTTGTTGTGGGTCTTCTTTACTCTAAAAGTGAGTAAACTTGGGAAGTTCCCACTGACTAGGATATGGTCAGATTGGGACTGAAGGATGAATAGGTTCATTATAGATTTGTTCATATGAGAGAACATTTCTTGAACCCAAAACAGATGTCTCAAGATTAGACACCTTATCCATCAACATCTTGATTAGATCAGTTGATGGATTTGTAGGTGGGGCACCCCCTAGGTTGCATTTGGAAGGTGTTAGGTGGAGCATATGACATAGTTGGTTTCACTTGTATAGACGCAACATATTGGTAACTAGTCATAGGGGCTGATGTTGAAGTCAAGGGTGGTTGTGTCATGAAGCTAGAGGGCACAACTTGACTTGATGTCACCAAAGGTGGTTGGATGGTGGCAACACTAGCTGAAGGATAAGTAGTCACTCTTGTATTTATGGGTGCAAGAGTAGGTGGGATGGAGACAATTAAGTTTTAGAATGGTGTAGGACTTTGTTGAATGGTTTTTGGTTGAGGGGGTACAGAAACCCTAATGGAGGTAGGTACAAAAATAGGAGTGGCTACACTTTGAATATTGGTCATGGTTAGGTTGTTAGTTGAGGCAATGGCTTGGGTGACCATGGGTTGGGTTATGGAGGCTGTTGATATGATTTTCATTTCAAATAAGGAAGTTGGCATCCCATAAACTGCATTGCCTAAAGGATCTCGCATTTAACTTCTCACGAGATCGTGCTGAAGAGCCTTGACATTGAGGTCAAGGAACCTTTCAAAGTCTTGGTCCCCTTTGGGAACAATAGGGGGTTGAGTTGGGGTTGGTTGGATAGGAGTACATTCATTTTCTAAATTGTACTCCATTTGGGGACTTGATATAGAAGGCGAAGGCAGGAGTGGTTATTGCCTTGCATGGTCAACAAGAGTTTTGGTTTGATTACATGTCAAAACCATCCAAGGCAAAATAGATTCAGGTTCTAAAAACTGTATGTTTTAGCCTTAGAAAACCAAAATGTGTATTTAATAGCAAAAGGGTCAGGTTCTTAGCTTACTATTTGAGAAGAAATATTTTTGACAGTGACTAACATCGGTAGAAAAATCGATGTCGGTGAAGTAAGTTGCTGATGTCAATCAGATAAATAATTTTGGTGAAGATAATTGCCAACATCGATGGAAAAACTGATGTTGGTTACTGTGTATTTTTAGAAACTCAAAAAAACTAAAAGTTTTTGAAAGAAAGAAGAAATTCTAAGTTGTTTTTAGATCTCAAAATGTGACCTCACCAGCTCAAAAAATTAGATACAGACAATAGATGATGGTAGGAAACCACTAAACATTAATTCCTAAGAATAAATTTTAGAGTCATGGTGATGGGCTTCTTCAACTACAAATAGGAATTAGAATATTTAGAAACTTTGTGTTGTATTTATTCACATAAGATGAGCTGGTTTTAGGAAAATGTTGGCATTCCCTTGCCTAATCTTTTCAGGACATCCAGAAAATGTGTGTCCTGTTCTTACCATACCCAAATCCCACGACCCTGTTTCTAAAAATTAGAAATAGTCGACTCTCCAACTTTCCTAAACAAGTTTCGTCCTGAAGCTCGGAATGAACTAGCCATCTAAAATAAAAAGTTCAAGCACACTTTCTTTTCAATTACAAGCTGGTGTACTTAGCTAGACTGGAGGTCATGCTTCATAAGTTCAGACATTTTCAATGTATCATAAAAATATATGACACATTAACATCTTTACAAATACTATACAGTTTTGTATTCCTTACTGACAACCTCTTCTTCATGTTCTCCTAGTGACCAATGGCTCATCATCATTCTCATATGTTTCTAAATGGAACTCCATTACCTTTTCTTTTACAGATAGTTGCTTATTTTGTCTCTTTTTCCTCTTTCTGCTTTGTTCAGAGACACATAAATGAGAGTCCAGATTCTTCAAAGATTTTTGTTCCTCACTAGCATCGGGTTTAGCTTTTCCTACTCTGCCTACTTTGACAAGATTAACTGAAGGGTCTATCCTTATCTCATTGAGTTTTGAAGATGAAATTTCAATATTACTCAATTCTGTACTTATAAAACAAAGCTTCCTCTACTTCCAACTGCCACTTCAAATTTTATCACCTAGCAAACCTAATAATTCACTTTAAAACGTCCAAGTAGGCAGCAATATTCATGGTAATTGTCATGATCAGCAAGACCTTGTCCTATTTGCAATATTTCTTTGGTTCCAGTCATTAAGTGTGCAAGAAACTTAGATCGTTCTGTATCATTTAAGAATAAATACCTTCGGATAGAAGCAAGACGCACCAAACACTCAAGAACCTCTATTATCTCTTAGATGACATCAAACTACCATTAGTGACAAAATGTCATGACTGTCTTCAACCCAATAATGGTTATATCAAATTCCATGCTTGATTGAAATGTTTCAAACTGCTGATAAAGTCTTTTGAGATCTACTTAACTATCTCTCACCTTCGTTAACTACTAGATTCCCCTTGTGAGTCTGTCGTTCATCTTTTTACACAAATTATATACTGATTGTGTTTATTCAACCACAACCAAAATAATGATTTAGGTGTTATATGAGTTTTCCAAGGACTATATAAATGGAATTAAGTCTGAGTCAACACCAACATCAATTTCTAAATATATGTGCACCTATGTACTGAACTGCACTATTTTAAATTGAATATCATGCAAACTAATAGTTGAAGTGCAGAATTTTACCTTTTTATACATAACCACACATTCCCTTCCATGGATAATGGCTATACAAATTACCAAAAACATAATTATATAGGCTCATATTTCTATGTGTATCCATATGCAGCCAAACATCACACAACACAACAACAACAAAGAACACCAACAATCACACAATTATATTCTTTGATCTACAAATAGTCCTTTTACAATAGGATACATGCTTCCTTAATACTTACCAAAAAATTTATCTGGTGTTTGTCTGTGTATGGCAGACCTCTACTGACTCTCCCTCTCTCCAAAAGAGATCCTCCTTTTTTTTCCTCTTCTCTACCTTTTTTCTTTAAAAAAATTTCTTTTTTTTTCTTTTCAAGAATCTCCCCTATAACTTCTACACCTAATTTGGGCTCAAGGTAAAACCAAAAATAGTTTTTCAATTACAACATACTAAGGTTGAAATAGTTTCAACCACTCCTCCATTATTCCCTCAACAGCCCCAACAATTTTCTTTTTACTTTTATTTTTTTACAACTACCCCTCATTAAAAGCATATTGGAGGGAAAATATAATAAATTGAATTTGAATGCAGATGCTCCTGCATCATACTCTCCCTATAGAAAAGATTTGAACCTTTGTTCAAATGAAATGTTTCCTCCATACATTAGTCTTTACTCTATATGCCTGGATCCCAAGGTCTTGTTGCCAATACCAATGCTTGTCTTTGGTAGTCTTTGTCTTTCATCTTGTTGTTCTTCCTCTTTTGGTATGTTCTTCTCCTTATCTCTTTCTCAGCTACCATCTCCCACTTCCATGCTTCTTCATCTTCATACATATCTTCTAGATCTTCTTGTTGTTCTTCTTGGTTAATGAGCTTCTTCAATGACTCATGTATGTCATTTACTTCAGCAACCTTCATACTTGCATACAAAACATTCAAAGCCACCTTAGAAGAAAACATTTGAGGCCATGAAGCCTCTTGGCTGCCTTCACATTCTTGTTCTTTGACCAAAACTGCCCTTATCTCTTTGCTTTGCTCTTGTCTTGTTTCACTCTTACCAATGGTGTCTTTACCATGGCTTGTACCTTCATTCATCTCTTTTGAATTACCAAATAGCTCCTCCAACATATTCAACTCTTCCTTTAGTAAGCTTTCATCTACCTCTCCATTCACTTCATCAAACTTGGGCTGATCACTCACAAGGATTACTTGTCCTTCACTAGCCTCACTCTTCATCCCTTCTTTTCTTAGCTTGTCTTCACATAAACCAACTTCTTCATCAACATCAATATACTTATCAAATACAATTGCATTATTCATACCTTCTATTTCCTTGCTTTCTTCAATCTCTTCTTGAAGCCATCTTGTTTGTTCTGTTGCATACTTTCTCCTTTCCTCATCCTCCATCCATTTGGAATTCTCTCCCTAATGCATATTAGTCCACACAGCCACTTTCCATCTTTCATTTTTCTTGAAAATATCATTGAAGGATTCAAAAACATCATCATAAACAATTTGTTTACCTTTCATCCTTTCATCCTCATGCTCTACCTCATTATTCTTTGACAAGTTTTCTTTCTTACCTTCATTCTCTTGGCTGCTTGAATCACCTTCAATCCTCTCTTTTCTCTTTGCCTTCTTAGGCACTCACATTTGATTCTTCTTCTTATATTTTGACTTCACAAGCCATTTAGGTATCCTGTAACCATGCTCTTATACCAGCACTTCCTGTTGCTTGGGAGTTTGCTTCTTCCACCATTTAGACATCACATACCCATGCTTAAATTCTCTTTTTGGGGGCTCTATCATCTTCCTTAACTCTTGCACCTGTACATTAGCAGCTTCATGCTCATAATAACAATCAAAATCAGGTCTTAACACTTCATTTACCTCTTTGATAGCTTGTCCCATGGAGCAATCTTTCTCTTCCTTTGTGCTTGGTTGTTCTCTTGCCTCTTCTTGGCATTCAATGGCATCATGGAAGTCATCTTCATCTTCCATCTCTCCTCTTGCTTATAGGGGTTCCTCAACACCTCCCTCATGCATTAACCAATGCATCTCTTCTTCTTTATCAACAACAACAAACTCTCTTCTCTTTCCTACACATTCACTTGTGCATTTGGTGTCTTCTCTTGCACCAGTCTCTTCATTCTTCAAGGCCTTTCTCTTGAACTTCATAAGGCTACTCATACCTACAATTACCCATGTAAAAACAACATTAGATATAAAAACAAGAGACCATAATGTCTCCATGAGTGTCCTCTTAATGGACATTCTCATCTTTCCAAGTGCTCTTCCTGGCACTTGATCTTTTCTTTCTTCTCTTCTCTTGTCCTCCTCAATGAGAACCTTCTTCACAAATTCTTTCTCTTGCTACTCACTTGGTAACCTTCTTACCTCCTTCAAGCCTCTATGGGATTATCTCTTCTTGGAAATCTCATTTTGCCTTCTTCTCCTCTTCCTTAGGAGATCTATTGGCCACTTCAACCTCCTCCTCATTGGCCATACCCATGCTTGCTTGTCCATCTGCATCCAAGACTCATATTCATCTTTAATCTTAGCTAACTCTCTCTTCAAATTAGCAATCTCTTTATTAATTACAAAACTGTTCATACCTTTCTTCTTATGAATACTTGCCTTCTTCTTGGTGCCATCATGTACCTTGCTGCCCTGTAGTGCCTTCAACAATACTTCCATTTCTGAGATCTTCACCCATGTCTTTTCCACCTTGGTCTCTTGATCCCTTGTCTCACCCAAGCCTTTTCTCCTTGAATGGTATTTTGATAATCTCCTTGATCTCACCTAGGCCTTTTGCATCCTAGTCTTTTGATCTTTTTCCTTAATCATGCAGAAACTCTTTATACAATACTTCATCAAACACAAATCACAAATCAAAGCTTACCTTGCTTTGGATCTTCTTCTTGAGCATTCACTATGATCTTCTTCTAGAGCTTCTCCAAGCTTCTCTTCTCAATTCTTCAAACTGCATCCTTTACCTCACCTAAGTCTATTTCACCTTAGTCTTTTGGCAACCTATCCAAGCTTCTTCTTGGATCTTCACTAAGCCTTCCTTGGCTTCTTCTCTACTTAAGCCTTAATGGCTTTAAACCTTCCTTTTTCACCTATTTGCTTCTTAACAAAATAAACTCAAATCAAATATCATAGGTTATACATACCTTTTCTTCAGTAAATCCCAAGAGCTTCAAGCTCTGATACCAAAAATGATGGGCTTCTTCAACTACAAACAGGGATTAGAATATTCAAAAACTTTGTGTTGTATTTATTCACATAAGATGAGCTGGTTTCAGGAAAATGTTGGCATTCCCTTGCTTAATCTTCTCAGGACATTCAAAAAATGTGTGTCATGTTCTTACCATACCCAAATCCTGAGACCCTATTTCTAAAAATTAGAAACAGTTGACTCTCCAACTTTCCTAAACAAGTTTCTTCCTGAAGCTTGGAATGAACTAACCATCTAAAATAAAAAGTTCAAGCACACTTTCTTTTCAATTAAAATCTGGTACACTTAGCCATACTGGAGGTCATGCTTATAATTTCAGACATTTTCAATGTATCAGAAAAATATAGGACACATTAACATCTTTACAAATACTATACAGTCTTGTATTCCTTACTAACAACCTCTTCTTCATGTTTTCCTAGCGACCAATGGCTCATCACCATTCTCATCTGTTTCTAAATGGAACTCCATTCCCTTTTCTTTTACAGATAGTTGCTTATTTTGTCTCTTTTTCCTCTTTCTGCTTTGTTCAGAGACACATACATGAGAGTCCAGATTCTTCAAAGATTTTTGTTCATCACTAGCATCAGGTTCAGCTTTTCCTACTATGACTACTTTGACAAGATTAACTGAAGGGTCTATCCTTGTCTCATTGAGTTCTGAAGATGCAATTTCAATATTACTCAATTATGTACTTATAAAACAAAGCTTCCTCTACTTCCAACTGCCACTTCAAATTTTGTCACCTAGCAAACCTAATAATTCACTTTAAAACGTCCAAGTAGGCAACAATATTCATGGTAATTGTCATGATCAGCAAGACCTTGTCCTGTTTACAATATTTCTTTGGTTCCAGTCATTAAGTGTGCAAGAAACTTAGATCGTTCTGTATCATTTGAGAATAAAGACCTTCAGACAGAAGCAAGGTGCACCAAACACTCAAGAACCTCTATTATCTCTTAGATGACATCAAACTGCCATTTGTGACAAAATGTCATGACTGTCTTCAACCCAATAATGGTTATATCAAATTCCATGCTTGATTGAAATGTTTCAAACTACTGATAAAGTCTTTCGAGATCTACTTAACTATCTCTCACCTTCGTTAACTACTAGATTCCCCTTGTGAGTCTGTCATTCATCTTTTTACACAAATTATATACTGATCGTGTTTATTCAACCACAACCAAAATAACAATTTAGGTGTTATACAAGTTTTCCAAGGACTATATAAATAAAATTAAGTCTGAGTCAACACCAACATTGATTACTAATTATATGTGCACCTATGTACTAAACTACATTGTTTTAAACTGAATATCATGCAAACTAACAGTTGAAGCATAGAATTTTACCTTTTTATACATAACCTCACATTCCCTTCCATGGCTAATGGCTATAAAAATTACCGAAAACATAATTATACAGGCTCAAATTTATATGTGTATCCATATGCAGCCAAACATCACATAGCACAACAACAACAAAGAACACCAACAATCACACAATTATATTCTTTGATCTACAAACAGTCCTTTTACAATAGGATACATGCTTCCTTAATACTTACCAAAAAATTTATCTGGTGTTTGTCTATGTATTGCAGACCTCTACTGACTCTCCCTCTCTCCAAAAGAGATCCTCCTTTTTTCTCCTCTTCTCTACCTTTTTTCTTTTAAAAAATTTCTTTTTTTTTTCTTTTCAAGAATCTCCCCTCTAACTTCTACGCCCAATTTGGGCTCAAGGTAAAAACAAAAATAGTTTTTCAATTACAACAACATACTAAGGTTGAAATAGTTTCAACCACTCCTCCATTATTCCCTCAACAGCGCTAATAATTTTCTTTTTACTTTTATTTTTTACAATTACCCCTCATTAAAAGCATATTGGAGGGAAAATATAATAAATTGAATTTGAATGCTGATGCTCCTGCATCACATGGTGGCTTATGCCTTAGAAGAATATGTTTGGGAATTTGGGATTTTAGAATGGGTCTTAAAAGAGGCAGTTTAAAGTTGGTTTTGGGTTAAGTTTTGGTGCTCAAAATTTGTATTAGGTTTCATACGTGGCCTGGTGCTAGGAGCTTACTCCCCTCACTTCACAAGCCCAGAGACAAGCTGGGTCACTTAGCCAATATATACTTCCCCTAGAGTTTATACTCTACCAGAGAATAGAGTGGGTTCTCCCCTTGGTAGTGAAGTCCAAGTGGGATCGCCAGGAAGGGTAAGGTATCTGCTAGGTGATGAAATCCTAGTCGGGCCTTGTCTTAGGTATGTTTAGATGTTTGATTTTGTGAATGTGGTCAGGTTGTGTAACATATGTGCACTATGATTTATTCATAATGCACTTTTAATTACTAGATGAGAAGGCTAAATATGCATTCAAGCAAGAATGAAATGCAATAGAATTTAGCCCAAATTGAAATGTTTTTGTTCAAATGCAAACAATTAGGAAAAGGTTAAGAGCATGAACTTCACTAATCTGAGATGCAGAAAAGAAGTGACAAGAAGAAAAAGTTCTTTTTAACTTGTTCTAATGGTGTCTTTTTGAAAGAGAAAGAAAGAAGAAGGATGCAAGAAGAGAAATTTTCTTAATGCACCTATATGAAAGTTTGCTTTTAGAAGAAAAAGAAATGAACCCAAGGAAAACTCTAGGGTCCCATAGGGCATGCCAAAATATTTCTACTCATTTTTTCTTTTTACATTCAAAAGAAATGAAAAATTGAAGTTAAATGGTTAGGGGTTAGATGATACTCGAATGAAGTTATGCACTGTATCTAGATGATTGAAGGATCTCCTCTTTGGCTATGGAGGATGACACTTGTAGATAAGAAGAAAGCTTAACAAAGAGAAATGTTAGAGACATATATGGTGGACTGCCAAGCGATATGCTCAGTCCCAGAAGTTCAAAGACTTCTTGGAGGGATGACAGTCCACTAGTTGATAAAAAGAATGTCATAATGAGAAGAAATAATGAAATAATTAAAGACAGAGAAATATATAATGCATACCTAAATCCTACAATCAGTCTTCCATAGTCACTGATGTTGGTAGTCCTGTCGGCATCGGTTGGTAAAGCTATCGATGTTGGTAGGGGCAATGGGATTTAGACGGGTTTTTTGGTTGGTGTCTTTGGTCGATAGAGGAGTCTGGGAGGTCTATGGGAGTTTAATGGTTTGTGGAGGATTGTAGGATAGTGAATATGGTCTAGAAAAGGGCTAAGGTAGAGGATAGGGGTGGAAAAAGAATAAGAATGAGAGGAAGGCTTTTTAGCCTCTCCAGGAAGAAAGCCAGGTTTGGTCTCAATAGTACTTAGAAAATGGAAAATTGACTGATTACCAATCCATTCTAAAGATACTAAAATGAAAGTCAAAAGAATACTTAGCTCTTGGTGGAGACCCAGAAGTGTAGAAGACTTGTTCCGTTATGGCTGATGTAGGAGACCTCATGCAACATTTTAATCTGGTGTGGAGTGAATTTTGTAGAGTTTCTTAGCCTGGAGAGTGATGATAGAATGTTGATGCCTATAAAGAGTTAAGGATCAAGAGAATTCAGATCCTGGGAGTAAGATAATTCACCTTCGAGTCTGTAGTCGAGGTTGGAATTTAGTTTTAAGCAACCGACGTCGGTGATACCACCAGCGTTGGTCAACTATTAACTGACGTCGGCAGCTAGAGAATGGGAAAAAAGGCTATTTTTAGCCTCTTGCCCATTCTTCCATCTTCCAAGTTTGGTTGTCGTTATTAAACAGTACAAAAGTAGGTTTAATAAGTGTGAGAATTAGTGGGAGAGTTAAAATTAGGTCTTAGGTAATTATGATTAGTCATAGGGTGATAAATGACCTAAGAGCTAGGAATCCAAGGTGAGGTGTGTAGGGGGAATTATTAATTTAAAATAAGTATTTTAAATTAATAAAGTATAGGTTAGGCATGTTGATGTTAGAAAGGGACCAAAGGGGGGGGTTGACACTATTTTGGTGTGTACAGTTATTTCTCCTAAACTATATCCAAAGGTTAGTAGTTCTTCTATAAAAAATGTTGATCAAATTAATAAGGCACATGTGAACATTCAAATGTGTGAGACAATTTCCATCCCTAGACAAAATGGTCTAATTCAAGAGGAGCTATTTCATCTCAACCTTGCACATGGATCAAAAATAAAATAAATTAATCCTCATGATTGACACTTAGCCTAAAGGAGGAAAAAAAGTCAAGAGTGATAAGACTCCTCCTTTCTTTATCTCTCTCATTATAACTGAGTATTTAGTTCATAATTTTATGATTGATAGTGGTGCTAGTACATCTGTAATGCCTAAAAAAGTGTCTAATAATATAGGCTTAATATATGAGACACTCATAATAAGAGTGTTTCAATTAGATGGGAAAACCACCCAGACTATAGGTATTATCAATGGTTTAAATTTAACTTTGCATTTTTCCCCCAAAATTTTAAATTCTCAAGATGTTGTGAGAGACATAACACCCCACTTTTCCATATGCCTATCTGGGGAGTTCATAGCTAATATTGTGAGATGCTTATCATTATATTGGTCCTACATGGTTTTTAAGACTAAGTATGGCACGAAAATTAATGTATAATCAAAATCAATTGATAAAATTCATATATAACCTTATGTGCCTAAGGTCTCCAATGTTAATTTCATTATTCTTGATGAAAGAGACCTCCATGTTGACCAAAAACTAGTTATTTATCTTGAAGGAATACTTAAGTTTTTCTTGATGAGTGGGCAGTTGAACATCATGATCATGATCCATATACATTCATGAAATAAGCTTACATAAGAGTGTATTTATTACATGTGTAAGGTTCATTCCATAATTGGCCAATCCTAGTGACCTCATGGATGGTCTATGGTAGCTATTTTTGATAGATCAAGGAGAAATATTGTAGGAGGTGGTGTAATATTTGTGTCTCCTTATAAGGAAAGTTACTATACTAATTTCATATTTAAATTCAACTATACTCATAATGCATTAGAGTATGAAGCACTTGTTCATGGCCTTCAATAGGCTATGAAAATATGAGTGAAGTGTTTACAAGTGTTTGGTGATAGTGAGTTGATTATTCATCAAGTGAAAGGTCAATATGTAACAAAGAACTCATTGCTTAAGTCCTACAAACATAGGGTGTGGTATCTAATGGAATTTTTTGGATCCTTCAACATATAATCCATTCAAAGGGAGGAAAATAAGTATGATGATAGGTTGTATATAGTTGTATCTTAGTTTGATATCCCTAATGATGTCAAAAACTCAAGATGTCATCCACATGTAAAGGTAGTAGTAAGACCTTCCATTCCTAATAATAAAATTAATTGGAAAGTTTTAGATAGTGAAAAACAAATAACAAGATTTTTTCAAGGAGAGGTTGAGTTCTCTTAAAGAAATTAGTCCAAATTACATCAATAATATGGTGATCAAATTATGAAATTAAGGTAAAAAAATATTCCTTAAGGCCTAAGGACACTTGAAATCATCTTCAATTATGATGATCTAATGAAGAAAGAGAAGATAAACATATCTACCAATCAAGATATTTATGAAAGTGTCAACATATTTAAATACAAAATTTAGCACCTAGAAAGGTATGTAACAAGGAAGAAAGACTTGAATTCATTTAGTTATGTAAATAGTTTGTTGATGTGTTTTCTTGGGAGTATAGTGATCTAAAAGGTTTTTACCCTATCCTAGCTCAACACACTATAGAGTTAGATGTGTATTCTAAACTATTAAGGAAAATTCAAAGGCCTATCAATCCAAAAATTAAGTCCTTAATTATGATATAATTAACTAAGTTGAACGAATATAACATCATCTTTCCTATCAAACACTCATTTTGGGTTGTCAATCTAGTCCATAGAAGGAATAAGAATGGAGAGATAATATTGTATGTGGATTTTATGGAATTGAATAAAGTTTCATTGAAATATCATTATTGTTTACCCTCCATGGAGAAAATCTTGAATATGGTAGCATGTTCTAAATGTTTCTCCCTTATTAATGTCTATTTAGGGTATAATCATATTTTAGTGCATGAATAAGACCAATATAAGATAAAATTAACAATTAAATGAGGCACATAAGCATTTAGTAAAATGCCTTTTGGGTTATTTAATTCTTGAGATACATTACAAAGAGCCATGGACATGACATTCAAAGGTTTGATGAATGATGTAGTGTTGGTTTTTCTTGATAGTATCATAGTGTTTTCCCCAAGGATGTAAGTGATCATTTAAATCATATTGGGAATATTTTTGAGAGATTTAAATAGTTTTTAGTCTCTATAAATCCTAAAAAATGTTTATTTTTAGTCCATTAAGGCTAACTCTTATGCCACATTATCTCTAAGAAAGGTCTTTCCATAGATCCTGAAAGAGTAAGTGTTATCTTGTCTTTGTCATTAACTAAGCACAAGAAGGGTATGAAAAATTTATTTGGGAAAATCAACTTCATTATGAGATTCATACCTAATTTTTACAATATTTTCAAACCTATAACATCCATGTTGAATAAAAATTATGCCTTTAGCTAGATTAGAGAAGGAAGAGATATTTTTTGTGTTATCAAGCTAGCCATATCTCAAAACCAAATGCTTAAAAATATTGACCTCAAGAAATAATTCACCTTGTATTATTTTTTAAATTATGAATTCATCTCAACCATGTCAACATAATCAAATGAATAAATTCTTGAACAACTCATTACTTTCTTTATCCATGGGTTAGAAGACTATGAGGTAAGATACACTTTTATAGAGAAGTATGTGTATGTTATTATAAGAAGCCTTAAAAAACTCAATGATATGATCTATTTAAAACAAATTAAATATGATAGTGTCTCATATAAGTATCAAATACTTCCTTTTGAGTAGAGATTTTAATGACAAAATGTTTGGTTTGATCACCAAAGTCATGGAATATGATATCGATATCAAGGTTGCCAAGTTGGAAAGAGGTAAGGGAATATGTGAAAACTTAAATTTAGAATAAAAAGAGAAAAAGGAGGAGGCCCTATCACTCCAATATTACCATAAAAATATTACATTTTCATCTACCATGAGTTGGACACAATATATGGTCAATTTTCTCTAAATAAGGGAGTGCCCGTTAGGCCTGAAAAGACTCAAAGGAGATATTTTATATTAAAATACATTACATATGTCTTGGTAGATGGAATAATATTTATAAAGTAACTTAATGGATCATTTATAAGGTTTTTAGAGGTTAATCATATTAAGAAAGTATTCATAGAATTTCATAATAGATCATCATGTTGTCACTTTGTACCAAGAACTACAATAACAAAAGTGATGAGAGCTAGTTATTACTAGCTTATATTTTTCAAGAATTAATAACATGGGTGAGAAACTGTTAAAAGTGTACCTTATTCACAAGAAAACAAAATATTATATCCCTCCTTTTCCATCCAATTTAAGTAGACTAACCCTTCATGTAATGGGGATTAGATTTCATATGTATGATTAATCCTCCTTCAATTGTTGGTCATAAATGGGTATTAACTACAATTGATTACTTTATTATATGGATAGAGGCTATATTTTTCAATTAAGATAATGAAACCAATGTGTTAGACTTCTATGAAGGTACACTACCAAGATTTGGGGTACCTTTTACACTTATCTCAAATAATGCAATGACTTTCCTTGGTGATAGAATAAGAAAGTGGGATATGAAACATGGAATTCACCTAAGTACATCTTCAAACTACTATCCTCAAGGAAATTTACTAGAAAAATCCAAAAACAATAATATCATTAAATTTATCAAAAGGACAATGGAGGAAAATCAGAGAACATGGCACACAAAGTTGAAAATAACCTTATGGGTTGATATAATCACTCCTAAAAGAGCCATTGAAAACTCACCATACATGCTTATCTTTGTAATAGAATCTAAGATACCTATCTCTCTTGAGTTTCTAGCTCTAGAGCTTACACATAAACTTGAGATGATGGAGAAAATATGCATAGAGATTAGAGTAAGTTGATGGAGGTAGAAGAAATAAGAGATCATGTCATGAATACTATGGAGTCCCATCAAGCTCAAACTAAGAATTACTTTGACAATAAATTTTGTTCCAAGAGAATTTCAAGAAGGTAATCTTGTGCTCAAATGAGATGAATATAAGGCCAAGTCTGGAAGACACATATAGTTTGATACTTTATGGAATGGGCCCTATGTTATAACTCATTTCATTCAACATAATAATTTTCATCTCTCAAAGATGAATGGATAATAAGTACATATCCCAGTGAATGGGATACACCTCAAGTATTACTATTGAGGTCATTTTTATCCTCTTGTACATAATATATTAGGCTTTTCTTTCTCCAAGTACTTCTAGCACATATTGGATTTGTTTTGGGTGTCCCTTATCTTACTGTGTTTGTCTTGTTTTGTTTATGTTTTAAAGGTAATTTCAAATTTTAATTTGTTTTGAAGACAATGCCATCTTCAAGTTTAGATTTGGTCTCATATAGAAGTAATGTTTAGTGACTCCAAGCCCAATAAGTTGTCTAAGGCATATATGTTTAGCAAGTAAATAACCCTAGGAGGTTGCTAAAAATGTTAGCTAATTAGTCACCCATGACCAAGGATCATTTAAAACTAGGTAATTGCGTCATCTAACCTTGAAATAGTCTTATTTAGAATCATGTGTTGATGTCATGGTTGTGGTATTGAATGCCATCTCAAGGTCTAAACAAGGTCTTAATAGGATGATACATTCCATGAGTGTATCTTGTCAAATAAAATTCATGCCATGATATTTGAAGAGGTATTTTATAATGTAGTGTTAAAAATTTTAAGGTAACTTTGGAAATATTAAGGTTAAGTTGTGAAAGTCAAGATGTGCTTTACCCATGGAGGAAGATAATAAGATGGTGTTGATCTAAGAATCATAGTGTTTTATAGTGGATCATGGAGATATAAACAAAGTTGGTAAGATGAACATATTACCTTTCAGGACTTTAAAAAATTTAAGGTAATTTTGTGGAGTTTAAGGTATTCACTTTTTTTGGCCTATTACATGTTCTAATGTTGTAAAGTAACTTGCTATGAAACATCAAGTGTAAAGGTAAGATGTCATGCATGGATGCAAAAGAGGTCTTTTTAGGGCCATGTGATAGTTGTTAAAGAGAATATTATATCTCTCTTGTATGTATACCTTATCAAGATGATAAAATAATCCTCTAACGTATAATTCAATTTTGAAATCCCTTTATTTTATTTATTCAAACCCAAATATAGTATAATGCTAGGAAAAAGAGGATAAAGAGATTTTTGTACATTAAAATATCATTACCTAAGATAAGGACTCCATGGAAAATTTGGTACATAGATAAAATAGGTTATTATTCCAAATAGATATGTTGAATATCAATAGAGGGAATGTTTTGAAGAGATTATACAAGTTTTCATGTTGGATGAGACATCTCAAACCAAGTAAATAATGGTAAAAGGTGATAGGAACTCTCTAAAACCTAATTCAGCACCACCAAGATAAAAAAAATGCTCAAGAAGAGTTCAAAAGTCCAAAAAAGATAGAAAACCATCCAAGGTTTCCATCAGTTCATTGGTAGGCCAAGTAGAGCCATTTTCATAAGCTTGTTTCATGGAGGAGAGAAATAAAAAAAATGCTCTCATAGGATTTTGATCACCCCTATGACCTCCAAATCTAGGGCAATACTTTTTGGATTATGGGTTGTTGAGGTCAACATACCCCCATTTTTGAAAAATAGGGACCCTTATGCATAATTTAAACCTTAACACTAGAATCTTGACATTTTGCACTTTATTAGAATTTAAATATCATCCATGCTTAATGAAATTGGCATATTTTTTCATGTTTTTTATTTAACTTTGCCTAATATTACTAATAGTTGACCCTCATGTATTAAGTCGTAGGTCTCATGGAAATCTTATTAATGGATCATACTAGGATATTCATGGTCCTAACCTCATTTAGGACTTTACTAGCCTTTTGTTTGTAAGATCTAATAATTGGATTCTTGTTCCTAAAAAACCTCATTCACAAAACCCTAGCTTACACCCTCAGTTTAAATTCAAATTTGGTGGGAGCAGATTTGGCAGGAATATTTTAAAAATTTGCTTTAGACTTAAGCCTAATTTTATGCTAAGATTTGGTCATTTTTTTTAAAACAAAATTAAACCTTAGCCTAAAATCATGTTTTGTCCCTTGATATTTACCCCATTTTGTTCCCTTTATTTTCATAAGGTCTAATGTTTATGTGTGTAGGATCCTTTATTCTCCTAGCCTGGCCTTAACGTATCACATGGTCCTTTTGTTATATACTTACCTTAAAGTCTTAGTCCTAAGACCCTATTCATATTTATTAACATGATAAATACCTTAGTCTTAAAACTTTATCCTAAGTTATTATGTCTACCCGAGACCTAACTTAAGCATCTTGACTCCTTGTAGGATCAATGGGTCTCACTTCATCATGAAGGATGACCAGATGGAATGAAAGAGACCTAATAGATATAAATTCTATAACCTATCAGACCAATATTGTGTGAGCCCCATGGATCATGATCAATGATCTACACTTAAGTGATACTGTAGATTAAATGGTGCATGATCATCATTAAGGATCAAGTACTCTTGATTTATTGCAAAGAACTATCAGACAGAGTGAAATCAACAAATATAATTCAATGAGATCTTGAATGCTCATGGGATTAACATGTGGTGAGTGCATGTTCACTAATGGATTGGAGAGCCTAAAAGGCCCATGAAGGTGCCAAGTGGCATAACCATGGGACCTAACATAAAGACAACCAATAGTGATCAACCCCTAAGATAATGATCAATAGTTCATGTTGATTCATAAACAAAGATTTGCCAACATAAAGGAAATGATGGATTTTCAAAAGACAATGACTATTTATTTTAAGGAATTTATGAAAAATGCCATGAAAGTTTCCAAATATATGTCATGTATGCACCACACAAGTGCAAAATAAGATTTGGTGGGCACAAAAAGGCAAAGGTATAAAGGCAAGGGTCTTAATCAAATCTAAGGCATGAATCAACCTAAGTCTAAGCTACCATAACCATTAAAGCTACAAACTAGCCCTAACCTTGATAGCAATAGAGGGATGACATAGAGTTATACATAGCTTAAGATAATGTGGGAAGGGTCTTTAAGGATACTAACTTTGATGTTGTGGCATTAAACACTAGAAACAAGAACTAGTCTAAGCTTTTCTAGACTATTGAGGAGATGCAAGCCATCACAAGGGAAGAGTAGAAGAATGTTATGATCCTCTAGAGATACAAGGACCCAATCTCTATCTAGATGACTAGTCTTCACTATGCTACTGCAAAACCTAAGGTATTTCACTACATTGATGTTATTGCCCCCATTTTATTTATTATAAAGTTGAATAAGATTGGATAGTTTATGAACATACTTTTAGAAAAGTATCCTATATCTTCCCTCTCATATTTTAGAGATACTACGAGATATGAAAGCCCCAAATATAATTTCCCATAATTATAGCATGGACTAGTAAGAATGAATTAAACACCATCCTTACCCCATGGCTACTTACTGGAACCCACATAATCCAAAACCCCACTGGGAGGATACCAATTGCCTATTGTTGAATAGGTTATTTGTATCCCCTTCCACCACACATGTTAATAAGATCTAGGTACCTTACATATACTTCATGGTAGAGAAGGGAATCACACCCCCAATTGGTGAGATGATTGCCATCTGTTAGAAACAATAGTTCACAACCATTAATAGGAAAAAAAACCACTTTTTTATGATGTCTTATCTCCTAGATTCCCTCTTGGCCCCAACAAAGATCCTAGACATAAATAATTAGTCACTTGATGGGAGACATACTATCTCCCATCACTATTCCAAGTTGAAAATTTTCAAATATAAACACAACATATAATTCTTTTATGATTGTGAATATCCATCTTTAGAAGAAGATATTATAGGGATCCCCATGGGTAGGGTCAGCCCTCTAGTCAAGAAGTATTTAGATTTGATGGGGGACATTTGGTTGTATCCATATTACATAGTGATAAGAATAAAAGGGACCCTAGTTTAACCCCTCAAACTACTAGTCCATGCACAAACCAAGTTGGTAGAAAAAGAAATTACATACCAAATTTTCAATGGTATAGATGGTGTATGAAAGTAAGAGAGGAAATTAATCCTTCACCCCTTCCCTTTGACCATTAATAGAACTATGTTATAGAATTGGGAGCATGTGAATATCATCTCTGGGCATAGAGACTCATTCAACTTATAATTATATGAGCTAACAGAATGAGACCCTTATAATAAGGTCACTAAACATTTGAATTCAAAAACCATGAATTACCCTTATGAACACAAGCTTCATGTTTATGACATGATGTACACTAGGGCCACCAATTTCATAGAGGTGTTGGCTAGGTTAAAGAAGCATAACATTAATCTTGAGGCTAGTCTAGCTAGGGATCAAAATTCTCCTAGTGAGATTTGGTAGATGGCCCCCCTATAGTATCACTTATTTCCTAGACCCTCTTTTAGTCCCCTCTAGAGAAAACTCTATAATTATCTCAAGAAAGAGTATCACAAGGACCTATGAAAGAGAAATTAGAAGAGAAACATAGGGAAGGACCTTAATCCTTAGCTTAGCTTGATAGACTAGAATCTACAATAGATTATATTAACATGATTACACTGGTTCCTAATGAGATAGTGGAATATGCACTTAAGGTGATTTTTGAGGCATATATATCATATTAATAAGAATAAGCTGAGGAACATTAACCCTGAGTAGAGGAATCAAGACAAGAAAAATGGAAGGAAATTTTAATGGACTTGGTTTCAATTGAAACCCTCAAAGGGAAGGTTGAGTTGGAATTAGTCCTAGCCATAAAGAAGAAGCCAAAGTTAACCTTCACTCATCCGTTAAGTGAAGTTAACCTATTTAGTGATAAGAATACCATATATGGGCTAATCATCCCTGAATGGCTCATTTATGGGAACATGCAAAGATCAACATTTCAACATTCATGGGCCTTACCAAATACTTAACATCACTATCCATTATCAGTTCAAGCCATGGATAGTGGATTTAATGAGGGAATAAGAGGAAAGGAGGATAAACACCACATTAAGGTCAAGAGGAATTTAGATAGATAACCCTAGAAATTTGGGTGGTATATAGATGAAAACCCTAGAACCTCTAAATATCATAGAGTTAGTAGTAAGTTTATAGTTCAATCTAGAGATAATAGGTCTAGAGAGAGTGACAACCAAGAAGACCATGGTTAGGAGTGAGTAATTCACCTTTCAAAGAGTCGAACCTTTTATGGGCTTAACTCTAGTAGGAGGTCAATCACATGGTGAACACCCAATCCATGAGGAAGACATAGTTGGATTAGGGAATGCCCAATAATCCCAACTAAAATTAGGCATCAAAGGCACATAAAAAAAAATAAAACCTCTAAAAGCAAAAGGAGAATCTAGAGACACATGTTATCCTGTTAGTTCTTGATGAAATGATAAATATGTTTGAGTCATATTTACATGACATGTTCAAATCCTTAAAAGAAATGAAAATAAGGTAGATTCCTTTTGCTCACTTGGATGAATTATCCAAGGGCTTGTTATCTCAATGGTATAATTTAAAATCTAAAATGAAGGAGTTAATCAACATACTAGTTGAGAGCTAGATTCTTGGGTTCATGACCATTAGCTTGTCCCATCTAAATTTAATTATGGGAATAATTGTGGATAAAATCTAAGGTTTGAGTACATGGTTAAAATACTTTAAGGGGATCTTGAAGTATGATGAAGAGTTAATAAGCAGAATTGAATATCTTCTTGGAACCATGCTTTCCATGCCCTCCACACATGGCTCCCTGGGCATCATTATTAATAATGAGTATAAGGATAGGGTCATTTAAGTTATGTAAGAGTTCAAGAGAAAGATTCTAGGCTAGGCTGGAGGTGATAATAGTAGGATTATGGGCATGATCCCAACTATAGTGGATAAACTTGTTAAAGTAAGAAGTATGAAAGAAGTAGTGGCCATGAATGATAGATATTTTGATGAATTTGAGGACCAAGAGGATGAATGATTATTGGATACAACTATTAACTTAAGTCTATTTTATGAGTAACATTATAAATCCATGAAGATTCTTTAGGAATAGTAGGGTAGTTCTTCACCACAAGGCCCACCTAGCTAACTAATAATATTACACTTTGTAAGAAACTTCATAATATTTAAAAGTAGAATATTCTTTTTATAAAGGCATGTGACAGTTTTTTAACATATCTTCCTATAGGTTAGTCCAATTTGTAAAATTTAATGTATTCTATAACTTTGTAAAAAAGACAACTATCCTTACCTTTGTACATTTCTAATCTCACGACTGACTGGTGTAATGCCTTAGTCTCATAGAAAAGGAAATATCACCATTTTTTAAAGGGGGAGTTTTTAGAAAAAATAATATTTTTTATACTCATAAAAATTAATACAAGCAAGGAATACTAAAAGGTTTCTCTATAATTTGTTTGTGTCAATTGTTATATGGCTTCTCTCTCATTTACCTATTTGGATGTCTAAATTTGAATGGTTTACATTAATTCTTGATATTCATATGTGAATATAGAGATGTTAACTTGTGATTACACTAGGTTAATATAAATATCTTAGTTTCATCTCATTTCTCTTGTTTCCCTTATATATGTGTTAATGCGATTTTCTAGTGAAGTAAATAATTAAATTGAATCTAGTTTCTTATTTGCATTATTTCATCATTTCCTTAGACAATTGCCTGGTACATGGTAAGATCTATGCTAAAGATATTTCATGTCATGTATTGGTTTGAATGTATGTCTATATGAAATCTAAACTTTTTCATAATATTTGGACTAAAAAATAAAACATCTTCTTTCTACCATACCCTTCCTTTTGCTTCTTTTTGACCAAATCACTCTAGTTTAAGATTCACTATAAATATTTATTTAGATGAAGCTTTAGTTTAGAAATTTATCATAGATTGACTAATAATAACATCAATCCCCTATATTTCACTAATTTTGGCCATGGTGGCTCCCAAGTACCAATAAATATAAATATTATGAAATAGTTATTCCTCTACCCCTATTTTAGTAGAGGTAACCAGATTACCATAACCTGATACTCATGCTTTAAATTCTAAAATGAAAAGTTTTATTAAAAAAATAAGATCACCTATGATAAATTTAGAGGCATTAATAATAACAAGCCTCTATTGGCACTAGAAGGAGGGCCTCTTTGAAAAATTTCAAGATCTTCGCTATTTTTTGTGTGTTTTGATCTAAGATTGGTATTATCTTACCACATTTGCATAATTATTTTCTCAAAAGTGTAAAGATCATCAATATTCATGGTCCTTGACCAATATTTGTGCTTCCTTTAGACAAACATCATAAGTCTTTAGGGATATATTTTTAATTTTGGCAAAAATAACTTGAAATCAAAAGATCTAAAGTATTTGAGGTTAGAATAGTTTGTTTTGATTAAAGGCTGATATATCTTTTACAAATATGAGTTTATTTGAGCTTAAAACTATAAATATTGATCATAGTTGCATAATCAGACACATATTTAAGCTAACTCAGTTGAATATTTATGTCCTTCCTTATTATTTACATAAATCTTTACAAAGTTTAATTAATGTGGAAGTTTGAACCCTGTTCTTTGTAAGGATTGATTTGACACATCATATTTAAAATAGGATCCAAAGTCCTCAAGCTAGAATTGCTAAGAATATGTATAGGATCACATTTAGAAATAAGATAACCTTTTCTAGAATTAGACATCCATACAAAATCTAGGAGAGACAAAGGTAGATGTAGGCATTTAAAGTCTTTACCAACTTCACCACTCCAAGGTACCCCTGCATTCAACCTTCATTAAGGTATGGATTTGTTAGAAATCTCTCCTATAAATGTTCAAGGTGGTTCATGACCTTCTTTACAATCCAAAAAAATAGCTGATGACTTTTAGTCCTAGTGGTATTGTAACAATAGAAGAACATGTCAAATCCTTCAAAGTTGCATTAAGTTTGCTAAATGTCAATCATGAGGATGTAGCATGTATGTTGTTTCCTTTAAAATTTAATGATGATACATATGAATGGTTCTTAAACCTACTTGAAAATTTCATTACCACCTGGAATGAGTTCAATAACATTTTCATTAACCAATTTGGCCAAATTATCAACCCTTATGTCATATACCAATAGTTTACCACCCTCAAAAGTGATGTTAATGAACCTATACGAGATTTTAATGATAGGTTCTAGAAGATGTCTAGTAAGACCATTAACCCTTATAAAACTAATTAGGAATTAACCATGGAGATATAAAAAGATGCTCTTGATCCCATGACTTTAGTATTCATAAAGAGAGTTTTAGGTCTTATAAACACACTAGCTTTAGCCTATGCTAAGGATGTGACATCAATGACCTGATGAAACCTTAGGGTCAGATGGCCTACTCTATTCCCAATGTTAATCTACATATGCCTACCTTAAATGTCTTTACTAATAATAAATAAAATGTGTCTTCTCTCAACCAAATCCTAAATCTGAACCAATTGCCTCTAAGATATGCTACTCCTAACTAGAATTTAGGGTTATTGAATCATCTTGCTAATAACAGATTTAATGTAAATGATCAAAAGGCCTTAGTAATAGTCACTAGTACTAGTAATAACTAGGTTCATAATTTATAAAACCCCAAGAATAGGAATGAGTCCATTCTAAAAATGGTTAAAAAATTAAGCACTGACTTCCTTCAACTACAAAAATAAGTTGGTAATATTGGAAAAAAATTATGGTAAGAATTTGTCATTCCAAAGATTTGATAGGCTTAATAATAGTTTTAATAATGATAGTTTCCACAACAACAATAATAGTGAACCATATTCCAAAAAAAAAATATGGATATTAATGTTATTGGTATTGCTTTGCTTGATTATTGTAGATTCCATTTTACTGTTAAGCATGGTGAAATTGATTGCATTGAATTTTGTAAAGATTTTGAAGCCTTTCAAGATGAGATGGACAATTTTTAGTACCTAAAAAAGACAATGGTGTAGGTACTTTAGGATGTAAGAATATTGACTAGACCTTCATCATAGAAATGTTGGATTTCCCTTTCCAAGTAGACAATGAACTTGATGATGTTCCTAAAGAAGTTCATGCCTTCCAACAATTTTTGAAGAAGACATATCCTCTAAGAAATAAATAACAAAGGCACACTTTAACTACTTCTACTCCTCAAAATAACTTTGGTAATCCTTTAGATACCACTTAAGATAATATTCCAAAGTGTCTAAATGGAACTACTTCTAAACCTAGGATTAATATTTATAATTCTTCCAATAGGATTGGTTATAATATTGTAGAGGACATGAAGAAAATTAAAGCTAATATTACCTTGCATAAACTGACACAAATCATAGAGCAATGAGATATATTGATAGAATCCTTATCCAAGAATCCTAATAAGGTATCCAAGACTGACAATACTAATGTAGCTATGGAAAAAGCTAAAATAGAGTCCCCACCCATCTTGCTTATAGTCAAAATGTTTGGTAAAAACTTGCATAACTATTTTTTGTATTTGGTGCCTCTACAAATATTATGCCTATAGGTGTTTGTAAGTAACTTGGTTTAATTCCCATTAAGTCTAATAGGTTTGTCACCCAATAAGATAAGTCTAGGGTCAAAGTGGTTGGGGAATTGTTAAATGTCTATATGCAACTAGATTTTGAGCCAAGAGTCTAATAATTTATAGATATCCAAGTGTTAGATATCCCTAATGTATATGCATTAATTTTAAGCAAATAATCAATAAAGGTTTAAAATGGATATATGTCCATAGACTATTCACACTTATGGTTGCCTTGGAATAGAGTTCCCAACCAAATCAGAGTTGAAAGGGAACCAAGAATGAAGCACATGATTATTGAGTATAATGTTGTCAATGAAAGGGTCAACATAATTGAATCTAATTTAGGATTTTTCACCCTAGAAATTGCCAAGGTATGTGATTTTAAATCTTCTCATGTTGTGTCTGGGTTATAGAAGTTGTGTTTTGATGGGGCTAGGTATAAAGCTAAATCTAGAGTAGGCATTGTTCTAACTGACCCTATTGGCAAGAGATATCATACTTCTTATAGACTCTAGTTTCTTTGCACTAATAACCTTGTATAATATGAGGCTCTCATCTTAGGTCTAAAATTTTCTATCGAAAACAAAGTCAAAGGACTACTAGTTTATGGTGATTTAGAACTAGTAGTAAATCAAGTAAGAAGCAAGTATTAGTGTAAACTATCATACCTTAAGAGGTATAAATTTAGAGTCTGGGATCTAGTGGAATATTTTGATGCCTTCAATATCACTTCTATCCCTAGGTAAGAAAATAAAGCTACTGATGAGCTTGCCTCTACTGTAGCTAATCTCATACCTGACCAAGATTCACCAAAATTTAGAATTGAGCTAATACCTTGATTTTCTATCCTAGATGATGTAAACCATCTATAGGTATGTAATGATGACCAACAAATCCTAAACTTCATGACTAGTTTAGGAGAGTTTGAAGCTTAGATAATTGATGAGGCTAATGAAAATTCATTTACAAAAGATAAATTTGATGGTGAATTCATTTAGCTGAATAACAAAAAAATCCCCAAAGAGATGATTTCTTTGGAAAGGTTGTTTGATCAAGATAAGCTAGCTAAATCTTTTAAGATTCTGAAAGTGAGTGGAAAGTATTACAATTAAATTTATCTTGGACCTCAAGATCAACCTCAGCTAGTCAACATTGAAAAAGCTTATACAAGTATTGAAAATATGAAAGTTACAGAGCTATTGACAAAATACAAAGATGTGATAGCTTGGTCATATGAAGACTTGAAGATTTTGTATCCAAGAGTCATCACCCATAATATACCTCTCAAGGAGAATTGTAAACCATTTAAGAAAAAATAAAGACCTATGAATCATATCTTAGAAACCATGATTTTCAAAGAAGTTAAGAGGTTGTTAGATGCTATAATTATGTTTTCCATTAGGCACTCTACCTAGGTTGCCAATTTGGTACGAGTTAGGAAGAATAATGGTGAAATATGGATGTGTATTAACTTTATAAATCTGAATATAGCATCTCAAAAGGATAATTATCTGCTTCCCTCTCTTAAACAAGTAATACAAAATATTTCTATTTAGCCATGGTGTTTTTTTATGGATTTTTAGGCTATAATCAAGTGATGATAGAAAAGAAAGATATAATAAAGATAACATTTACAACCAAGTGGGGCACCTTTGACTATAAAAGAATTCCTTTTGGACTAATAAACATAGGAGACACTTTTCAAAGGGCCATAGACCATGCCTTCCAAGTACTGATTGGTAAGTGCATTATAATTTACATGGATGATATAACTATTTTTTCAAAGAACAGGGAGGACCATTTCATGCATCTACAATAGGTATTTAAAAGGTGAAAAAGGTATGGGATCTTCCTTAACCCTAAGAAGATAATTTTTTTTGTCACTAAAGGTAAATTTTTAAGCCATGTTATCATTAAAGATGAAATATCCATAGATCCTAAAAGAGTGGAAGCTATATCTAAGATAGAGCCTCCCAATCGTAGGAAAGAATTGAGATTATTTTTTGTTAAAATAAACTTCATGAAAAAATTCATTTATGGATTTGAATTTTTTTTCAAACCATTTAATGATATGCTAAATAAATATGTTAAAGTTCCATGGGATGAGGATCCAAATAAAGCCTTTGGGGACATCAAAAAGTCAATCAACCAAGCTCTAGTCTTAATAAGTCCAGACTTTTGAAAATATTTTTATCTATACTCTTTTTCCTTTGACCACACTATTACTATTATTTTAACTCATAAAATAGAAGGATGAAACCATCTAATTTATTTTATGATCACTAATTTGAAAAATGTTGAATTAATTTACTCTTTGATTGATAAACAATCTTTTGCATTAGTTAAGGCCATCAATAAATTTAGGCACTACATTCTTTATAGCAAAGTGCATGCCCTTCTACCAGAACCAACCACTAAACTAATTTTAAGACAATGTGAACTTGGGGAGTAAAGAGGTAAGTGGATGTCTATTCTTTAAGAATATGATATAGAGATGAAAACTACAAAACTGGTAAGATTTGAAGGTCTTATTCAAATGATTGACAATACTAGCCCCAAGCTAAGTATCATGAAAGTTGATTATCATAATTTTCAACATAATGAGTGGTATGACTCCATTTTCCACTTATTGGTTAATCAAATTTGTCCCATACGACTAAATAGGGAATAGAGAAGAGCTCTGAGGCTCAAGGCAGCTCACTACCTCATAAAAAATGGAGACCTATATTGAAATAACTTTGAAGGTGTATGCCTAAGATGTGTTTCCAAGTAAAAGGATACAAATATAATGAACACTTTTCATGAGAATTTTGGAAGTGGGAATCCATTTGGGAGAAGCATAGCTCAAAATATTCTCAAGGTTGGCTATATTGGCCCACTATCTTCAAAGATGCTCATAGACATGTGAGAGAATGCCATTCATGCTAGATCTTCAACTCTAAAGATCCAAAGGCAACAATGCCCTTACAACCAATCATGATTGAAAAACCATTTACCTAGTGAATATTAGACTTTGTAGGAGTAATCAACCCTAGATCATCATAAGGTCACAAGTATGTTCTAATAGCTACTGAATATTACACTAGGTGGACTGAAGTAGTAGCCACCAAACAATGTAGGATAGAAGAAGTAATCAAGATTTTAGAAGAAAACATATGTACTAGATTTGGGACCTCAGTCTCTTTGGTATGTAACAATGGGTCAGCATTCATATCTATAGAGATGATATAATCGGCATATGAAAACAACATTACTCTCAAGTTTTTGACTAACCATTATCCTCAAGATAATGGAGTATCTAAGTCAATGAATAAAAACTTGATGAAGTCCATTAAGAATTTATATATATATATATAAATCTAAAACATGGCATAAGCTTCTTAGGAATTCCCTTTGAGTAGATAGAACAAGAGTCAAGTAGGATCTTAAAGCATCTCTCTTATTACTAGTATATGGATAGGATCCTATATTCCCCATCAAACTCAAGATGCCAACTTACAAGTTTATGCAAGAGTATATGGAGGAGGATCAAGAATTTTCAAACTTAAGGTTGTTAGACATTATTCAGATGGAAGAAGTATGATAAAAATCTTTTGATAACTTTAGCGGGCACTAGACTACAGTAAAGAGGTGGTTTGAAAAGAGATCAAAGGTTAAGGTGTTTAGACAAGGAGACTTGGTTCTTATTTTAGAAAAATCATCTAGTCCCAAGGGAAAACATGGAAATTTTATGCCTACATGGGTTGGCCCCTATCTAATTGAAGATACACTTGGAGATAATACTTTCAATTTGAAGGATCTATATGGACCAGAGTTCATATTGCCCACTAATAGATAGTATCTCAAACACTACTTCTTTATTTCTTGTCTTAGGGTCTTCATGGAGTAAATATATAATATGGTAATAGTTAATATAGGTATGATAGTTATTTTCCTTTGACGCTTTGATTCTTATCCCTTGTCTATACATAAATATGTATATATTTTTTCTATCCTTTTGCTTCATAATTTGTTTCTTTATGTTGTGTGTTTTCTTCTTGTTGCTTTGTTCCTTGCTTCCCGTAAGTCCTTTTGATAGCTCGCAGCGTAAAGTTAGTTTTCTTGAAACTCCTAAAGTTCAAAAATGCTAGTATGAATCTCATGCATTTGTTGACCATGGATTTGAAATATGGTCTTGATGTTATGATTTGAAGGAACTAGTAAGGACCCATGAATAAGTTAACCATTCCATAAGACCTTAGACATTATCTTGACCTAAACTTGGTTTTAAAATAATTTCACATATAGAATGAAAGCTTAATCCATTAAGGTACATGCATGCTTTAACTTAACAAACATGCTTTCCTAAGATAAAGGTTGTAACCATAGGTGATTATTTGAGGATTACACACTTGACCAAATCCTTAAACCTTGCCACCCTAGTTTCTAACCTTTGTTAAAAACCTAAAATACTCAAAAATACAAAAAAAACAAGAACTTATTGCAAAATCAAAGGCTTGTCAAACAAAGGTGATTCTAGTAATCTCCACCAGGTTTGTAGACACTTGGATGGTAGTGAAACAAGGCTATGAGTGGAACCAAAGGCTTCTATATTAGGGATATAGATTCTAGGCTGGAAGTAAAGCAATGCCCAATCCTTCCCTATACTAGAAGAATGGTTCTTAATGAACATATAAACATACTCCAAGTCAATGTTAATGATTAAAGACATGAAACCTAGAAGTTGTCCTTTAAATCCCATAACAAATAGTAACTAGAATAAAATCACACACACAAAATGGATATTTCTTGATTTTGGATCTTGATTCTTCATGTGCAAGGTTTGTTTGAACCATGAACTAATCTTGATAATGGCATTGATCAAATGGGATAAACTACCTAGTTATTTGTCTAAACTAGGGTCTCTAAATTCTAACATATTGCTATGTTTCCCTTGGAAGTCACCATTTATTGAGGTCAACATACTCCCATTTATTAAAAATAAGGACCCTTATCCATACTTTAAACCTTAAAAAAAAAAGCTTGATAGTATGCACTTTATTAGAATTTGAAGATCATCCATGCCTGATGAAATTGGCCCATTTATTGATGGTTTTGATTTAACCTTACCTAATGTTACTAAAAATTGACCCTAATGTCTTAAGCTATAGGTCTTATAGAACTCTTATAAATGTATCATATTAGGATATTCATGGTCTTACCCTTATTCAGTACATTACTAGCCTTTGGTTTGTAAGATCTCATAATTGGATTCTTGTTCTGAATCCCTCCTTCAAAAAACCCTAGCTTAGACCTTAGGTTAAAATTTAAATTTGGTGAGAGTAGATTTGGTAGGAATATTTTAAAAAAAATCTTTAGACTTAACCTAATTTTATTCTAAGACATGGTCATTTTTTTAAACACAACTGAACCTTAACCTAAAATCATGTTTGGTCCCTTGATATTTTCCCCTTTTTGTTCTCTTTATTTTAACAAGGTCTAATGTTCATGTGTGTAGGCTAATTTATTATCCTTAATTGGCCCCATCATATCACATGGTCCTTTTATTAAATATTTAGCTTAAATTTTTATTCCTAAGGCCCCATTCATATTTATTAACATGAATAAGACCTTAGTATTATATTTTTAGCCTACATTCTTCTATCAACTCAAGCCCTAACTTAAGCATATTGCCTTCTTGCAGGATCAACGACTCTTACTTCATCATATAGGATGATTAGATGGAGTGAAGGAGACCAAATAGATCAAAATCCTCTAACCTATTAGACCAATCTTATGTGATCCCCTTGAATCATGAGTAATGATCTACACTTAAGCAGGACTAAAGATCAAATGATGCATGATCATCATTAAAGATCAATGACTCTCATTTCATCATAAAGAATGATTGGATGGAGCACAATCAAAATAGATTATTCAGTGATATCCTAAAGGCCCATGAGATTGACACCTGGTGATCATGCATTCACTAATGGACCATAGATTCCAAAAGGCCCATAAAAGTACTAAGTGACACAACCACAAGGCTTGCTATAAAGATAACCAATAGAAATAAATCCCTAGGATCATGATCAATGGTTTGTGTTGATCCATAAACAATGATATGATGTTAAGGAAAATATGGATTTTCAAAAGACAAAGGCTAGTTTTTTCAAGGCATTTATGAAAAATCCCATGAAAGTTATAGAATATATGCCACATAGGAACCACACAAGCACAAAATGAAAAAAACAAAATATTTGGTTGGAACAAAAAGGAAAAGTTATAAAATAAAGGGTATCAATCAAATATAAGGAAAAATTAGCTTATTGTTTAGCTACAATCACCATTAAAGCTACAAAATAGACCTATCCTTTATAGAAAACCCTAATTTGAACTAAAATCAATCACATTCTAGATAGAAAGAGTTAAATTGTTATCTAAGTAACACCAAACTAATGAAAAGGTTAATTGAAGACCATTAGTGAGAAATTTTCAAGCTTTACAATCATGGAAAATTAGAGGTATCAATAGAGGGATGACACAGAGTTGTACCTATCTTTAGACAATGAGGGAAGGTCTTTAGGGATACTAACTTTGATGTTATGGCATTAAACACTAGAAATATGAAATAGTTAAAGATTTTTTAGACTATTGAGGAGATGAAATCCATCACAAGGGAGGAGAATAAGAATTTTATGATCCTCCAAAGATATAATGACCTAGTCTTCATCCAAATGACCAGTCTCCACTATGATTCTACAAAACCTGAGGTATTACACTACATTGATGTTATTTCCCCCATTTTCATTGATTGTAAAGTTTAAAAATAATAGATAATTCATGAATGTACTTTTAGAAAAGTAGTCTATATCTCCCCCTCATATTTGAGAGCTACTATAAGCTAGGCAAGCCCTAGAGAGACTTTCCCATAATTAGAGCATAGACTAGTAAGAATGACTTAAATATTATCCTTTACCCATGGCTACTTACTAGAACCCACATAATACAAGGCCCCACTAGGAGGATCCCAATTTATTAATTTAGGGAAGGGATCAAAATAATCATGACCTTACTAAATAAGTTATTTAGATCCCCTTCCACCACACATGTTAATAAGATATGGGTGCCCTATGTATAATTCATGGTAGAGAAGGGACTCACACCCCTAAATGGTGATAAGATCAACATTTGTTTGAAATAATAGTTCATAGCCATTAAGAGGATAACTAACAACCACTTTTTCATGATGTCCTATCTCCTAGATGCCCTCTTGGACACCACCAAGATCCCAGATATAAGGAATTTGTCATATGATGGGAGACATACTATCTCTCATCACTATTGCAAGTTTCACATTTTCAAATATAGACACAACATACAATTCATTTATGATTGTGTATATCAGCTTTAGCAGAAGCTATTATAGGGATCTTTATGGGTAGGGTCAGCCCTATGGTCAAGAAGTATATAGAGTTGATAGGGGACATCTGGTTGTATCTACATTACATAGTGATAATAATAGAAGGGACCCTAGTTCAACATCTTAAACTACTAGTCCATATGCCAACCAAGTTGGCAGAAGAAGAAATTGCATACCACCATTTTAATTATATAGATGTTGTATACAATCAAAAGAGGAAAGGACTCCTTCATGCCTTCCCTTTGACCATTAGTAAAATTATTCTACAAAATTGGGAGCATGTGAATGTCATAGCCAAGCATAGAGACTTCAACTTATAATTGGATGAACTAAGGTAATGGGACCCTCATAATAGGGTCACTAAATATTTGAAGTCAAAAACCATAAATCACCCTTATGATCATAGGCTTAGTGTTGATGGCATGATGTACATCAGGTCTACAAATTTCATATAGGTATTGGCCAGGTTAAAAAAGAATAACATCAAGATTGAGGCCAATATGGCTAGGGATGAGAAGCTTCTTGGTGAAATTTATTAAATGGGGTCCCTACAGTACCACTTATTACCTAGACCCTCTTTTAGGCCCCCTCCAGAGTAACCATTACAACAAGATCAATAAAAATTAGCATAAGGACCTAGGAAAGAGAAATTAGAAGAGAGACCTAAGGAAGGACCATCATCTTCAATTCAAATTGATAGAACATAATCCCCATTAGAATATATTTCCATGATTACACTAGATCCTAATGAGATAATAGAAGATTCACTTAGGGTGCTTATTGAGGCATATGTATTAGAGGAAGAAGAATAAGATGAGGAACTTTAGCCCCAAGCCAACGAAGTAGGATAAGAAAAGGGGAAGGAAATTGTAATGGAATCAATTCTAATTACACCCCTCAAAAGGAAGGCTAAGTTGGCATTAGTCCCAATCACAAAGAAGAAGCCAAAGTTAACCTTCACTCATCCTTTGAGTGAGGTTAACTTATTCAGTGATGAGAATCCCATCTATGGGCCAATCATCCCTAAATGGTTCATTTATGGGAACATGCAAAAGATTCAAACATTGTAACATTCCTGGGCCTTGATCCAGATAGTTAACATCATTTTCCATGATGAGATCAAGCCATAGATAGTGGTTTTAATGAAGGAAGAAGAGGAAAGGAGGATGACCACCATACTAGGTTAAAGAAGAATTCAAATAGACACCCCTAGAGACTTAGGTAACATGCATATGGACACCCTAAAACCTCCCAAGATCATAGAGTCAACATTAAGTGTGTAGTTAAAACTAGAGATAGCAAGTCTAAAGAGAGTGATAACCAAGAAAACCGTGGTTAGGAGTGAAGATTTCACCTTTCAAAGAGTTGAACCTTTTGTGGGCTTAACTCCAATAGGATGTCAGGCACTTGGTGAAAACCTAATCTATAATGAAGACATAGTTAGACTAGCTGATGCCAATTTAGCCCAACTAAAATCAATCATTAAAGTCCTATATCAAAAAATAGAAAACCTACAGAAGGAAAAGGAGATTTTAGAGACTCAAGCTATCTTGTCAATTCTTGATGAAATGATAAATATGTTTGAAGCATCTCTCCATGACATTTTCAAATCTTTGAAAGAAATGAAAACAAGGCAAAGTCCTTTAGCTCACCTGGATCAAGTAGCCAATGGCTTGATATCTTAATGGTAGAATTCAAAAGACAAAATGAAGGAGTTAATCAACATACTAGTTGAGGGCCAAATTCTTAAGTTCAGGACCATTAGCTTGGCCCATCTAAATTTAATTATGGGAATAATTATGAATAAAATCTAGGGTTTGAGTACATTGTTAAAATACTTTGAGAGGCTATTAAGGGATGATAAAGAGTTGATAAGAAGAATTAAATATCTACTTAGAACCATGCTTGCCACACCCTCCAGACTTGGCTCCCTAGGCATGAATGATGATGATGAGTATAATCATAGGATCACTTGGGTTATGCAAGAGGTCAATAGCAAGAGTTAGGGGCATTATAGAGGTGTAAATCATAGGATCATGGGCATTATCCTAATTGTAGAGGATAAAATTTCTAAAGCAAGAAGTATCAAAGAAGTAATGGCTAAGAATGATAAAGATTTTTATGACTTGGAGGACTAGAAGGATGAATGCCTATTAGAGCTAGCTATAAACTTAAGGATAGTTGATGAGTAACATCAAAAAGCCATGAATATTCTCCAAGAATAGTAGGGCATTTCTTTACCACATGGCCCTCCCAACTAACTAACAATATTCCACTTTGTAATAAAATTTATAATGTTTAAAAGTAGAATATTATTTTTGTAAAGTCATGTGATAGTTTGTTTACACATTTGCCTATAGGTCAGTTTGCTTTGGAAAAGGGAATGTATTCTAGAAATTTGTAAAAAGGACATATATCCTTACCTTTGTATATTTCTAATCTCATGACTAACTGATGTACTGCCTTAGTCTCCTATAAAATATAGTGTCACCATTTTTTAAAGGGGGGATTTTTTAGAGAAAAAATATTTTGTATACATAGAAAAACTAATACAAGGAAAAAATACTAAAAAGTTTGTCCAAAATTTGTTTGTGTCAATTGTTATATGGCTTCTCTCTCATTTATCTTTTTGGATGTATAAATATAAATGGTTTTCATTAATTCTTTATATGCATATGTGAATGAAAAGTTGTTACCTTGTGCTTATGCTAGGTTAATTGAAATATCTTAGGTTCAACTCATTTCTCTTGCTTCCCTTGTAGATGTGTTAATTCAAATTGCTAGTGGATTAAATCTAGAAATTGAATTATTTTCTTATTTTCATCATTTTATCCTTTCCTTATACAATTACCTGGTACATGGTAATATTTGTGCTAAAGATATTGGTTTTAATGTATGTCTAGTGAAATCTAAGCTTTGTAATAATATTTGGATTAAAAATAAAACATCTTCTTTCTGCCCTACCCTTCTTTTTATTTCTTTTTCACCAAATAACTCTAGTTTAAAATTCAATATAAATATTCATTTGAATTAAGATTTAGTTTATAATTTGATCAAAAATTCACTATAATATCATATATCCCTTATTTTCACTAAGTTTGGCCACAATGGCTCCCAACCACCAATCAATATAAATATTTTGGAATAATTTATTGCTCTACCCCTATTTCACCACAAGTAACCACATTACCATAGCCTATTACTCATGATTTGAATTATAAAATGAGAAGTTCTCTTTAAACACTAAGAGAACTTGTGATACATTTAGAGGCATCAACAGGGGTGTAGCTTTATGAATCATTGTTAAGAAGTTAAACCTCTCTAAAACCCTTCTAAACCCCATTGTCATAGTTTTCTTCTTGAATTGATAAATAGATGATTGGTGAATACATGATTTTTTTTTAAAATTATATATTTAAGGTCTAATATATTTTTAAATATCAAACTCAACCCAAATTTCTAATGGTCATGGTGATGTTATCAATAAATGTCATTGTTCTACTATTTTAAGCATGATAGGCAGGGTTATACTAGGTTATGAGGTGTTTCTTAACATGAAGGTAATTTAAATAAAACGTAAATTATGTATAATAACTCAAATAATTTATATAATCTCTCCTAAACCTTTTAAAAACAAGAGTCATATGCATGAATTATCCAAATATCAATGTACATGTCTACAAGGTTTAAGAGTACAAATCTTGAGCCTATTTAACATTGTTTGAAGGGTTTAGGGATTATGAAATAATCCAAAACATTTTATATTATTTTTTAATAGTCTCACTATCATTCCTATTCTATACTAACTTGTATTCACCTCCAAAGTGTATTTTTTGTATTAGTTCAAGCATACAATCTTCAAGTGGAAGAGATAAAGTCATATGAATGATCATAGCTGATGTCTTGATGAGTAATACATATTAAATGGTTTTAAACACTCATTATAAGTATATGTAACACTAAAATATATCTAATATGTGTATAAACTCTCCAAGATCATCCTTGACAATAATTTATAATTAGTAGGCTTAAGGTCATTGGTCTAATGCTCATGAACAGGGGTTTAAAGGTAAAAATCAAGTAAAAAACATATGATCACTAGTAAAGGTCTTGAATTAATTATTAATATATCCATATTGATGATAAAAAAACTAGCATAGTCAATATGTCAAGAAAATAATGCATTGATGCATGCACAAGTGGATTGTGTAAGTTTGTAGGCAGAAAAAAAGGATTTTAACAAATGTTTGTGTATTTTAAAAATTTTAAAGGTATTTAACTAATTAAAAAATCTCAAATTTTGATCCTAAACATCATTCAAAGACATAAAATGCTCCTGCAATAAGTTTACAATAGATTTATGCCTAGATAGACACCTATAGGCCTGAATATAAGAATATGGAAAATATGCATTTTGGTTTTGAAAATAAAGATTAAAAAGGTCATATATGGTGTGATGGACTCAAAGGGATATTATTAAATGTTTATATTCCTTGTGAGGAAGAAAAACTAGTCAAGAATGGTCATTTTCAAGTTGTGGCAAGGTGATAGGCCTAAAAAAGAACACATAGGTTGCAAGTATAAAACCGAGGAAAGGGTGAAAGTTTGAGGTTTTAAGATTCATGTAAGTTTTTAGGAATAATTAAGGAGGTTTATATATTTATTATATTCCTTATCATGAAAATAAATCATAATTTGAAATCCAAGACCGCTTTGAAGAAGTATATAGGCCTATCGAGACCGAAAAGAGTGATTTTGCCTTTCAGACTCAATTATTAAGAAAATAATAAAATAATTTGTTTCTTATGATATTAGGTGATCTATAGTTCCTCAATAAGTCATTTAACATTTTTTTAAATCCTACACTAACATCTTCTAGGATATATTACAAGGAAGCATGACCAAAGTTAAGATCAATGTTATAGGCCTGCATATAGGGATATGAAGAGAAAAAGTATGTTTTGCATTGATATTATTTTTGATATTGGTAAGATGCAAAAAATCATGTAGATCCCTATAAAAAAATGCCCTAAATGCATAAAAATAAGCTAGAGGCCATGAAAAAGTAAACAATAGTAGATAAAAAACAAACTGAAAGGAAAGCATTAAAAGAACTAATACCAAAAATAGTAGCAAAAACCAACACTATTTGAGAATAACATTATAATACTCCATGAGAAAACATAGGATTTCCTCCTTACTATCAAAATTTCTATCCTTGTCCATCTTCTCACCCTAATCATCTTGTAAGATAGCTAGTGAAGTAAAATCGTCGTGAAACACTTTAGAACACATGGTAGCAAGCACCTTCATTTTATTCTTCAGAGAGAACAACCAAATATTTACACAATCTAGGTCCTTATTAAACTAAACATAGTTGTCATAATTAATTTCATTGAAAAATTATTTCCTAAGGGTTTCCAAGTTCTCAATGTCCTCCTCTTTAGTGTCATAAATGGAGTTATTTAACTCCTCAAATAAGCTGGTACCCTCATATTCCACTAGTTGATTAGGAGTCAATTTAATTTCCATGATGTCCACCTCATCCTCTAGTTTAGAGGTTGAAGAATAGTCTACAATCTTTGGCACTAAGGTTTTACTACCAGCCAATCTACAAGAGCTCTAAATGATTAGCCTCCTTGTAGTACTCCCCTAGATATCTTTACCCTTATCCTTCTCAACAACATCATCCCTTTGCTCCTAAATCTTAGTTTTCCACTTATCTATAATTGGCTTTGAAAACTTCTCAACACCAAAAGAATTCTTGGCTTTCTTCTTTCTTGACTTCCAAAGCACAAAGTGTTCACCAACATTTTATTTCATCTTTTTATCACTCAAATGGGAAGGGCTATTATTCAAATGACACAAACCCTCAGCTTCCACCTTTTGTAAATAGTTTGAGGACCTAATTGCACCACTTAAGGGGGTCAAAATAGAGGGGTACTATAGAGAAGGGTTTTATTTTTAGGAATAAAAATGGGTCTTAGAGCCTTTCTTCTTATACAAGCATGGAATAAGACTATCAAAAACTAGAGATTTAAAGATATGGGAAGCCCTAGAAGGGCTTGAGGAATATTTCACAAAAGGGATAATGGCATTGTTTTTACTAAGGTTACCAAATTTAACATTCAAGGGGATGTTATCATCTGACTCATTGACATTAGATTCTTCAACCAAGTAGGGTTTTATGGGCTTAGAAAGATAGAGGGCTAGGTGTAAATGGTAAAGATGAAGAATTAAGACTTGATGGAGTGGAATAAAAACAAAAATAAGGTTAATCTCATACAAATTCTTAACAATCTTCACATAAGAATCTAAAGATGATAAAAGATAAAATAGGAAATTAACAAGCACCATATGATGAAAATGATTTAGTAAAGCAAAATGATAGTGGTAATAAAATTTGAACCCGCCCTCTAAGGTGATGTATTTCATGATATTATAGTAAAATTTGTCTTAGGGGTTGATGAGGCTTTCCCTATCGAAGCCACCCTGTAGGAAAAGTGGTGACTCATCCTCTCTAAATAATCTATTCATGCCTTCAAGGTGCTAAAATTTATTTTGTTTCTTTAGCCTTTTACTTTTGCATCTTAGACCCATAGCCTTATCTATAATTTCTTCACTCACTTCAAATTGAATTCCACCAACTCAGATCTTATGATCATCCTCTAATGACATAGCAAATGGGACTAAATTTTTTTCATCAATGCCATTAATATATTCTAAGAGAGAAGTCATGCCACCCTCATAAAAAATACTCCACAACATGGAATCAACCTTAAATTTTGTATAAGAAAAGCATTTGGTTAAAAATTATCTCCACCCATAGCTAAATTATTCATAATTTTGAGGAAAATATCACATAGAGAAAACCCCAACACCCAAATATAATGCAACTTGATTTAGAATTATCTAGAAATTATGATTTGGTTATCATCATTAAAACAACTCTTGAGACCACTTGAACACCCAAGATCATTATTTATATCACTCTCTCTGATCAAGTAATAATTATAGGCATAAATAAGCTCATACAAACCATCAATTAAGAAATGTGCCACTGTGATTTGAAATGGCCTTGTGGGCCAACTAAGCCATTAACACATGATTGTATTGTTGATGTGGAAATTCTTGTCTCTTAAGGGATAATCATATATAATCTTAGCCCTAATTATAACAACCTCTTTTCAGCCCTTCTGATGGTAAATGTCAATCATGAATCCACTCATTAGAATATACATGAAAATATATTATAAACAATATTACTTTAAAAAGATCATTATGATGGATAAGGTTAGGCCTCCATTTGAAGGTGATCTCTAATATTTATAGGTAGATTATTAAAATTCCTCTATCACCTTAAAGGGAAGAGGTTGATTGCCATATTAGCCATAGCATCTTCCACTTAGTTGCCTTCCCTATAGATATGCTTGACCTTAAAGCCAAATAAGAGGTTATTTATATCCTAAATGATATCAATAATCTGCCTACCCACCTACCCACCATAGATTTCTCCTTAATTTAATCAATCACAAGCTTAGAATCCCCTTCAATTAGGTGTTTTTTTAATTCTTATAACAAGAGCAATCTTAAGACCATATAAGAAGGACATATCCTCACCAACATTCTTGTAATTATCCCCTATCCCTCTAGATTAGTTAACCAAAAGTTCCCCCTTATTAGATCTAAGGAATCCACCCCCACTAGCCTAACCTAGGTTACCTTTGGTATCCCCATCAAAATTGAGCTTCATCAAACCATCAATAGGGGGATCCCACTTGGTAGCAATGCAAGCAATCCTCTTAGAATTATCAATTTAATAAATGTGAGCCAAGACACTCCACTAGTTAATAATACTAGCTTCAAGCTTATTGGGAGGAAAGTTAGTAGCTTTAAAAGTGTTTTTATAGATATTTTCTTGTAATAGTTTAGAAAACATACAAATGACCTCCTTCAAAAAAAATTCTTTATCTCTAAATATCCAATTATTTCATTCCTTCTAGAGTACCTAGGTCAGGATAGGGGGAATATGAGCCCATATCTATTTGCATATAGGATCAACAAATGGTGGAAACCATCACCTCATGATAGTATAAAGATCAAGATTCATTCTCTAGGAGACTCCAAGATTATTCATAGCAAAGCTCTAAACCTCCCAAGAGAACTCACAATGTACCAAAAGGTGGGAAACTGATTCTACCTCCTTCATGTAGAGTACACAATGGTAAGGGATTTGAAAGCCTCTAATTATAAGATTATCTATAGTAAGGGTATTATTATGTATAGTAAGCCACCAAAAATGATTGATTTTGGGAATAAGGTTGTGATTCTAAACCCTTGTCTAAAAGTTAGAGTCCTCATTAGACTCTAAGAGCAAATTTTAAGTAGATATAACTATAAATGCTCCCATTTTGTCCTTTACCCATAGTAATTTGTCCTTTAAGGGGAATATAGGAGTCTTGCATCCTCATAAAGAGAGCTTCAACTCCTTGATGATCAAAATAAGGTCATTTTAATCCTAAAAATAATCTGATAGCTATCTCTAGGCACCATTTCTAGGAAGAAGATAATCAATAGCCAACCTCCTAAAGTAATCAATGGCCATATCAACAAGTCTTTGGATGTTTTGGGTCTTATATATAGGGGTGTCCTTTATCCATCTATCTTCCTAAAATTTAATGGATTTACTATCCCCTAACTTCCACTTAATACCCTGCATCAGTAAGGTTCTACCTTTTAAAACATTATTCCAAATTACTAATCCTCTAGGGATACCAATGGTCTAAAGGAAATCATCAAGGTTATTATTATTAGAGAGGTACTTGGGCCTCATAATGTTACCCTAGTATATTTTTATACTCAATAAGTTCCACTAAATCTTACCCAAGAGGGCTTTGTTGATTAGGTCATTTTTTATAATCCCAAGACATCCTTATAGTTTAGGTATTTAGACTTTATCCCAACTGAATAGGGAAATCCTATTTTTCTCTTTAACCCTAGTATATAGGAAATGCCTCTAAATTATCTCAAATTTATCTATAATATATTTGGGGATTTTGAAGAGGGAAAAGAAATAAATAAGAATTCCCTACAGGGAAGTCTTTAGAAGTTGGTATTTTCCATCTTGAATCAAAAAATTTCCTTTCCACCTAGCTAACTTCCTTTAAATACTTTAAAAATAGAATTCAAATATATGGGAGGAACATATCTAATATCTAAGGTAATTCCAAGGTAAGTCCTTGGGAGCTCACTAGTTAAACAACCAATATTTCCCATGATTTTTTGTTGAAGGTCCATAGTAGTGTTAAAAAAGTAAACCAAACTCTTGTCATAGTTGATATATTGGCTTGATGCATTTGCATAGTCTTGGAACACTTTTTTCCATTTCTTATCTTCCACCATCAAGGCAACCCCAAAGAGGAAAATGTCATCTACAAAATACTAAATGACATCAAAGTCAGTTATTGAAGTAGGTTTAATACCTTTGATCTCCTGGGAGCTCCACATATTCATTATAATCCTACTAATAAATTCTACCATGAGAATGAATAGGTAAGGGACCAAGGGGTCACCTTACCTTATACCCCTCCCAACATTGAAAAATATACTAGGGACCCCATTAACTAGGATAGAGTACTTGACAATGGTGACATAGGGTTTGATGAGGTTTATTATTCTATCTTATAACTCCATTTTCTCAAGAACTTTGAAAAGAAATTCCCAAGCCACTATTTTTTAAGCCTTAGATATGTCTATTTTGAATACCAACCTAGGAAAATTGTTTATTTCCATGGCATTAATGAATTCATGAGTGAATATGGTAGCATTCAAAATTTGTCTACCAGGGATAAACACCTTATAACTATTAATGATCAAATGGTCTAGGATCAATTGTAATTTACATACCAATATTTTAGAGAATATCTTGTAGATAATACTACAAAAGTTGATGGACCTAAATCCCCCCATACAAATAAGATCTAGTTTCTTTAGAAAAAGTGATATGCAGGTGTGATTAAGTTGTTTCAATAAATTTTTAGTTGTAAAGTAGTTTATTGCCACCTCAGTAACATCCTACCCCACTAGCTCTCAATACTCTTGGGAAAGGATAGAGGAAAACCATTTGAGCCTAGGGCCTTGAAATCACCCATAGAAAATAAATAAGCATGTGTTTCCTCTTCATTCATAGGTTCTATAAGAAGATTATTATATTCAACATTAAGTTGGGTAGGGATAATGTCTATTAACTCTTTCCTTTCCATTCTATCCTAAACAATAATGAATTTCTAAAAAAAGTGGTAGCTACCTACCCCACTTGAACATCTAACTTAACCAAATATCCACTCTCATCTATTAATTTAATAATGTTGTTTCTCTTCTTATGCCTTATTATAGATTGATGAAAGAAGGAAATATTTATATCTCCTTCCTAGAGCCATTGCAATTTGGATTTTTACTTCTAGAAGATTTCCTCCTTTTTTAGTGGTTCACTTCATTCCTTCCTCAGGGAATCCTCTTGTACCAACATATCATTAGTGACATCACCATTAGCCATTATAAGCTGAAGGTTGGCTAAAATCCTCCTCTTGGTCTCAAAGATATTACCAAAGGTATACTTGTTCCAACATTTGACTTTGTTTTTCATAATATTTAGCTTTTGTTCCAACCTATACATGGGGTTTCCTTGGATAGTGATAATCCACAATCTAGACAACTAATCTCTATAGTTCAGATGCTTAGTCCACATTAAATCAAAAATAAAGGGGAAAGGTCCCTTAATCTCTCTATCCTTCCAAGATAAAAGGAGCGGGTTGTGGTTAGAGGTCATCTTGGAGAGGGATTCAAGGATATATGAACTAGTGTAATCCCATTTAGAGGTGACCAACACCCTATCCAATCTAACTTGTATTAAGTTATCACCTTTACTTTGATTAGACCAAGTAAAATGTTTCCCTTGAAGATATATGTCCATAAGACTTGCATTATTGAGAAACTTAGCCAAGTCATCCATGCTATCAGTGCAATCTAAAATACCACCAATATTTTTGAAAGATAAAGTGGGGAGTTGAAGTCACCAGTAAGCATCCAATAATACTCTTTTTTAGTCCCAATCAGAGTGGAAAGGATATCCCATAACTACTTCCTTGTATTTCTTTGGTTAGGGGCATAAATATTGACTAAGTTCTAAGATTTATTATTAGTAACCATCCTAACACTCAAACTATTCTTACATCTAGAAATGAGACTCCATTTCACAACATTATTGTTCCACATAGTGATAATACCTCCTAAATCTCCTAAAGCATCACTTATACAATACTTAATGTTAGAATATATTTATTTAGCAATAATCAAAAGTTCTTCAGCCTTCATCTTGACTTATTATAGTAAAAGGATATCAATTTTATTATCATAAATGTAGTTCTTGACAAAGAACTACTTTTGAGGGTTATTAATCCCTCTAATATTCCATGAAAGGATCCTCATTTACATTGGACTTTCTTCGAGCCAATATTTAGAGTCCTTTATCTACCCATAGAAATATCCTTGTTAACAACCTTCTATCTAGTTTCTCTTTGGGTGGGTCTTCCTGCTTTGGAATCCACACCAACATCAACAATTTTCCTTCCTTGACCTTTGCCTTTCTTTTTTACAGTGGTCCAACCCTCTAAATCTAGATCCTTATTAGTATTACTAGCTCCCACCCTAGGGGTTATATTTGGGGAGTTTTTATTAGGTGAAGTGAAACCTTGTAGTTTGTTACCAGTTCCTTCCCCTTTGACTAGGTTTCCAATCCTTTTAAAAATAGACTCACTACCATTGTCCATATTAGATAACTCAGAACTCCCTGATTTGAGATCAACATTAACCTTAGCCACTTGATGTATCTCTCCTTCCTTTAAGCTTTTAAAAGAAGGGTACATCACACTAGGATGATTGGTCAGTTGTTCCTTCTGATTAGAATCAATGATAGGAGTCTTAGGAGACTCACCTTGAGAGGTGGAGATCTTAATATATTTCACCATGTCACGAGACAAGCCTCTATCTTCTTCCCTTACCTTATATTCTTTATTCTCCTTCTGGGGTTTTCTAATGATATTTATAATGTCCTCCCTAAAAGGAGAATCCTCTTCATTCCATTAGTTTGGATTTCTAAAATATTGGAGATTTTTCTTTGCTCTACATTGAGTTATGAGGTGCCCTCTTCTATTAAAGTTCTAACAAAAGATAATGGCATTATCATACTAAATAGGCTGAATCTATTGACCAAATTTAGACTCAAGAGTTATGGAGTTAGGTAGAGATTAATTAATATCTACACTACCAAAATATTAGGAAAATACTAACTTGGACTTATTATTGGTAGTATTGTCCAAATCAATGACATGACTAAAGGAATTCTCTATTTAGATAAACACTTAAGCATCCCAATATTATCAGGGGAGACTTAAAAGCTTCACTTAGATAGGGGACATTTTTTTTAGATAAATAGTAGCATCAAACCTAGATTTCCATTTCCAAAGAGAGAGGTTGAGTTTACCATACATCCATGATCCTCCAAAATAACATGGGTGAGATCTTCTCTAGATATAAACTTGAATACAAAAATCCCCTCAACGATGGCACTAACCAAAATGCTACCTTTCACCTTCCATTTCCTCACCATATCAATATTCAATCTAAAGTTGAAAAATTTACCAAATAGAGCCTATTTCATTAAATAAACTATTATTTCATCTATAATATTAGGGGTTTTGAGAGATAAACTCCCTCTATCTCTAATAGAAATGGGACAACCCTTGAGTTCTCATAGTTTATGTACCCCAAGAAGACATTATTCTATGAGTTAGGAATTGATGCATCACCCTAAGTCATAGGTTCAGAATGGCATCCTGATATATTCCTAGGACTAACCCATATTTAGGGGGAGAGGGAAGGGGGGTCAGGAGGTCCCTTGGGTCCCCTAAAGCCATGTCCAAATTTAAAAATCACATGGGTGGTAAAACATGTAGAGTGTGTAGCACATGTAAATTATTGAGTTGTATGAAAAGAGTAGTTTTGAATTGATATTATTTCCAATATTTTAATAATGAATATGAGGTACAATGAATAATATTTCAATATTAATTAAGCTTTTTTATATGAGAATAAACCATCAAAAAGGGGACATTAGGGTCAAAATTGTTAAGCTACTTCTAAACCCTAGGAATGAAAAAATCAAGTTTCGAGACTATTTGAAGGGTAAAATATTTTTGGAACCATATTTAGACCTCATGGGACATGAAACCAACCTATATTAGCCTTTTAAAACCATAAATCAAGCATTTGAATCCATTTTTAACTTAAACAATCCTCTAGAATGCACACTTATAGGCGTACAATCTTGAGAAAACAAACTTTCTCATATGGTAAGTTATCTAAGAAGATGCATGAGGAAGAAAAAAATAATGGGATTATTATAATGTTTTACTATTATAAATTTGTGGCATTTTTCATTTTATTCAGTGGCTCAAATCTATGAATAATCATTAACAAGTTGAAGCCCTAAAAATGACCTTGTGACCTTAAAAAGATCTTGGTGACCACAAATGGCCTATAATGAATTCCAATTCATTTTAAATGTCTTTAAAAACTTTTAACATAATCTACACATCATTTATTCAGCTATTGAAGCAATAAGTTGGTACATGTGAAAGTAAAGAGACATAATAGTCATCTAAAACTATATTTTTCAACTAGTTTACTTAGTGTTTGAGTGGATTTGAAATTCCTAACCATTGGAAGAGAATTTGTAAGCCTAGATAGAGGTATCATTATATTCAATAAGAATTTAAATGTAATTTCATGGTGATGTGATAGGTTTACAATTAAATAACCATGTCATTATTAAGGCTTCTTTCTTGGTTGCATATAAAATCAAAGTTATAGACCTTCTCAAGGTCACCAATGGTAATAAGAACCTCATGGCATTATTTTAATCACAAAAATGCATCCTTGATACCTTTAATAGGTCGTTAAAAAATCAATTTCAATGGGTATAGGTAGAGTAAAAGAACTTTTTCACAAGCAATTTAATAAGAATGTTGTTGAAGACCTTTAAATAAGCTTACAAGCTTTATCAGCATTTCAAGATTACCAAAAATAGAGCATGTTATTGGAGACTCTTAAAAAAAACTAAAACATCTTCAACCCTAGTTTTGGGATCATGGGATATCAATAAAGTCTTAGGATAGTCCTTAAATCTACTTGGAACTTTTGTTGTAAGAATACACAACCCTCTTCAAACCACTTGCTAGTAAACTATGAATACTCATAAAAGGTGATCTATAAGAATGGATAAAGATAATGTAATATTTTAAAATACATGCATATATTTAAAATCATGTTATGAAAATATTAAAACAAGGACTAGGTCTTGAAAGGAGATATACTTGTCTTCATTGTCTCTCATTAGATCAGATAAACATTGACATGCAAGTTGTAGGTTTTAATGATAAAGAACATAGTATGAATATGTCTAAAATTAAGTCTCACTCTCACCAAGATGAAAGATGATTTTCAATATTCAAGGATTGTTTTGAAATATTATAAGTAGTTCAAGTAGGCCATGTGTCAAGATAACAACTTGTAACTCTTCCATCGAAGAAAGGGTAGTTTCAAGTGAAGAAAGATGAGTCATAGGAGATGAAGAGCCACTTATATGCCACCTCTCATAAAGACATCATCAATCCAAGCCAAAACATGTTGAGGAATAATAATAGGACTATTTATTCACCTTCTCTTTGAATTAAAACTAGTTTCATGATAGATAATAGTCATGATGAACTTCTTCCATGTCTTTTATCTATCTCTTATCATTTCTTCTATATATTTGGCCTAGAAAGGCTTGTAAAAGGATCCTACAAGTTAGTATGGTGAATCCAAACTAAAATTGATTTATTTTTAAGTGAATGAAAACTGATTTTACCTTCTTCATCTCATATTTAATGTACTCATGGTGAATTTTTAATGAATTATAGTGTTGATGTTCAATTTCCTTGTATTTGTCCTCTTCATTATTACTTATTTGTGATTAAATTATCTCTTTACAGGTTATATGGTGTGTATTAAGTTATTATGAACATTTTTATTGTGGGAAAACTTCATTAGTGCTTCATTTTAGGCCTCTTAATTTCCCCTCTTAATTGATGTATCATCTATAACCTCCATAGTAAAATACTTATGCTTGAGAACTATTTGAAGTTGTGTGATTAGATTAAAACTTGTTTATCTTTGTAATAAACTCATAGCCCATAAGAGGAGACCTAAAATTTGGTGTATCACCCCTTTTTTATATTTTGTTTCATCTTGGTCTCTCCCTTTTCATTGTCATTTGAGTAGGTGTAGTGATAATTAGGTGTAGCATCAAAGGAGCCAGCCCTATTTGAAGGTTATATTTAGTTATAGGCCACCCAAAACCTTAGAAATTTCATATTGTGTCAATTGAGTGAGGAGACTTGAAACACCTCCTCAAAGGTTGTAACTTAACGTGACAATAAAAACCACCTATGTACTCCAAAACTACCTAATTTGAGAAGAATTTATGGATGTATTTTTGGAAGAGTTACAAGGATTACCTCCCAAAATAATATTTGAATTTATAATAGATGTAACATTTAGTACAAAACCTCCATTTAAATAACCTTATTATATGAACATATCTAATCTAAGGGATCTTAAGTTTCAACTATAATAATTACTATACAAGGAAATGATACAACCTAGTGTGTCACCTTAGAAATATCCAATGATGTTTGTAAAGAATAAGAATGGGATGCTTAGACTATGCATTGACTATATAATTCTCAAAAAGGTCACCATCAAGAATAAGTATCCCATTCCTCACATAAATGATTTTTTTATCAAATGAAAGGGGAGACTATATTCTCTAAAATAGATATTTGATCAAGGTACCACCAAATCTATATCAAATATGAAGATGTCCATAAGAATAAATTTATATATATATAGACACTATTAATTTGTATTTATGCCATTTGGACTAACTAATATTCCTATATAATTCATTGAATAGTGTATTCTAATATTTTCTTGACAATTTTGTGTTGCTATTTTAGATGATATTTTAATCTATTCTAGGAATGAACAAGAACAGAACAAAACTTAAGGATGGTACTAAAAAATTTAAGGAAAAATAAATTATATGGTAAGTTTTCCAAATTTTCTTTATTTCAATCTAAAATTCACTATTCAAGACATGCAATTTCTAAGGATTTAATTGATGTAGACCCTACAAAGATTACACCCATAAATGAGTGGTCAGCTTCAAAGAATATATATGAAGTGAGAATATTCATGGGAATTAATGAATAATACCATAGGTTTGGGGAATATTTTTCAAGGATTTATCTATTATAACTTCCTTGCAAAGGAAGGGAAAGAAATTTGATTGGTCCTTTAAATGTGAATCTTCCTTTCAATAACCAAAGCATTTATTGACTTCAACCCCTATTCTAACTTTATCAGATCCAAATGCAAATTTTTTAATTTGGTATGATGCCTTAAAGTTATTAATTAGTGTTATTTTGACTCAATAAGGCAAGGTGGTTGATTATGAATCTATAAAAATCAAAACTCATGAGAAAAATTACCCCACTCAGGATTTAGAATTAGCAATTATTATTCATGCCTTGAAATAATAGAAGTATTTCTGATTAGGAAAGCACTTAAAGATTAAATATTACCATCACATCCTTATGCACTTTTTTAATAAAAAATATTTGAATTCAAGTAAAAGAAGATGGCTAGAATTTATCATAAATTTTGATATTGATATTGATTATGTGAAAAGGAAAGAGAATAGGTGGTCTATGCTCTAAGTAGGCAAACATACATTGATTCCATCACCATTTTCCAATACAATTTTAAATTTTTGTGCTTTAAAAATATAAATTTAATTTTAAATTCCTTAAAATCTATGTAGAAATAGTTTTAGAAGGTTCTGATTCTAATTTTTCATTTGATCTAAATGGTTTGTTGAGAAACAAAGCTAGATTTTTTGTTTCAAAATTAGGAGATATGAGAGAACATATTTTTAATGATTTACATATTTCACCTCATTATGCTTATCCAAGTGTCAATAAAATAATGTAAGAGGTGAAAGAGATATATTTTTGGCCTAGGTTAAATAAGGATGTGGCTATCTTTATAGCCAAATGATTAGAATGAACATGTGAAAGTTGAGCATGGTCATATTAGAGAATTAATTTATCCTTATAACATTATATAAAAGAGGAGGGATATAATATCTATGGATCTCATCATGGGATTGCCTAAATATCATAACAAACATGATTTAATCTTTGTGGTATTGATAAACTCACTAAAGTGGCATGCTTTATTATAAGCAATATCACTAATGATGTTGCCATCCTTGCCAACATATTTGTAAGATAATTAGTTTTCCTTCATGGATTGTTTGAAGTTATTATCTTAGATAGATATAAGTTGTTTAATTCTCAATTTTGGCTAATCATGATGGCTACTTTTAGTACAGATTTGAATTTCATTTTAGCTTATCATTCAAAAATGGATAGGAAAACTAAAAGGTTGAACATGATTATTGAGAACATTGTGAGAATGTATGTCATGGATCAAATATAAAGTGGGTATATTTATTTGAATTTGTATAATTTTCATATAACAACACCTATCATGCTCTGATCAGGATGACACTATTTGAGGCCTTGTATGGATGAAAAAGTTGAACTCTTTTATGCTATAATAGCTTAGAAAACATGTATTTTTAGGACTTGCAATTTTTTAAGAGCATGATAAGTAAATGGATATAATATGAAAAACATTAAAAGATACCTCAAATAAATATAAAATTTATTCATATCTAAAAATATCACATAGATAATTTGAAGTTTTTGATAAATTATTTTTTAGGTTAAGACCCCAAACAAGTTTAATTAAGTTTGGCAAAGCTATTAAGTTATCACCATGCTATGTTAGACATTCTAAAATTGTGGAAAATATCATCCAAGTGGCTTATTGTCTTGTTATTACTCCTTATTTATCTAAAATCCATGATGTTTTTTCATGTAGCCTTCTTGATAAAATATGTCTTAGAGCCTTGCCATGTTTTAAATTAGAACAACTTCAGGTGGAGGACAAAGAGATAATTCAACTTGAACCTACAAAAATTCTATCTCAACTCAACATTGAGCTAAGGAAAATAAATTTGAATCAATTTTTGGTCCAATAGGATGAAATGGAAGGAAGGACTACTGCCTAGGAAGATTAATTTTTTTCTCTTACCTCTATCCTCATTTATTTTAAGGCTCCAAGGATGGTGACATTCTTAAAGGAGGGTGGATGTCATGACCACAGTGGCTCAATGCATTCATTATTTATATTTTATTAGTACTATTATTATTTGTAACATTATATTGTGTATATTACGACAAATTTTAGAGTATTTAATTTGGTTTTAAATTGATATTTCTACAACATTATATTATATACTTGCATAATTTTGATGATGATCAGATATTGTTGATGCCTTTATGGGTTTAGTTATAGGTTCATTACAGATAAGATTAGGTTAGTTATGGAAGATTTTGTGAAATTAAAAAGGAGAAGTATGTTGTGGATGTTAAAACATGATGTCATGGTATCACTATCTAATTTGAGTCTTTTTAATATTAAATTTGAGTTGTGTTAGTCTGATTTATTTATCAATTTTGTGTTTATTGAATTCCTTTAATGTTTTGGTTTATCATTTTTATTTAATTTTTTAATTTTTGAAAAACCTAATGCACATTGGGATGAGAACATGTTTTTTTCTAACATTAATGTGAAGATTTATGCAAATAAAAGGTTGTTGAAGGTTATAAGATCTTTGATAAGTTTATGTTTTTGTACTCTAAGACTAGTTCAAGTCTAAGTGACAATAACAAGTGTTTACGAGAAAGGGACAACACCATAATATTACAAGTCCATGATAATATTTATGTAATTAAATAATAAAAAATTATTAAAAGAACTAAACTATTGTATAATTTATAATAGTACATAAAATGACTAGGAAGGAATAAACATTAATCCAAGAAATGGCTATGATCTGAAAGACCAAGGTGATGGCATTATTTAAAATAAACTATAAGTGATAGATACTTACTTTGATGGCATGTTATTTTTCACCATGGTTGAATAACCTTAATCATAAAGGGATTTGGTGGTTGAATTTGGGCATACTCGATTAGGGTTATCATTTGGTTATTTCATTTTGATGGTTTGGTGGATGGTGTGAATGGTGGTTTTGGGTGTTTTATATATGCAAATGAGTGTTTTAAACTTGACTTCATGAATGTAGAGTTAAGAATGACATTTTGAGGAGGGAGTTCCATCTTGTGGAATGAGGAGTTAAACTAGTTAGAACTTCTATAACAAAAAAATGTTGTATAAAAATATAAAAAGAAAAGGATAAAAAGAGGAATATGGCAAAGAAATAGGAAATGGAGAAGCATTAAGATTTGAGGTTGAGAATTTTTGGTATCACATTGCATATTAATACCAAGTAACTACATTATAAAACTTTATTTTACAAAGCAATGTGTTATTCAGTGTTTGATTACTTTAAATAAACTAATGATTTAAGGTTTGGAATCATATAGGCTCTTGAATAGACCTAAATATGTATATTGTTTGAAAAAAATATTCACAAAAACCTTGAAGGGTGAGACCAAGAGGATACCTCACCTATGGATGGCATATGATTAAACACAAAGTTGAAAAGACTCATTGGTTTTTTTACTATGTTGGTTTTGTGTTTGGATATGTTGGATGATTTTCACATATTTTTGGTTTTGAACCATAGTTCCTTTGAATCTCTATTTGACTATATATTTCTGGACTATGTGTGTGTCAATTTAAACTTATGATGGAAATTTTGGTTCCTATTTTTTATTTGGTTTGAAACCCTTTTTAAACTTGTGACACCATTGCCTCATATCATTGCATTATTTGGGTGTTTCAAGATTTGTCGTTGTGTACTTATTTCTACCACAAACCAATGGTTGGGGTGGGTAGGAATACATGTTGATGGTTGGGATTATCTTACACATTATTATGAGTTTCATACTCTATCTATCTCATTGGAATCAGATAGTGGAAAAGAGATTAGATGTACATACTATTTATATGTACATCGATGAGGATGCCATTTGGAAATGATTTATTTGACTATATGAATTATGTGCATGTATTCAACTATAGAGTTTGTCCATTATGATAATATTATGATTTTAGAGAGTACAAAATTTTCTATTGTATTTGTATTTCAACTTGTTTCATTATATTCATTTATTAATGTAATAGTGAAGAATTGTTCTAGGGAATTAAATGATTTTTTTATTATGGTATTTTAATATGGTCTAGAAATGATATTTTAATAGTGTTTAGATTTGAGTGGGTGTTTGTTGGTCAATATTTATATATCAATTTTTTAAATCTTTCTTGATCAATGGCAAGTCGTAAACATTCCTCAAGTTGCTAAATATCTATGTATTAATATGTATTGGACTTAAATACAAAGAGGATAGTCGACTTAGAATGATGTATTCATGCTCAATTACTCATATCAAAATTATGGGGTTTTAATTTCATTTGAAATTGCTCATTGATATTTATTAAATAGATTACTATTCTTATCTTTGATTTATTTTTGTAAATGAATAATGATATTCATTACTATGATTTTCATAGGGCTATATTTTTATATAGTGGTTAGATCATAATTTTGAATGACAATATGGGAAGTATTCAATCTTGACCAATGTTTTTTATATTTCCACTATCTATATGAGTGAATATTATAAATTTCTAGGTGTAACTATGTGCTATATTTTGGATCGAGGCATTTTGAATCACAACTCATGATTCATCCTCAAGAATAAACATCATAGTTTTTTATTTTAAATGTGTCAAAAAAATATATAGCACACAGTTACACCCAAAACTTTATAATATTCACTTAACCAAGGTGTATTATGACTTGGATATAAGGTTTTTTTGGATACTTGGTGTAAAAAAGGATTTTGAACATCATTGCATTTTATTTCAAACTAAGTAATATGAGTATGCCTTATTTTACTTATATAATTTGGGATAATTTGATTTTTATAGGTTTACAAATGTATAAAAAATTTAAATCATGTTGTAGGTGTTTTTTGTTGTCTTTGATATTGACATTTGTTGAAGTGATAACTTGCTAACTATTTGTTATATGTATATGCATATGCACTTTGAAAGGTAATCGAGTGTCCTTTGATTCAAGACATAGTATAGAGGAATGAAATGTGGGTTTAATATGAGGGAAAATATGAATATAGTAGTTGTATGTTTATTATAATGTTATTAAGATTAGTTGTTTGTACATTTCAAAGTTGTGTATGATAAGTTGATATGTTAATTCATTATGAATTGGTTATTGTTTGAAAATTGTCATTAGTATTTAAATTTGAATTATTTACCTTTGTTTCAATAACACAAGTAAATATTATTGGGTTTAATATTGATTATCATCATTGAATAAGTTTGAATATTAATTCTTAAATTAACATGGAAGGTAGCATGGCTATACTTGATGATTATTTAAACCCCATTTATATAATGGTTAATGATTTTATAATTTTAAGATGTGAATGTAAGATGTATCATATTTTAATTAAGTTGTGTTTATTACTTAAGAATTATATTTTGAAATATACATGCATATGGATGAAGTGCTTACACTTGATGTTGTCAACTAATTATATACATATCTGTTTATGTGATTTACTTATTTTCAAATTTGAATAATGAATTATCATTATCAATTTCATAATTTTTTTGTGTAATTAATATTTTGAGAAGTTAATTGGTGATAAAGACCTGACGTTCTTGTTTCATATTGATTTAAAAATATATGAGATAAAATGGGGAATCACTTAGTTGATTAAAAATAATGAGAAATTGTAACAACTTGGGTCCTCTTAAATTATTTTTTGAATGTAAATTTAAATTCATATAATATGAGATTTATTTTTGACTATATCCTTGATATTTTAGGGAACATTATTTTATTCCTCAAAGCATTGATTTGAATATTATTGGTTCTTTTACATTGACTGGTTCTAAAGGGTTAATTGATAAGCTGGGTGTAATTACATTATGGTGGGAATTTACTTGGAAGTTGAGAAAAAATTATTAAATGTTTGAATTTGGATCTTGGTTAATTGAACAGTTTGTTAAGTTTGGATAATAAATTAAAGAGCATGGATAGAAGACATTGGTTAATTTTTAGATCATTATTGGTCTTGAATTATTCTATTAAATCAGGTTGTGATCCCTTATGATATTTAATCACATGACTAAATAGATGTTGATGTAAAAGCATCTAAAGTATAAGTCATGGTTGTTATTAAAATTGGTACAAGGGTATGCTTGAATACTGGCTATGACTATCGTATTTAAGTTGTTTCTTTTATGTTTTGATTAAGAAGAGCTAACGTATGGTTTTATAAACTCATCAAAATAATTGTTAACTACACTATATGTATATAAGGAATTCAATAGGGTCATGATAACTTAATGAATTGTTATATTGGGTTCCACTAAGATTTCTTAGGTATTTGTTTGATGTGATTAATTCTATAGGTGGTTTTACCATTTTTAACAAATTTATATGTCTTGAGGATACATAAGTGGTCTAATGACCTAAGAATATCTCATAGATGTATTTAAATATGTATAAGTGTTTACACATTTGGAATACAATCCAACAAAGTATTAGGATTATAGATGCTTTGAGTTTACTTTTATAAATGAATTTATGTAGTTTATAATGTTATTTGATGTTATGTGTTAAAAATAAAATAGCCTATTTTATGATATATGGATTTATGATGTAATGATCACTTATTAGTTTTATTGAGTGAATGTATATGTTAAAACCAATGAGAAAGGTGGTTCAATTATGGTTATAGCCACATATGACATTGATGACCTCACATAAGTTTAATAGGTGTTCAAACTTAAAATACACAAACATGGAGTTTGAAATTGGTGAATGATTATGTTGTTATGATTCAAAGTCAAATGAATGTTTTTGTGTTTCAAAATTTCATATAGTACTCATAAATTATGTTATAGTGTTCCTAGTTGCTTTCATTTATAACTTATCTTGAATTAAAATTTGATTTATTTTTCATCATGAAAGATATCTATGCAAATACTTTAACCACTAATCTAAATTATATGTGGGTTATGTGGACATAGCTTCCTTAAAATTATGGTTTTTGAAAACTTCAAATTTTGGGGTTATGACACCCAATTATATTGTCCTAGATAATGCAATTATGAGTAAGCTAATATCCCATTATATTTTAATATATTTGCCAATACCATTGATTTAAATTTTTAGGTGATCAATGGGTTTGGAGCCACACACACACACAAGGGTCATAATTACAATTACTAAGACATGAAACATTCATTTACTCTACTTTCATTCATAAATATACCTTTATGTAGTAGAGGAGGAGTTATAGGTCAAAGTCTTATTCTTGGAGGTCTAGTCATGATCAAGGTCTTTAAACATCAATAAGAGGAGTTGAACTAAAGAGGTGCCCCATAGTATTTGGAGTTACCAAAAAATGACATATATGTATTCATCCTTATCATTTTAGCTCTTCATCCAAAGGGGATATTCATATACTAGGGGGATATGTATATGCCAACAAGTCAATTCAAAGGTAAATATCTCCATACCTATTATATTCCCTTTATTTATTTATTAGATATATCTACTTTTCTTACATTATAGTATCATTTATGTTGTTTTCCTTGTTTAAATTATCCTTATACCAAATAATTTGGTATATAATAGGGTACTTAGTATTTCTATTACCATTATAGGATGGATAACTTATACTTATGATTTGACATTGTGTCATTTATATTTTCTTAGTTTAGTATTATTTTTATCTTAGATATTGGTCACCCTTGTTCATGAGTTCCTTGAACGATATTTAATTATTATATACTTGATAACCCTTTATTACCATTGTTGTATCATTGATTTATATTGAGATATAGTAAGATTCATACCCCTTATCTTACATATAAGTTTTATAACCCTATACCCTTGGTATTAAGTGTATATTAATCTCTGATAGATTTATGACCACCGTAATTATTGTTGCTATACCATATAATTATACATAGGATATATGTTATAATATCTTTATTTTTATCTTTATCTATAGAGAGAAAGATGATTTTTATATTGGTCATCCTAGCCTACACATACAAGGCACTCTTAGGTTTTTATAATATACTTCAAATATATCTTACATACCAATTTAAAATTATTTATTATATCCATATATTTGATGTTAACATAAAAATTACCTCCTTAAAAATTAATAGCTCCACATTAAGTTCATCATTCTACCCTCCTAGTGGATTGGTATTCCTTGTTTTGGTTACACTATTATGTGCAATTAGTCATTTCAATGCACACATTTCATTATTTTATGGATATTCACATTATCATTTTTTAATGAATATATGAATAGTATTTACAAATTCTTTACTGATGGTTGTAACTAATTAAACATTAGTTCTTATTATCAATAATTTGTAATCATCAATTATCGCATGTGAATCATTAAAATTTGTGAAAATTTGATTTTCTTATTATATATTATTTTCATAATCCTCTTGTTACTTGGATTGTGATTCATAATTTAAAGACATTTTTACCTTCATCATAATTTCTTATGATTATATCAATTTCTAATTTATGTTTAACACAACATTCCATATAACACATTTCATGTTGTATCATCTAGTATGAGTAACCAATTACATTTCATTGTGCTTATGAATTTCATCATTGAATTTGTAAATAATTCTCCTAATTTTCATATTAACTATTATTTTCAATGTCATATGGAGTAGTCATTCAATCCACATGATAAATATTATAATCGAATGAATCTCAATTTAATATTATTGTATTATCATCAACTCCGGTATCTCTTTGTATATCATTAAATGGATTGTAAAAAAAAATTATTTAATGATTTATTAATGTAATTTACAAAATATATATTATTTAATATAATTTAAAACATCTAAATATTCATTTCACACTACTCAAACCAAATAAACAATAAAATTTAAATCAGAAGTTATTTTTTTTATATACATATAAATGAACTGTTTAAGTTACATTTCTATATCAAGATGTGAAATTTAAGTGTATTCTCTTACTAATAAAATAATATATAATTATTTTTATTCCTTAGCCTATATATTTTAATGTTTGGCTTTATTTCCTCTTAATATTTATCATGAAAAGATAAAAGGATTCATAATGTTTAGATTATATTATTTAAACAATAAATGTTAGAATAATTTTGTTTTTAAATAAAACATAAAAATTAGTATGAAAATATGTTACCTACATTATTTAAGAACAAAACATAAAAAATTATAAGTATTCATATTTTATATTGTGTTCCACTTAACTTATGACACAAAACATCATGTAACTCGTATAATAACAACCACTATTATTAATACCATACAATTTTCTAAATCAAAATACAAACTAAAATAATTAATTTACTATAATGATGAAATAAATGAAAAAAAAAAGTATTTTAAGATGTTAAAATATGCATTAATAATTGATAAAAATAGCTTATATTTATTTTTAAAAAACTATATTATTTTTATATTGGAATTGCCTTCTTACTTTTTACCAATTACATAGAATAGTAGATTATTGACATGAAATATCATATAATTATTATATTTTTATATTAATATATCAACTTAAAATGTTTTTTGAGTTAAATATTAATTATAATACTATCTTATATATCTTTAAAGAACCATATTATTTTTATATTATAATTACCACCATTTCTTTCTAATAATTACATAGAATAGTGGGTTAACCACTCAATTATTAATATAATTATGGAACTTAAAAACACTATATATACCACCTGAATAAAATATGGCTAGTATCATGAACTTTGGTATTTTTTTTAAGTAAGTGCCTTCACTTATCAATCCACCAAGCCCTAACGATGAACTATATTATTTCTATTTATCCATACGATTTAAATTATAAGAATAGAAATAAACATATTTTAAATTTCAATTTTTAAAAATAAAATAAACATATTTAATAACATGAAGACCAAAGGTAATCAATGTAAACAATATTATATAAATTAAAATAAGATATATTTCATGTTTTTTAAACCATCTCAAAATAGTTAAATTATATTGTCATGAAAACTTTATGAGATTTTCTATATAAAACTATGCAACATTTGAGTTTTTTTTTGTCAATATCATTATTATATTCAAATAAAATTAATATCATTTTGTAAATAAATAAATAATATCATTTATTCATATCTAAATGATACATATACTTTTAAATCATAAATACATATAAATAACATTATTACAAATTTCATTTACATATATAGTCTTATAAATATTGCTCTGATCATTATATATTGTCTTATTAAATATTATTATGATCATTTAGTTATTTGTAATAATCATTTACATATATATTGTCTTATCAAATATTTCTCTAATCATTATATATTGTCTTATTAAATATTATTATGATCATTTG